>JBBBDQ010000145.1:9737500-10130000 GCA_037127315.1 Ascarosepion bandense
ATTATTTAATAACTGTCATCAATGTAATGGTTATAAGAATTAACTCAGTGGAAAATTTATATTTCTTTGCAATTTGAATGTAGTTTAATGGATAACAGCTGGAAATGAGAAGTTTAGAGATCAGAGTTTAAATTTCAGTCAAATTTAGTTCCATTCATATACACACAAATACCTTGGGAAGAGTTATGGATCTTTCTCTTCTCCCCTACTCCAGCTGTGGATTAAACAATAGTACTTGTATCTGGAAAAATCATTAGCTTCTCCAAAAAAGAAGTCATTAATTAAATCTCACAAAAAAATTTTCTTACAATCCAAAATATGTTTTGGATTTAAATAACCTACAAAAGGTTTGATAAAAATTAAGTCAGTTTCGAGGATGCATAAAAAGAGCAACGTGAATTTTATTAAAGCAAGAAACAACTTTGACTTCAAGAGCCAATGGTCTAGAATATCACACGAATGATGTTGAAGATTAACTCTTTTTCGATAAACCTCCTAAATCTGGTTAGCAAAATACGAGTTTGTTTACAAATCAACATAATAATACCAACTGGCTATATATGAATATGCACAATACAGTCAGATATATTGAAAAGACATCATCCATGAAGGTACCTGCTTGGAAATTAATGAAGTCTTTCATGATTTTTATTTATAGAGGATTGCATTCCAGTATCATGACAACCAGGTGTAGATTTACAAATACCTAGAAGGTTATGCAGGTTATTTTTAAAATCTTGATTATAAGTTTGAAGTGTGATGAAAGCTTGAAATTCAACTGCTGTTAGAGTAAATCAATTTTATATACTGTTGGTAACAATGAATACTGTTATATATACAATATATTTGTTGGTAATTTGATTGGATTTTTTTTTTTTCATAGAAACTGTCAGAGCCATTTTGGAGTTAAAAAATGCATCTCATATGTAGTCTGAACATAATCCTCTCAAAATATATGTGGCCAGTAAAACCTAAATTAAATAGAGAGTTCACAGATTAAATTTAAATTTGAGTTATCTTAGAACTAGTAAAATTACAAAATAATTTAAGTTTTCAAAGGGTTAAAACAATTATTTGATCTTTAAAAATATACATTAAGACACACCGTTGTAAAGACAGAATTATCATTATATTATTATTATTTACTGTTACTTTATTGTCTATATCAGATATTCTCACCATATATATACCAGATTATGTGCATGTTTATAATTCAATGTCTTTTCAAATAAAGAATCTCTTGAAAATATTCTGAATGAAGAAAAATGATCACATGAATTTTTAAACCTACACTTTGTAAAAAAAAAAAAAGTTTTATTTTCGGCAGTTTTTAAAACATTTAAAGGAAAAGATGATTATTTCATAGAAATGTTTTCTTCAGTTATGATCTATAAAAAATGTCAATCTTAGAAGAAAAAAATAGTATGGATTGGGTTTGTTTCCTTGATTCATTTTCTTTAACTCTGCTTGCAGTTTTTGGAAATTCTTAAAACTAATGCATTTGTTGCCGTTGACAACATTTTAAAAAGACCTGCAAAAATATGGAAGTATGTTACATTATGTTTAGATTAAAAAGAAAATAGAAATGATTGAATGATATACAAAGATATTTTTATTTAAATATTTGAATAAAAAATGATTGAAAGATTCTTTTATCACTCAGTATTTATATATCAGAGTAAATAATTTCAAGAAATAGAAATTTATGCTACACAATATACATGTCTGTATTTGTATATTTTCAATTATTAAGCTTTGTTTCTGGTTATGATACATTAAAGCAGGTATATGCTTCAATGTATCAGCAGAGTGGCAACAAACATTGAAAAGGAAATGAAGAAAACATGTTCAGATTTGGTTTGATCAGATTTTGTTCACTTGGTATGAATCCATATCTTGCTCTCTGTCAAATTCTTTTAAATCCCTCTTCCATATGAATTACTCTTTCTGTAAGAAATAGCAGTAAGAGACATCTTGAAAGATGTTCAAATAGTGTTTATACAATTATATATTAATGCTTATATAATTGGTGTTAAACAAGTGTGTATAGATTTAGGCAGGAATCCGCTTGGAGAATTTGGGTTGAGATGAGTTGCAATGAGATGTAGTCTCCAGTGTTAGAGATTTCAGTTTGTCAGAACTTGAAAAGAGTCAGAGCAGTTGCCTGAAAACATATCCTTAAAAACACTTCCTAATTATTCAATAAACTATTAAATATTGGGTCTTGATGTGTGTTGGGGTACTGAATGTGCATTGTGGTTCAGTGGATATTGTCTTGGAACTAGAAATCGAGGTAGCCGAGTTTGAAATCCAGTTGAATTCCTTGCATTCACTTACATGCAGATACCCTTGGGAAAGGTATTAATCCATCTCTTCTCTCCAGTTATGGGTTAAACTACAGAACAGATTGTGTTCTATAGCTTTGGCTGACAACCAGTTTACCACAGAAATAATGGCAACCTACTGCAGGATAATCTTCTGCCCAGTCAGTCATGTCTTGAAAGAGACATGATTGCTCAAGTGTGTATCACATATGGCACTTGACTGACTGACTGACTGACTGATGTGCTTTGAGTAGAGTAAGTAAGCAGTGGTCTTCTGTATGTGCTAAGAGTAGGTTAGGTAATTAGCTGCCTACAGGGTGTGATGGATATATTTTCATCTGACTTACACAAAAATGAAAATGACACTGACATCTCACTTGAACAGATATCTTTACCAAAATTGCACAAAATATCTTGAAATAAAAACAAGTAAATAAAATTGCCATTGGCTTTAACCATGGCCCCCAGACAACTTCAAAATTTCCTTCAACTTTTCTGGGCAGTCTCTTTGTTTAAGCTGGTGAATGACTTAGTTCTCCCACTTTTGTGTGGCATGGTGCAGAGTCCAGTTGCCAGTCATAGGGTCTTCTGGTAGCCACCTTTCCTGACCCAGAGAAGCACTACCTTCTGAAGGCATTTGATGTAAGCCTCCCATGGTGAGTATGACACCCTGTGGAAAGATGAATGGAGGCATGACTAGTGATTGCTTTAAACACTTTCATAATCACCATTAGACTCATCCAACTGTTTCTGAATTCTCTACAGATTGACACCCAGACTCTCTGAAATGTTCATATTGGAGCTTCTGGCTTGAATGCCAAACAGTACAGTATGCCATTTTTAAATTTATGGTGGAGTGAACTGCATCATGGTGCTCTTTTTCTCCCAAATGAGGTCCAACTGACCCTACTATACTGTGCAATCAACAAAATAAAAAATCAACTCGCATACACAAAATTGAAAATATAAAATAGCTATAATTTACCCATTACACCTTCCATATGAAAATAAGCATTTTTTATGTCCTATGAGTAGGGTAGGCAATCAGCCGTCTTTACAAACATTAGTATTCTGTATGTTCAATGTTGAGAGTTGGCAGTGACCTCATTAAAAACTCAGGGACCCATTTGTACTCTTTTTGGCAATCTGTTAACCTTCATAAAAACCAGGGATACATTTTTAGTGTGAATAGAGAAAATAGCAATTTGTTTTTAAAAAAATACTTAAGAACTGTCAGGAAATTTTTAAAATAATCTGTAAAGAAATCTGATAAGGTGTATAAGAAAGAACTTCAGAAAAAACAATTGAAAGGAATATTTAATTTTTTTATATTTAACTCAACCACTCTGACTCATTATTGAAAGAACATGAGGTTCTTTCAATAATGTGTAAGTGTGATTGGGTTAAATATGATTGAAATAAATGCAAATGTTGACTGGAGCAGCATCCATGACATGTGAAGAAAATATTGTGACATAAATATTGAAATTTTGGAAAGCAAGAGCTCTTGATGAGCAGTAACTTGCAAGCCATTTTTGATTTGTATGTTAGAAGTCTGAGTTGCTCTTCACTGGTTTTTTAGACACAGGCCTGTATTAGGACCAACAAAAGTGATACTTGATGACCTGTACCTGGCCTCCACAAAGCTCAGGTACTGTGCAAACCACATTGTAGTATGCAGCCCTTCACGTGATGGAGAAGAGCACTTCTGTGTACAACAAACATTGTGTCAGTTGCCAGCTGAGATTCAGGGACAAAAACGGTCAGATGATGTTTCAGTGCAGCTTTGTTTGTCTTTCTCATTTGGAAATTCTTAAGAATTGAAGTTAGAAATGGAATGAGTTAGAACTTGAACAAGGGAATTGCATCTTACCAGCCAAACAAGTAGCCTTGAAAACAGAGCGTTATGTTCAACGTGAACATTTTGTCCATCAATCTTTACATATTTTTTCAGACTCAACAAGTGTATGAAATTTCAGTGAGCTCTCTAAAATGTTCATGATTTTGAGCTTCTCCTGGATAGAGGAACCAATCTCCTTGACAATATCACAATTAGTTATGGCACCACTGGATAGTAGCAAATCAAATGATAATGGTCATATTTATGACTGGCTTGGGTCAAAAGGGTTGTGCTGAGAGATTCAGTTGAAAGCTCAGGTCATATCAACAAGGATCTATCTTCTTAAGTGCACAAGTTAACTCTACATGCTGCTCACTGGTTTTGTGAGCAAGACTGATCAGTGTTGTACAATTATGCACTCTTTGCATAACTGAAATACCTGATTGCTGCAGATAAATTTAATGTTCCTCTCCATGTCCATGATGCAAATTCCAAAGCCCTGTTCTTTCAGCAGAAATAAACAGCTTAAGTCTGATGGTGTATATATGTAGGCCAGTCATAACTTTGCTGGTCTTGATTTGCTTTTGAGTTCATGTTCTTAAAAGCTTCATAAGAGCTGAAAATTTTTCAGTGCCGTCTGTATTGATCTTATGCACTTAGTTTATTATACAAATCATTTTTTTCATTAACTGTCTCTTATATCTTTGAACCACATCAGATGTACTGTTCTCAAGAGTTCCTGCAATATCTAGAATCTCACATTCATTCTTTACAGAAGGCAAACTCCTCTTCCATGCAGAAAGTAATCTATGCTTCTCTTACATCAGCTGATTCAAATACCTGAGAAATCAACTGGTCAGCATGTAAGTAAAGCATTGATAAGTTTACTTATCAGCTACATATACAAAGAAGTGCACTTGTAAAGTTCTTAGGACAGCCTTTCTGGAAAGAATATGTGACACTAAGGTTTCTGTATAGATGATAGACAGTAACTCTGAGAGCCCATCAATATTTATCAAACCTTTTTCCTTACTGAAAGGAGAACTTCTTGTTCTAAGACTGACCCTAATTTCCTACTGTAAAAAAGATTGTGCAGACATATTTAGATACGATTTGTAAGTGCGTGGTTAGGAATTACTTACAGATAAGAAAAAAAGAAC
Source organism: Ascarosepion bandense (assembly GCA_037127315.1). Lineage (NCBI taxonomy): Eukaryota > Metazoa > Mollusca > Cephalopoda > Sepiida > Sepiidae > Ascarosepion > Ascarosepion bandense. Next base: position 9,742,825 of record JBBBDQ010000145.1, read on the forward strand.
TTCTTTCCATTCTTATTAATTACATGTGTGTTGTTAAATGTCTTGTAGTGTCCAAGTATATAGCATCCTCTTATGTCCTTGCAAGAATCCAGCAATTAAAGAATGAAAGAGCAATGTAAATATTCAGATTTCTTAAACTTGTATTGCAGAACGGCATTTCTCTTAGAACCCAAACAGCACAAAACACATGTTGGTAGCATAAATAACACAACATAAAACATTTTCATCAGTAGCATTCAAGAAAAGTTAAAATACAGTCATTAAACTGTATAATTCCTGTATTCCTTACCATTCGCTCTGAGTTGTTCACTTCACTGATCCAGAACAGTCTGAAGAAACTTCAGGTAAGTCTGTTTCTTGAATGCTATCTATTAGCTGATACTATCTGTTGTATAAGTACATGAAGTAGTTAGAAATTATATTGTGCAATTGGGAAACATAACCTCAACTACTAAACATGAGAAATTGACATCAGAATTTGCAAGATCCAATTTGTTTTTTTTTTTCAACCTTGATCTTGCTGCACTTTGCATTTTCCAGTGTTATGTTTTAGAAATTGCAGGCATTTCTGAGAGTTGCAAGGACCAGACTATACTGCTCCTTGTGATAGATTTTGAAGTAATGGTTCTTGTGAGCTGTAGATGCAGTACATACAGGGGTAAACCAGGTTTTTTGAGGTAAAAAAAACACTCCATTCCATAAAAGGCTGCATTTGGAGACTAGGACAGCAAATTTGGTGGCAGCATGTTTAAAGAAGTTTCGTTGAAGAACTTCCATCATGTCGAACAAAAAGCTGTTCCAGTCTACCTTTGCATCGCATCTATGGAACAGTAAATCAGGAAATGTCATTGGCTAGGAATCAATCTGGACACTGACTAGGGAATAGTCTGAAATGCAAATTGGTGGTAAAACTTCTATTGAGCATTTATCAGAACAGGATATTAGAAAATGATCAAGGTTGGTTACCTGATTTGCTGTTGCATCTCGGGCTTGGGTAGATTTTTCAGTGAACTGTATTAGTTCAGAGGCGATGGAGAAATCTCTGCAATATCTGCTTTTTTCATCAGTTTTGTTAGACTGGACTAATGACTCTTTGTGGTGAACATGGAAGTCACTGCATATGTGGAAGATGCTTGTGGGAAATTTTGTGAGAATATTGTCAATCCTCTCTGATAATCAATCAAAGGTTACTGGTCCTTTCTTTCTGAGAAGAATACAGAGCAGAGTCAAATATGATATTATGATTAAACTCCATATGGAAGTGCATGTACAGGAAATGCAGGGTCTTTGTTTTTGTGTCCCTTCCACTTGGAAATCTGGTCTTGATATAGGCACAGAGTCTGTAACTGGTGATTTAAGTGGTCGTATTTTGTTGTAGTAGCTTGTGAGTAGACTGAGATTATGTGTTCCTGCAGTGGGACTGAGGCATTGATTGATACCCATTTCAGATAGGAACAGGAGATCAGGATTAGACTGAAGATGAGGGAAGTAAACTTCTGAAAAGTTTGACTCCTTACATTCGTGAAAAGATTCTTTTTTAGTGTTACAATGTTGTGTGATAATTACTTAGACAGACATTACAACATAAGCAACTGGCAAAGAAAAAAGGTAACCTGTGGTTAGCTTTTTCTGAGCTAACTAGATGACCCTCTTTTTATTGAGATAATGGGGAACTGAAAACAAAATCCCAGAATATATATGTAAAATACTAAAAAATAGCTTCTGCTTTTATTTCATTTTATTTTTTTTTTTTGTAGAGGGGGACACTTCTGTCAACACACCCACACCCATGGATGAAAAAAACAAGAAAGATATAAATATATATATATGTATATAAAATAACCTAAATAAAACATCTGGTTAGGATGGTACACAGATGAATATTATAAGATATTTGGTGGCTATATATCTTTTCAAATTCATTCAACATGTGTAGATTTTCTTCTGATATTGATATTAAATAAATATATACATGGCTAATAAAGCATTTAGATCTTGAAATGTCATTTCCTGCATTTGGATAGCATTAATGTGAGAATTCATAATTCATGGTCGCATCAAAGTAAACGTTTACTGCTGACCCCCACCCCACCCCTACAAAATTTGCACTTCCCTAATCTTGTGTCTAGGGAAATAAAAGTTTCAATTTGTCGTATCCAGAAAAAAAAATGTCTTCGAAACCTCTTAAAGAATACAAAATTGCACAATGTGATTTTTCTCATTTTCTACTAAGATTATTTTTGCTATAATCATTACTGACTCTAGTTGTTTAAAATGAATTATTCTGTTACAGACAATAGGAAGAGGAAATAAACCAACCACTTTTATTTTTTTAGTTCAGCTAATCAATTAATCTGTTTTTGTTTGGTTCAGAGGTTATGTCATATGGTTATTGACTAAAAAGATCGGAAGTGTTCTTGTCACCATTTTATTAGTTACCAACAGCAAATCGTTTCATAACACAGTTTTAAATAAACAATATTTGATCGCAAATAATGCCACTGCAACATTTACAGTTTATATTAGAGTACGATGGAGTGATGGTATGTGTAAGTCATGACATCTAATCAAACATTATCCAACTTGGTTTACAGTGTGTCTATATATATATATATATATATATACACACACACACAGATAAATTGTCATCTGAATTACACAAAAATGAAAATGATGAGATCTCATTTTAACAGATATATTTACCAAAATTGCATAAAAATATCTTGAAAAATTACAGTAAATTCATTCAATAAAATTGAAATTGGCTTCAATAACAGCCTCCTTTGGAATCTTCTACAACTCTACTGAAAGGTCTTCCTTATTTCTGTTGGTGAATGCTGCCATAATACTTGCCTTCTGTTCATTTTTGGTGCTACAAGGAGTTTTTTTTTTTAATTTCTCACTCAACTGTTCTTCACATATAATAATCAAGGAGTTTGCAAGTTTGGGCAGTTAGGTGGCCATGTGATTACAGAAATTGTCTGAAAAGCTACAACTGGGTCCTGCTTGTGTGACATGGTGCAGAGTCCTTTTTTCAGATATAGGATCTTCCAGCAGCCATCCTCTTGGCCCAGGGTAGCACTACCTTCTCAAATCCCTTGATGTAGGTCTCTGTGTTGAGTCTAAAGTTTTCACCCACAAATTTGGAAATTCTTTTCTTTTCAAAATGATCAGAGTGAGTTTTCCAAGATGCCGTAACTTAATAATTACCATTAGACTCATCAAACTCTTTACAAATTGTCTGAACTATTCTGACATTGATACCCAGACACTCAGAAATGTTTGTATTTGAGCTTCTGGCATGAATACCAAGCACTACATCATGCCATTTTCATATTTCTGGCAGAGTGAATGGCTTCATGGTACTATTTTTTTACGGATGGTGCCCTTTTGACCCCCCCCCTTATACAGTTAAGTTGACAAAGACAACACATGCATAAAATATAAAATGGTGATAATTTATTCGTAGCACCCAGTGTGTGTATATATACACACATGTATGTATACACACAGACTCATAGATATGCAAATGCTAAAATGAAAACACTCCATTGTAATAAGCAACTTTTAATCCTTATATTTTCTGAAATTTAGTAAAATATATACATTATAATATATATGTATGTGCTATAAAATTTCATGCAATGGCCAGCTTGAAAATCATTTGATGTAGTAGGTTATTGTTAAAATGGGATTAAAGGATGATGTCTGGAATATGAATGTAAAAGAAGATGGTAAGAATTAAAGATTATAAGGATAAGGAAAATAGATAAAGATTGACCTTTGACTTCAAGAAGTCAAGGAGGAAGTGTTTAGGGAAATATCTACTCAGATTTTTTTTATTTCGTGAGATAAAAACTGAACGGAATTTTCTTTTTACATTTAGAATGATGGAAGAAAGCAAGGACGGGGACACACACACACACTCACACGTCTATATATATATATATATATATATATATATATATATATATATATATATATATATATTAGTGTATTTGGGCAGCAATCTCTCTTTTATGCAGGTTTTATTAAAAATGACAGACAATTTGTATATAATTCATATCCTGAAAAGAAAAAAAACATGTGATCACATGAAAAATTACATAAAAAAATCTTAACTAAAACACCTTGTCTGTTGTTCTTAATGAAACCTGCGTATATATCTTCTTGTTCACTTTTCTTCAATGATCTCCATAATGCTAAACAAACACTTGTCAACAACAAATTTCCAAATTATGTAGTTGACTACCACATTAGACTTTTTCTTTCATACTAAAACAATATCAACAGAAAACATACTGATGATGATAATGATAATAATAATAATAATAACATTAATATATACTACAAAAACCAAATTCATAACAATTATAAACAGGATGAATTTTCACTCAGAAACACCATCCGAAAATATGCAACTCCCGTCAACTTAAAAAAATGAAATGAATCATTTATTAGACAAAATTTAAAATCGCTAACCTCATCATCAAAAACAATTCACCCACTAGATCCAAACTAATATGAACCAATATTATTTATGTATTCACATATCCCTTGAAGAACTGCGTTCTTGATACTAATTTCATAAATAATTATATTGGCCATATAATTTTGAAATTGACTGGAAGACTCAAACTGCATCTCTCTCAACAGTTCAATTTGATCTCCTTTAAACACACACGAAGACTTATCAAACCCTATCCAGAACATACTTGTTGACAATACTAATATCATAGCATCATCCACATACAAAAAATTTCTAATAATTATGGAGGCATTATTGATGAAAAAGAAAAAAATCTACACTCAATAATATCAACTATGAATGCGGTAACAACATGCTTACCATGTTTGGTACATAACACATTCCACTACTTTACATCATACATAACACCACATGCATTGTGTTTCATGGAAACTAATATTCATCCACTAAAATGGCAAAAGCACTCGAATAGACATAACATTTGAACAATTTTTATATAATTTATGTTTTCAAAAAAATCATAAGATCACATGAAAAATTACATGAAAAAACTAAACCATCATACCTTGTCTGTCATTTTTAATGAAACCTGCATAAAAAAAAAGATTGCTCCCAAAATAAGGAAAAAAATCTTTCTATGAACATCTCTCAGGAAACGCTTTTCTGAATTATAGGCTTTTCAAACATGTGCTAATCAGAATACCTTTATCTCTCACAAGTGGCATCTAACTCTCTAAGCTGCAGACCAAGCAACAAGTCAGATCACTTTTTTGCTGCCAGCCAGACAGGACTTCCCCATTGTTTATTGTGTGTAAAGTGTTGCTGAATGACTGTTAGTGGTGAATGTTGATTGGACATGTATTCAAATCAGGAGAGTGCAGACATTCACTTCATGTATGGCTTGGCAGATGATAACGCCGTACAAGTTCATTGTATCTACCAGGAAAGGTTCTTCCACTGACAATCTCTTGATAGAAAAACATTTGTGAATATCCATCGCCGCCTCTGTGAACATGGGACATTCAAACCTCATTCTGGTGGCAGAGGATGAACAAGGTCTGACATGGGAGAAAAAAAGAGTAGATACTAGATATTGTGCATGGTACACCTGAAATCAGCACATGACAGTTGGCAAGGCAAGTGGCTATTCTTTATTCAGATGTCTGGAGAGTATTGTGAGAACAGCAGTTGTTCCCATATCATCTACAATGTGTACAGATGTTGTTATCAGGAGATAACCCTGCACAAACTGTGTTCTGTCAATGGTTCTTACAGCAATACAATGCAATTCCAAACTTTTTTTTCTTTGTTATCTGCACAGATGAAGCACAGCTTACACAAGATGAAATAGTTGACTTCCATAATCAGCATGTATGAGCAAAGGAAAATCAACATACAATTGTTCTATCATGTCACAAACAGCAATTTTCAGTCAACATCTGGGCCGGTGTTGTTGACAGGTTATTAGAACCTCCTGTACATCCAAACAGGACTACCAGTGATGCATACAAGCGCTTTCTGAAAAACAACATGCCTGATTTCTTGGATGATGTTCCAATGATCACTTGTCAACAACTGCACTTCATGCATGATGGTGCTCCTGCACACTTTAGTCACACAGCCCACAGGAACCTAAATCAAAGGTTTACTAGTCAGTGGATAGGAAGAAGTGAACCAATTGCATGGTCTGAATGCTTACCAGACCTAAACCTCTTGGATTTCTACCTGTGGGACCATTTGAAAGGACTGGTGTATTCATCTCTGGTTAATTGTTGCAGGGTGCAAGACAATATGAAACACTGCAGGATTTTGGGAGTGTCCATAAGACGTCAATGTGAAGACTGCATTAGGGCAGAGGGTGCATATTTTGAACACTTGCTATGAGGCATTCAAAAACACTGCATGTGTTGGATGTGGAAAATAAAGACATACTGGTTAGCACTTGTTTGAAAAGCCTATTACTTGGAAACCAAGCATTTCTGGACTTAAGTTCATAGGGAGTTTTTTCATTATTTAGATATAGTGAACACAATCCTGAAGTCATGCTTTCTATTTTTGAAATACCCTGTATATATATATATATATATATATATATATATATATTCAACAATATCAAAATCCACTACTCTCTTTTATGTGATAACAGTCATCAGGTGAAAATAATATGGAACTAAGCTATCATTTAATTTATATGCTCCAAGAGTGACAGGCAACTTCTATACTAGTTATGTAGTTTTAATTAAATATTTGTTCTATAAGTTTGCTTCTCTTATTTAACAGCTGGGTATCCAGAATTATCAATTTTTCAGTCAAGTACAAATTACAGTCTTTACTGACACCATTATATGGTCTGGATTTGACCAGTAATTTCCATGTTATAGAACTATCAACTTTTTTAACACATTAACTGTTACATCGGGTAAAAGAATTAAATGAAATAATACAAAACAACGTAATAGTATAAAAGAAGGTGTATTGACAGGAAAGATAAGTATTTACAAGAGGTGAGGATTAGTAGAATACAGAACAAGGTAATTAGTATACCGTATCATCATAGAGACATGATAGATTGACTAGTAGAACACTTCTGGTTCAATACTGAAAATACCCAACTAACTCGCTCACTCGACTTCCTTCCTCGAGGTATAATCACTACTATTTTATATAGTGATTCGAATAGTCCATTTCCGTGGAAAGGTGGAGAGCACCCCAACATTAACTGACTGGAGTGGATAAGTTACTTAAAAGAAATAATCTGAAAGTCAGCTGCATCAACAGTATAGAAAAATTAGAGTGAATCACAATAGAAAAATAATGGTGAGATGGTATCACAAAGAATCCCAAAAATGTAACTGCAGTTTTGAACATCTTGAAAAAGTTGTGAAAAGACTAAACACTAATAGGAGCTGCCAAGGGTAAATGAAAAAGTCGATACTACAACTATAAGATGAGTTTGAGCAACAGTAAATAGAAAGGTAGCACTGCTCTTTCTAACTACCAGTGGAATCTTAACAGCAAAAAAAAAGAACCCCCCTACCATGACAGAGAAAGTATTGGTCAAATCCAGACCATATAATGGCATCAGCTAATACTGCAATTTGAACTGACTGAAAAATTGATAATCCTTCAATGAATGAGTGCCCAGTTGTTGAATAAGAAATGCAAACTTATGGCCACATGATGGCAAATAAATATTTAATTAAAAATACATATTCAGAGTTGAAGTTACCTGGCACCCCTGAAGTATTTTAAGTTAAATGAAGCTTGGTTCTGTAGTGAATTTTGATATTAGGGAATTAATGATAACATTATATTTCAACTTTGTCATTGAACCTTCAGTTTACTTTATATTTCAAGTTTTACCTTATTTTAAACTTTAGCTTTTGGTACTATTTAATATATATATATTTAATCATGAGCCATTCTAAATGTTGTATTTTGGCTTTAATTTCAGTTGAAAATAAAGACAAAAATTCTCCAACATTTGGATAATTTTTTATTAATTTGGTTCTAAGCTTTTGGCTCACATGAGCCATCTTCAGAGAGTTTATTAAGACGGTAATACAATAACATCCACCATGTCTGAAGATGGCTCATGTGAGCCAAAAGCTTAGAACCAAATTAATAAAAAATTATCCAAATGTTGGAGAACTTTTGTCTTTATTTTCAACTGAAATTAAAGCTAAAATACGACGTTAGAACGGCTCATGATTAAACATAATAGACATTCATTGTCTCTTATATTTAATAGTATATGTTTAGAAAATTATTTGCTGCCTCGATACACTATATATATATATATATATATATATATATATATATATAGTCATCTGCAGACAGATCTGTTTTGCTGTATCACAGCTCATCAGTACGGTTAGACATCTAATTGCTTTTTACCCAGGATTGAAACCCAACTGAATTGGCGTCAGTCGGTGATTCTACTTCTGAGATATGGGAGCTCGGTAGAAGGAGGCAGACTTTTTAGCATGTATATTATCATTATACATGCCCAATAACTGAGAGTGTTCTAATACATTGGCTGAATGAATGATGCATAAATGCTAGAGTAGCTACTGTTTTTCAAAGTCTACCAGAGTGTTCAATCAGGGTGTGAGAGCATATAAATTTTGTGTGCTTCGTTTCTGCACGAATGCTCTGATCATCAAATGAAGACTATGGTGATATTTATAGTTTGGTAACTGGATAATCTTGACTTGATAGTATCCCACAATATCAATAGATATTTCTGTTAAAAGGTTCATGATGACTGACTAAGAGCAGCCAAAAGGCATCTCATAATGTTTTGTCTACTTTGCTTAATATACACATACAATACTAACTTCTTGGTTCTGGAGTTTTGTAATGAATTTCTTGCTATCTGACTTGATTTCTATTTGGGGTGAAGTAGTTTTGAAATACAAATGAGCTATCTCAGCATGAAATACAATGGCTCCAGATATTTCCTACTCATTTGTATTTCAAATCCATGCCTTTTTTTCAAACTTATACCCATAAGCTATTGTCTTTGAAAGAAATCTTAGCTTCACAATATGAACTATTTTTTTTATTTATTAACATGGCTAAATCAAGATTTTCATTTGTTACTACAGTTTGATAAAAAATACAAGAAATTGTTCAAAATCAGAAGCATACATTTCTTTGTTTTTTTTTACAACTTGATTAACTTGATTAATATTTTCATTTTTTTTTTGTTGAAAGATATTTTCTTTTTCTAATACATATGACTGGCTGTACATATATCTTCAAAAGTAATTAGTGTCTACAGAGTCTTTTTTAACTTTTGTTCAGCTATTTTACTTTCTCTGATGCATATTATATGCTGTACATATATCTCTGAAAAATCTTTTAATGAACTGCAAGTTCATATTGATTTAACATAAATAAAACACAACTTTTCTGATAGTAATGTCTTAACACTAAACAGATATGTTCAATAAGATTTTTAATGTAATGAAATCCTATTTCTGAATTTTACTATATTTTAATGTTTAAAAAATCTTTTTTCAATATTCATAGATGGTTATCACTACACAAATGCACTTTTCTCATAAAAGATGTTCAAATTTATAATTATGTATTATACAATCACAATGACAAAAATTGATAGAAAACAATACACTTAGAAGATTGTGCATGGAAATCTTAGCCTCCAATTTGATATTGGTTTCAAATGTATTATGTAGTTTTTAATAATTGACAAATGGCAAATTTGTGAAAAGAAAAATGTAAATGTACTTTTATTTCAACTTCTCAATAAAAATCACTACTTTCAAGGCAAAGTAAAGTGATAATTTTCTAAATAAAAAGTCAACTGCTTTAATTTTCTTTGTCATTTTAAATTGAAGGATAATTAAGATTTAAATATTTTACACATTTTTAAAAGAATATTGACTGAAAGTAAAAACATTAATGTATTTTAAAGATTATTTCAAGTTTTCTTGTGATTAATAGAATATAGCAAATGAAATTTTCGAATTATGCATTACAACCACTTATTTTGTAAAATCGGGAATATAGAGTTTGAGTTTTGTTTAATGGCCTATCAGTTTCTGTGGGTTATTTAATGCCAAAAAGATGGGGTTTTAAGGTATTTTGTTTAATGTTTGGCTATGATGAGAAGATTGATTTAGTCAGATTTTGATGACAATTTTTCATCTTTTTATTTTAGAAAACTGAAGATGTTTTCTAGTTTTGTATTCAAAAATGCATTGCTGATAATTTTTTATTCAAAAATGTATTACAGCAACATTTTCATTTTCTTTCAAAAATATGTTATGGTAACAATTTTTCTTTCTTCAAAAATGTATTGTTGGTAATATTTTTCATTCAAAAATGTATATTTTTCTATAGAAGTCTATTTTTATACTTTCATGGTGTTTTGACCCCAGTTTGCCCATAGCTGAGACCCTAACAGGTGCTACAACTCACAACCTTCCAATCAGAGGCCATGCTGCCAGATGCAGTTTACCGTCATACACAGAACCATCAATATAGAGTTCAATTTCAAGAATTGATAAAAATCCTAAATCATAAAATTTCTAAGATAAAGCCGTTCTAGTAAGATGACAAGTAAATTTGTTCCCACAGATAAAATATTTTACTTAGTAATACTTTCATTATTATCAATTGGTACAAGTCTTATACTATTTTATTTTGTTAAACAGAAAAGAAAAATAAAGCAATTTTTTTTTCACAATGTTTTCTAATAAAGACTCAAACAATTATGATATGGCTCTTTTACAATTTTTCTTAGGAAAAGAAAGTTAGTATTTTTTCGTGGGGGAGAAGCTTAACATAAAAATCTAAAAATAGTACTAATAACACTGTTTTTTAAACTATTTTAATTAAAAGTAAGATTCAAAATTCTTTATATAATCCTACGTTTTACACACAACTCTGAGTTTCATGCATTTTTCAGCAATCATCGGGTGATTCTCATACAATCATTGGGTGCTTATGATGATTATGATATGATAAGCACTTGATGACTGCTGAAAAATGCCTGAAACTCACAGTTATGTGTAAAACATAGGATGATATGTATATTTATTAATATATGTATTTTTTCTCTGTTATACATCATTGAGCACTGTTCTGTTCACATCTGATTAATATTTATATATCGATGTGTATATACGCATACACACACACACACACAGACACACATATATACATACTTATTTACCTCTTTGCCTACACACACACACACACACATATATATATATATATATATATACTGTCAAATTTATTGCATATTCTCATAAATGACCAAACCAAAGAATGGATTTGCTACCCAGCATAGATAAAAATTACATTTCTGAAATACCAATGAACTTTTGGAAGCTGCCAAATTCTTTTTATGCAAAATTACTGATTCAAAATAAAAGGGATAACATAGTCTTTTGAAGCTTTTAGTAATTTTGTGTTTAATTAGTGTTTATGATTTTTATAATCTTGCTAAAAATCTGCCACTAGTTAAAGTAATTTATATAAGCAAAATATATCAACAGCCATCAAATCACTAAATTTTTTAAGTGGTTTTCATTTAACAAGGAACAGATGAAATCTTTTCTTTTTAAGAATATGCTGGTTTCTGTTTTCAATGTTTTGAGATTTTTAGTTTAGCAATTGTGAAATGTTAGATTTTAAACTCATTGCTTATAACACATTTTTTCCATACATTTATTGCATAGACAAATCCCTGATCAAATATCAGTATAGAATTGTTCAAAGGGAAAATGAAAAGGGATTAGTTTCACAAATTCAACCAGTTTTTCCTTTTTCAAAATTTTTTTAGGTCCAATGCAGCACTATAAGAAACCATTTACAGTGGTAAAATTTAAATAAATTTAAGTGCTGTGTAACCCTATTTCCAGATGGCTGGTTATTAATTTTAAGTGATTTTCAAGATGAAAACAAAAGTGATTTCTCTAAAAATTGGAGAATACAATTATTTTTGTTGAGAAAAGTAGCTGAAGTGATAAAAGTGGAAAATACAGATTTAAGATTCAAAGAGTGCAAATTGCTTTTGTCGAGGGAAATAAGCAAATTGCTAAAAAGCTAGTTAGTCAAAATATGGTCATTGGGTTTTGACGATTAGTGACTCTTGGTCAAAATTCAGCCTTGAGGATTTCCGGTTTACTGACTACCTGGACGGCTGGTAGGAAACGGCAAATAATAGCAAAGAGTGAGTTTGCCCCCTTCCATCGGGAGGGCGGAAGACTCCCTTGTGTGTCTGTGCTAACCTAGTTGGGTGATAACAAGTAATCCTGCTTTGGCTGGTCCAAGATCAACAAAATGTGGGTGGAAACAACCAAAAGTCAGGGAGGTTGTCTGGACTTGGCCAAGGATTATGTTATAGCTACAAGAGAAACTAAAAAAAGCGTCATGAAAATCTGAAGGTGCATTAAAATAGTGAAAGTCGCCTTCCAAAATCTAAGCAAAGTATTAAGAAACAGATCAATTTCGTTAGAAACAAAGAAAATAGTCATGAACTTTTATGTACTATTGGTCCTCATATATTTCAGTTAATACTGGGCAATCTCTTCAGCGATGAAGATGAGACTTGAGGAAGCAGAAATGTGGTTCTACAGAAGGATGCTCAAAATACCATAGACTGAACATGCAAACAACCACAATGATCATTTTAAAAGCTAAACAATGTATTAAGAAACAGGAAAATTTAGTTAGAAACAAAGACAAGAGTGTTGAACTCTTTTGCAATATTGGTCCTCACATATTGCAGTCAATACTGGACAATCTCTTCACAGATGAAGAAGAGACTTAAGGCAGTAGAAACTTTGTTCTACAAAAGGATGCTTAGAATACCATGGACCACAAAGTGACCAACCACAAAGTCAGGAAAAATGAAATCATACTGATGAAGGAGAGCTTGAATAATTTAAAACTAACAGGACATATTTAGGGACAAAATAAACTAATGCAACATAACATAACCAACCTAATAAGTTTGTATAAATGGTTGGCAGAACAGAGGTTAAGAGAACAGCAATTAATTTAAGAACTCCAATGGAAAGGAAGTTGTGGAGAGTCATAATCACCTATATCCTGAAAGAGAATGGCACGTAGGAGGAGAAAAAGAAGTCTAGATTGGCAGCTAGGTATCATTTTACTGTTGACATTGCTCAGTGTAATCATAAGAAGTTCTATTCCAATAGTTTCTTCTTTCAGACTTCACTGGGAATTCTGGAGAGCCATGATCACCTTTGTCTTGAAAGGTCATGGCACCCTGTATTAAAAATGTCCATTTTCTTTCATTACATCAATTTAGTTCCATTGTTAATTTATGAATCTAATGGTTTTCTATCGGAGTGTTTCTCTGTTGAAGTTTATTCAGAATTATTATAGAATTTCAGAATTATTAACTAAACTCCTTGAAGGGAAAGAATGGAAAAAGGTTAGTACTTACTTGAAAGCCTGTTTAAATTAAGCATGAGTTTCCAAGCAAATTTTAAAATAGATGACTTCAGCATATACATTGATTCACAAGATCATCATCTTTTTGTCTATGTGCCATGTCTCCTCAAGTGGTAGGTGATCATGGCTTTCTACAATATTCTGTTCGTTGTAGCTCTAAATAAATTTTGTCTTTTTTGCTATTTCTCCTAAATCTTGTTCTGCCATCTATTTACGCAAATTCACTAAGTAAATTACGTGTTGTTTTCCCCTGTTCCTATTGCTTTCAATCTGTCCTTGTGAGTATCAGATTTTCCAAGCCCTCTTTCTTCATTATGTATGCTAGAAATTTCAACTCTCACTTTCTGATGTTAAGTCTAAATTTTCTTTTACTTCTATTTTCTTGAAAACTTATTTCTCACTTACATATTCAATTCATGGCATCCACAGCATCCTTCTTTTGAACCACATTTCTGTTGATTCTCGTCTCTTCTTCAACTGAGAAGAGGATGTCCAGTATTCAGTCCCATGTAGGAGGGGTGATACCATGTAACAGTTTAGTAGTCTTCTTTTTCTAACAAAATTTTTCTGGTTTTTAATAATTTGCTTAGATTTTGGAAGGCAATTTTTGCTATTGTACTGTGGTTTCAGATTTTAGTGTTACACTGTCTTCTGTTAAAACTCTTACTACATATTTAAATTATTGTACTTAATTGATTTTGGTCTCTTCAGTTTACTATTTGCATGTTAGGTTCTTCCTTTTGCTAATAATCATGTAGTTTGTTTTCTTATAGTTCATGTTTAGTCCTAGTAAGCAAAATCTAATATGTATGGTTTCGAAACAGTAGTTGGTTTAATTTAAAGTAAGCAGATGAAGAAAATGTTTTATATGAAATGTATGTTCTTTTTAGATATTTGAGTTGAAATAAGCTTGTATGGATGTGCATGATGAGAGAAGGTGTTTACATAGAGAAAGAGGAGCCTGTTGAACTTCAGCTATGGCTTTGATTCTCAGTGAAAGTGAGTAGAAAATTTGAGAACAGTTATTCACTTACACACAAATACCCTTGGGAAATGTATTGATCTGTCTCTTCCCTCTATCTATGGGTTAAATAGCAAGACAGACTTGGTTCTGTAGCCTTTGGTTAGCAACCACTCTACTGCAGAAAATAATGGCAACCTATTAGGGAACAATCTTCTGCCCAGTCAGTCATGTCTTTTTCAAGACATGATCAGCCAAGCGTGTATCATGTATGCCACTTGACTGACTAACTGACCATTTTAAACAAGGTACCTCCATAGAAAATCCAATATCTAAGGCTTAAATTCAATTTTTAAAAATAAAAACTCTTCACTGAAGCTTTTATTTTAGTTTCAATGTCAGGCTAATAGATTAAATTTAATATTTTCAATAAGTAAAATACTTTGCTATGTTTCAAAATCTAATTTAAAACTAATTTAAACTGACTGGAAGTAGTTTTTTTTTTGTTTTTTTTCCTGAAATCGCTGATTAGTTTGTCTTCTTTCATTGCAGTGTAATTCTCTTCATTAAAAAATTTGCTAAAAATAAAATATGCTTTTCTGAAACAGAGGAATAAAAGCTGATTTAAAGTATAACATTATTTGAAACAAATCATTTCTGCTTAAAATATAACAGAAATGCATTTTTTAACACAGCAGTAGCTGTTTATTTTAGCTGTTTGGGAGCTGACAGCTTGATAAGATTGATGTTAATCTAATTTTGTTCTACTGGGGCTTTATCCATAAAAAAATATTTGAACAATAGAATAGGAGCCTCTTCAATATATAATATTTAAGTATACAATAATTTACGATAATATTCTCTGTAATCTGTTTTACTGAATTCTTTTAAGAATATTGTTGTTTGATGATTAGGACTAGGCTTTTCCATTTGTTATTAGTAAATATTGTTTACTTAATAATAATATAATTTAAAAAGGTGAAATTAATATGGAATTTTTAAAGATTAAAAATGTAATAAGTTACTCTAATTTGAACTTTTTAAAAAATGCAAACAATTCTTGTAAAATTTAAGTATTCATTGAGAAATATTTTTTTCTTAAGACAATATTGTTCCTAAAATATCTATTTTATAAAAAATGCTTTTCTTATTCAATAATGTCATAATTTTATTGCATGTTTTATTGTAGATGCTAGAGAAGATTTTCAGTAAATGGTGTTTCTGTTTAAAAACAAAAATTGATGATTTAAATTCCCTTAGGAGTCCTGCATTCAACTAATGTAAATATCAAGTGGATGAAATTTTAATTTCTTAATATTTCATAAAATTATGTAAGTGGGAATCACAGATGTAAAAAAAACAATTTCTAAAAGAAATTTCAGAAATAATGTCATTCATTCAAGGATAAGTGCTGAAAATTTTATTACAATCTGACAATTATTTGATTTTTGCAAAAATTTCAATATCAATATGTTTTTTAGCACAAAAAAGGTGCAAAAAATTTCAGTACTAATCTTCACTGTCTTGACTAGAAAAAAAAAATTATAACCAAAGTTTCTAACATGTTAGAAAGTGTTAAAATATTTAATAAAATAATTTTTGAAAATCCTATTCTTTGGGTTTTTCTCTTAATAATAGCAAAAATTTTGACAATAAAACATAATTTTTATCAAGTTTGGGGATTTTTTCAATATAGTATGCTCTTTTTAGAAAATTTTTGGAGGTATCTATTTTAAACTTACTTATAACTAAAATTGAATCCTGTTGAAGTGAGTGTCTACAGAATTTTTCTTGTCAGCTCTATTTTAATATATATATATATATATATATATATGACATCAATTCCTAAATATTTTTGGAAGTTAAAAGAAGTGAACAAAACACCTAAAGTTAAATGGAAAATTCTCAAATAAGCTTGAATCTCTAGATCAGTAAACAAACCATGTTTCCTGTATCTTCAAGAGAAAATAGAAATTATAAAGTATATGAAAAGTGACATATTACTAACTCAAAGGCATGAAATTAAAGTAAATTGTAAACATAGTAAAGAATTAACCTTACAATCCTGCTAGAATTATAAAATCTAGCAATTGTAAACATTTTACAGTATAAACCTTTCTGTCTTGATAATTTATTTTAACTATATGATCTCTTGTCTTATGTTATTTTATCTTTATTTTTATTTTCTATTACAGATTGTGATCTATTTATTGCCTTATGTATTTTTTATTGCACTCAATAATTACTGTCAGTAGTTTTTGCCATGTTCTACCTGATATTTATTTACATTATTATTTGTTATTATTTATAATCATTTCTATATTTATTATTATTATTTCTATTATTTTTTCTTATTTCGTTATATATTTTATATTTATTATTTTTATGATATATTTTTTATTTATTCTATTTTATTTATTTATATTATATTATTTAATTTAATTTATTTAAGTTTTAAATTTTTATTTTTAATTTTAATTTTACTTTTTTTAATTTATTATATGAGGTCTAATGAATTTATTATCTTCATGTTATATTTTTTAAATGTCCTTTATTTTACATTTTATGCATAATTTTTCTATTTGTGTATGTGATTTCATAATTAAAAAAAAATGCTGAAAGATTTAACTTGTAAAAACAAAACCAATATCTATATTTGTCTGCAATTCCCTTCTGGCCAAAAATTTAAAATTCCTTTCTCTTGGTCATTTCCATTGTTTCTTCCCTTTCTTCTCTCTCTACATTCCCCCCCCCCTCCCACTTTTTTCCTGTTTATTTTCCTCTCCGCTTTCTACTCATTTTGTATGTTACCTTTTCCTTTTTATTTTTTTTTCTTTATAGAAGTAAAATTCTTTTTTTAAAAATTTTTAAAAATGCCAAAAGATTTGAGCTCGACACAATTTAACTTCTGGCCAAAATTTAAAATTTCTTTCTGTTAGCTCTTTCTTCTCTATATTTTCTCACTTATTTTCCTCTTCACTTCTATTTCTTCTGTATCTTTCCCTTTCCTCTTTTTTCCTTTTCTTGATTTCTTATGTTTTCTTCCCTCTTTCTTTCCCCCCATTTACCTGTATAAAAAAAAAAATAAATAAAGGGAAGTGATGTTTTTTTAAATTTTTTTCAATAAAACGTTTATTACCATCATTATTAACTACCTGATGAGACATTGTTCTTTCAATGTTGAAACAAGAAGTACAATTTTGTAGTAGTTTGTAGTTTGCACATGTTCTAAAGTAACAATTAATCCTGGGCCTCAGAATTTTCAACACTTAAAATGGAATAATTCAATTAGTTCATTCTTATTCATTTGGTTTGGTTTTATACTGTGTCTGTGCAGAAGGCAGATTCAATGAAACTTATTTTGAATTTTAATAATTGAAAGGTATGAGCATTGTTTCTTGTTGGGGTGAGGGTATCTGAAACATTTCTATAAAGTTGAAACAATTTTGTTGTATGCTTGAAGGTGAAGGTTTCATATTTCATGGATTTGTATAGAGGATTAAACAATAACATTTCTGGCTCTCCTTCATTGACTGCCAACTGGATATTCTTGTTAATCATACATGCCATCATTGGTTTTTTTTACTGAGGACTTTGCAGATTCGCTGAAGTTTTAAACCATAAAGTAATCATCTGAAAGACTCTGTATATCATGAGAAGCTAGATATATGAACCACTCTAGGCATCCCCATTATTACAAGCAACCTCTCAATGAGAACTTTCATTTACTCCCTCTCATTCATGGGAATAGCACATATGTTGATTCCCTCAGAGATACAAGGCTGTTCAATGCTCAATATTGCAATGAACAATGGTTTCTTGATAAGCAGTTTAAGGCTTTGTAGAGTTTTGTGTGTGTGAAGTGCAAGCACAAAGCACTTAAGGTAGGCCTCTTTAGAAAATGGTTTATAAATTAAATCTGTATAGATCAAATCATGTGATTATGCAATAATGAAGGCATTTATGTTGCAGATCATTAAATGAACTTAATTCTGACCAATTCATTACTTAAATATAAAAAGCTCTTAAAACAGATTTCTTGACTAAAACTCAATGAACAAGTCTATCCAGTTTAATAAGCAAGAAACAAAATGGCTGACATATATGCAGAAGATGTGGAAATTAAGAGAGTAACAACAACAAATAGCAATCATCATTTTGATTTGATAAGTTGATTTATTGTTCATTGCAATGTGGGGGGCAATCATTGAACAAAATGAAGATATCAATCAAAATTAATGGATTAACACTAAATAATAATAATAATAAAAATTCATGAAATGAAGCTGAAACAAAAAAGCAGTAAAAGAAATTAATCTTTGTTAAAAGCCAGCAACTGGTCATTCATTGTAAAGGTTAAGATGGAACTCCATTTAGTTTGTTGATAATGTTTGCTAAGCTGTTGGAATAATTCTGTTGTCAAGTTACCTTAATATATTTATCTAAAGTAGATTGCTTTCACAATGCACTACCTCTGCTATTACTATTGGTACTGCCTCCAACCTAATCCCAGTATGAAAGACGCCAGTTTATTTGCTAAATTCCTCACAAAGCAATAAACTTTGCTTAGTTCAATTTTTTTTTTATCAGTTCCATTTGCCCTTTCATTTCATTGAGGGACTTGTGTTTCTTTTATTTTTTTTATTTTTTTTTTCCCACAGGCTGATTTGGGAAAACATTTTTTTTTTATATTTACCATATCATGTTATAATTATTATGCCGTATTATACCATTACAAAAAATGACTTGATTTCTATTGTTGTTATTTAAACATTTCTTTCTGTCTCTAGAGAAATTTTTAACTGTACTTCTAAGTGACAATAATATTTTATGATATGAAATTGTAACCAAAAAAGTATAGAATAATTGTATATCTATTTATGCCTGTACAATTATTTATAAGCAATATACTTCTTGTCATAAAATTTATATTTGACATCCAACGTAAAATAATAAAGCAGGAAGTCTTGATGCCAATTCGGGTACAAACTATTCTCTCATGCTGTAATCAGAATGTAAAAAGTATTTCTTAATGCTAATTACCCAAATTAGCCCAAAGATCTAATTAGTTACATGTAGGTTACATTGCTAATTAAGGTAAAGCTTATTACCTGGGGCTCAACCATTATTTTTATATCAACTTGTGAAAACAACATTTTTTTTGTTTGAGTAATACTCAAGAATTGCAAGTTAAGCTATGACTTCATTTAATACATTTTTTATAACATAGAAACATGCACACATGCCTACAAATGAACATTAAAACTGAATATAACCTCTATCAGCTAAGTGAAAGATTTTATTTGCATTAATCCTATAATATATTTAATAAAATAATAAAAATATGCAACACCATAAGATTTACAATAGATACAAAATCTAATAAAAAAATAGTAAATTTTTTAGATATGACGTTCAACCAAAACAAGAGAATATACAAATCATAATGAAAGCGAAACAACTCAATATACATTAACAAAAATCCCAACCACTCTCTAACATTTTCAAACAAATACCCGTATCTATAAATAAAAGAATTTTAACAAGTTGTGGAAACCTAAAATATTTCATGAAAGCAATAAAGCATATGAATTGGCACATTAAGAATTAAGAAATAACATATATTCAAACTAGAATACCAAAATGAAAACAATTTTTTTTTTTTTTTTTTAATTGTAAGCAAAGCATTTTACTGTCACCGTTGTACAGGTGGTTACATAGGAAGAATGTTATGAGAAAGAGTGACAGGTTGCAGGGGGTGTCAAGGAAGAAAGTCTGAGAATACTGATGAGAGTGGGTGGATGGAGAAAAAAGCATGTAAGAGAGGATGTAAATTAGTGTGACATGAGATGACTACTGACTTTACATTTAAATTCTTGGAGATTATAGCTGTTGGGAAAGCAAGTATGCGGAAGAAAATTCCACAGTTGGGAAGTGTGAGAAAAGAAGCTGCTTGAGTAGAATTTGCATTAACAATTTATCGGTAAGAAAAGAGTGGGACCTAGTTGCTAATCTCGTGGCTCAAGGAAATTCATATATAGGAGGTACCAGTGAACTAATCGAGGCAGAAGCCATAAAAGCATTTGTAGAAGAGACACAGGGAAGCCACACTGCATCGGTGAAAAAGCGACTGTATCCTAGCTGCCAAGTTGGGATTGATCACATTACAGATTCTCTGTTGGATTTGGTTGAGGACACTGAGGTGGATAGCAGGAGCACCTGACCAGATATGGCAGCAATACTCAAGGGATGGTAAATTTGTATATATTAAAAACAATTAGAAAAAGAAATATAACCAACACCTGGTTTCAAGAACACTCAAGACAATTATGAACATGGAGAAGCCCAGGAAGTGACATGAAAAATCAATTTGACTATATAATTATAAACAGCAGATTCAGGTATGCAGTGGTTTATTGCAAAACTTATCCAAGTGTCAGCTGTGGAAGCAACCACCTTTCAATTAAGGATGAAACTTTGGTGATTGAAGAAGCCTAGTGCAGCATCAGACTGCAATACAACAGATTTATGAACAACCTCAACCTGAAGGAAAATACACGGACAGTGAAAAAAATGTGAAGGACAAATTGGAAATGAAAATTTTGCAATGGGATGCATTAAAGGAAGCGTTGACATAAGCAAATGTTATTGCTGTCTTAGGAAAATAGATGGCGGAAGAAAAAAAAAAGAATGGATTACAGATGAGATTCTTGACATAATGCAAAAGAGACAGAAAAAAATGTCAAGATGTAAAACTGAATACAGACAACTACACAAATGCCAACGGGCTAAACAGGAATCATTCGATGACCAATGTGCAGAAATTGAGAGACTGAGAATGACTATTAAAGGAGACATGCATAAAAAATAAAAGAACTAAAAGGACAAAAGACATACTTCGCAACAGGATGTATGAAATCCAAGTGGGGAACAGTTATGTTAGTGAAAGAGAAAATACTTCAGCAATGTGAAGAATATATAGGAGATCTTTTTTCACAACAAGAGAGAGCAACTGACAATACATGAAAAATACTAATAGACTGGAAGCTACACTGTCTAAGCTGAATAGAAATAAAGCAGCAGGACCAGATGGCATAATAAAGAAAGACACTGGCTGCCTTAGACAATTTCAGCAGAGACAAAATTATACAAGTAAGAAATAAAATCCACAACAGTGGCAATATACAGGAAGACCTAAGCAGATCGACTTTCATAACACTGCCTAAGAAACCAGGTGCAAAAGAACGTGAACTCCACCAGACAATCAACTTAATTAGTCACGTAAAAAACTCATCTTCTGAATTTTTGATAAGACACTGGAACAAGGAACACAATATTTATGCTTAGAATGCTATCAGAAAGGTCAATACAGATGCAGAAGTCACAAGTTTATTCACCTGAAGAGAGTCAACTTTAGACTGAAAACACATATAACAACTCAAATACTATTATGAATACTTAATATATCATACAAAAAGCAAGTAATATTAATAATAATAAATCTACACTTTAAACAAAATGTTCACGGCTTCTCACACTTTTTCTTATATACACACATACAGAACAAAGGTTTATAGCATTTTTCAAGGAAGTGGTGTTTTAATGCATGATTTTGTTTCATGGAACATGATGATTGTTATTTATTGTTACTATTTTAATTTTTGTTTCATACAAGAAAACCTTATGACAAATTCTGAGAAGAAATATTTCAACAAGTTTTCATGTGTTTATTGTAAATTTTAAAGTTTTTATATTTTAAGTGACAATGTAGGAAAATAAGATGCATTTTTTCTCATTTGATACTATATAATTCTGAAAAGAAAAAAATACTGCACAAACAAGAAAAAAAGACAGGTGTCATTTACAGAAATGGTACCATAACTCAGAGTATTGCATGAGCATAAGATTTGTGAATCACTACACTATTTAGGTGTGAGTAAGAGGTAAAAAATTTAAAGGACTTATTTCTATATGTGATTTTTTGTTCAGACAAAACAAAAACAAAAACAACCCTTTCTCAAAAGAACAACCACCAGCAATGAAAAATCAGCTGTTAATAACAATATGGAGCAAAAAAGGTCCGGTCAAAGATCAAAAAAGCCCATCTGCATATAAAGAAGGTGGATACTGTGTATCAGATTAAAAGGGCATTGTGTATCATAAGTTTCTTTTATAAATGCAGATGTTGATTTCAAACAAGTACTATTCAGACATCAATTAATTGATGGCAGCAGTTGATAAAAAAGCGTCCAAAATTGGCCACTCAGAATAGTGTTGTCTTCCATTACGAGAATTCAAACATTGCAGAAAGTCTATACTATACCATCCTAACAGAATATGTAAAAAAACCCAATACCAACAATGACTACAATTTTGACATTACAATGGGAAGCTATGACAGCACAGAAATATGCAAAATTATGTGCATTTACATCATCATAAAATAAAAGATATTGATTTATACAGAGACAACAGACGTATAATTCTAAGAAACTGTAATGGTAGAACTATGGAAAATATTAGAAAACAAATTATAAAAATCTTTAACACTCTAGGATTTACAATAAACATGAAACCAAATCAAAAAAATCTTAAATTTCCTAGATATAACACTCAACTTAAGCAATAACATATACAAACCATACAGAAACGAAAACAACAACCCCATATATATCAACAAAAATTTTAATCAACCTCCAAATATATTCAGATACATACCCATATCTATTAACAAGAGACTATCTACAAACTCAAGTAGCATAAAAATATTCTATGGAAACAAAGAAACATACAAGTCAGCACAAAAAATTGTGGATACTCAAACTTGAATACACAAATGAAAAGAAATCAAGCAAAACGAATATAAAAAAGAAACATAATCTGGTTTAATCCACCTTGTAACAACAATATAAAAACAAAAATAGGAAAAATATTTTTCAACATAATAGAAAAACATTTCCCTAAACACAACAAACTATAAAAAAATCATCAACTACAGCTGCATGGAAATATGGAGAAAATAATAACCAAAGAAAATAATATGTAATAAAACCAATAAAAACTACACAAACCAAAAAGACAACATGAACAAATGAAACTCCAGAAAGAACAACAATTGTCCCCTTCATAATAAATGTCTAACCAACAACATAATATACAAAGCTACTGTGACAAATAACATCAATACAGATGAAAAGGTATACATATGAGTAACAGAATCATCATTTAAAGAAGGACTCAATAATCACAAAGCATCATTCAACACAGAAAAATACAAAAAAAAACAATGCTATCAAAATATATATGGAGCCAGAAAGAAAACAACATTACTATCAAAATTAAATGGGAAATAGTAAAAAGAACACACCCACACAGCAGTAGTAGCAAAAGTTGTAAATTATGCCTGGGAGAGAAGCTTATAATAATCAGCTTTAAAAATCCAAGTAAAATATTAAACAAAAATAAAAGGTAATGCAAAAATGTTAACATGGGAATAAATACCTACTTTTCTATTCAAACAATGAAATCAAACAAAGAACAAAAGATGCAAACAGTATAAAAAATGTTGAATGAAAATACAAATATACAAATATTCAATCATGATTATAAACAGAAAATAATAAATTAATAATAAAAATAATAAAAGCCCACAAACACAAATATACACAAAAACACAACTATGACCAAGAAAAAACAAACCATCACAAGGTGAAAAATGTCAAACCATTAAAAAAAAAGAGGTCACTACAACAAAAGAGCCTAACCCAATTAGAAAAACACTCATTCTCACATTCACTTAATGTTAAAATTAGTCAAAATAGGAGCCTTGAGTATCTTTACACCTCTACCATTGATCAACAAGGTTATTTATACCTCACTGATTAAAAGTTATTGGCTGAAATGCAAGAAAGTCCTTGAAAGCTGATTCCACCTCTGGTTTGGATCTAAAAGTTTTACTCTTTAAAAATTTGCTTAAGTCCTTTAAAAAATGATAATCAGTAGGAGGATGTGGTAAAATCTTGTATCCCAAGCCTGTGGATTTTTGCAGCGACATTCTTGCTGTATGTGGCTAGGGATTATCATAGAGCAGAATTGGACCACATTGATTCACCAATGCAGGTAACATTTTTTTCAGGTATGAACGCATTTCAGCAAGTTGATTTTAGTAAAGCTCTGTATTAATACTGTGATTGGTTTCTAAAAAGCTGCAGATTGCAAACCACTAGATGGTCACTATAATTTTTTGCTGACACAACTTTGGCTTTTGAAAATGTTTGGGAGGATTCATGACTATCAAGCCTGATTGTTTATAGTTGTCGTAAATGTTCCACTTTCATCACAAGTGACTATTCGGTCAAGAAAGTGATCATTGGGGTCACACAGAAAGAGCATTGAGCACACTTCAAAATGCTGAAGTTTTTGATTTTCATTGATATTTAGAGGAACTCTTTTATCAAGCTTTTTCACTTTGCCAATACTCAGTAAATAGCTTGAGACAGTTGCAGTGCTGACATCAAGCATTTCACTGACACTTTGATGTGCGCTTTGCTCAACAACTGCTTCATTGTCAAAACTGCATGACCATCCTCTACTTTCTTCATCTTCATTACTTTCAACACCCTTATAAAATTTTTGGGAGCACCTTCCTACTGTCTGATCACTTGTGGACCTATCTCTCTATGCTCTGTTGATATTGGCAGAAGTTTTGGAGGTGCTGTGCCCAAGTTTGAACACATGCAAGAAAAGTAAATGAAGATCATGTTTTGTCATGTTCATAATTAAGTGCTTTTTTGCTTCAAGAATATTTCTCTACAAAAATTAAAAATAATCCAAGAGCACACATTAATTATATGTACCAAAATTCACCATATATATACCGTGAATGTTATGTTAAAAAGGCTTTTCAAAATACAATGCTTTGAGTGGCCATTATTTTTGTCACAACCTAATAGTACAAATATCTTCCCTAAACACATCCGCAACTACCTTCTTACATGTGCAAAGGATCTCAAGCACCAAGAAAAGTTTATTAATGAACCACACTACATGGAAAAATATCATTTTGTTTTTTTTTTTTTAATCATATCACCCTGAGCAAGGCGGTAATGCCACTGATGTGCAGAGGGCTACAAAAGTGTAAAAAGATTAATTAGGAGAGAGTGAAGAGGAAAACGAATCAGTTAGAAAGGAGCAATAGAAGGAGGAGAATACAGGTGTGATGACAGTTTCAAAGGTGGAGAGAAAGGAAAGGATATATGGGGTGGGGAAAGAAGTAGAGTCAAGCGGTCAATAGATGAGTATTGGCATTGCATTTAAATTCCTGGAGGTTGTAGCTGTCAGGAAAGCAAGAATATGGGAGAGCAAGTTCCACAGGTGGGAAGTGCAAGAGAAGAAGCTGCAGGAGTAGAATTGTCGTGCATTGAAAAACATTAATAAAATACATCTGGCAGCAAGGCCTCTGATTGGGAGGTTGTGAGGAGCATGGAACCACCTCTTAATTGCTGTTGTTTCCAGATCCACCCTGACCTAAAGTGGTAGCACCTGTTTGGGTCCCAGCTATGGGCAAATAGTTAACCCTCAAACTGGGGTCAAAACACTATGAAAGTTTAAAATTAGACTTTAATAGAAAATACATACATTTTTGAAGAAAAAATATTACCAACAATGCATTTTTGAAGGAAAAAATTTATTACCAGCAAGACATACTTGAATACAAAGCTGGAAGACTTCAGTTTTCTAAAATTAAGAAATAATCATAAAAATTTTTTTTTCATCGAAAACCAACTAAATCAACCTTCTCACTATAACCAAACATAAAAAAATATCTTAAAACCCTATCTTTCTGGCATTAAATAACTGACAGAGGTTGATATGCCGTTAAACAAAACTCAAACTCAAAAAACATTCTTTAAAATTCTGAAGCTGGAATCTTGCGACAAAGAATATTGCACACAGTCAACAAAATTGTCTAACATTCAAACTCCAAACCTATGCATCAATAGCAGATAAAAGGAGATCAGTAATCTGAAATTTATTCACATCTCCAAATTCAAACTGTCTACTCCTGAAATGGAGGCTTTAAGTTTTCGGTCTAAAATTCAGTACAAAGACTGAAGAAAGATGACACAATCCCAATATTAACCAAGAACCATAATTTCAATCACACCAAATATGAAGAAGGTTTCGTATATGACATATTAACAGTCACTCTCACAAATGCTTTTGAAACTACATTACTCAGGGGATATATACAGGCACTAAAAAATTATCCCTAAATTAAAATATTTTTAGGACAAAGGAGGCAAAATAGGTATAATGGACACAAAAATCTACACTGAAAAATTAGAATCCCACCTAAATAATGATAACACCTACACATAAACAAACAATAAACACTGAAACACAACATTTCAACAAATCAAGAAAGAAACTATTAAAAAATGAAAATAACTCTTGGTCTAGATTAATAGAATATCACCCTTCTATACCTCGACATCATATTAATATGCAACAATGGTAACTTAGATTTTAAACTTTACCAAAAACACACAAACAAAAACAACCTAATCAATTTCTATTCTCACCACAACCAAAGAATAAAACCTGGATTGGTATAGGATTTTATCTTAAAGCATTTAGAAGATGTAGTACTGAATATCTAAATGTAGAAAAGCAATATATAAGGAAGCATTAAAACTTTTCCACTACCCACACCATTTAATCGTCAATGTTAAAAAATGAGCTTACTAAATCCACAAAGAAAAAAAAGTGAATGCTTCCAACAAAAGTTACACCAAATTCATTATCCTGTCTGCCAAAAACTTTTCAACTTAACCATCCCTAACACTAGGTTTTTTACCACCACCTCCAAGACAATTAATGATATAATCAGGAAGTAAACTATACTAAACACTATTTCAAATGCCAGAATTTATCAGATAAAGTATCCACTATAAAAAAAACATTTATGAACACAAGAGAAGCTTGTGTTTAGACAGACATTCTAACTCTCTCGTCTTACAGTGAAACTATGTGGAACATAAGTTTGATTTTCCTAATTTTAGCCAATTACAAAAACAACATCATGCTTGAAGTATAAAATATTTCAAAAACATAACACTCACTTAAAACATTACATTACTTCATCTTTCAACAGATCTATTCTTCATGAATCTAACTTACATTTACATAAAAATAAATGAAATATTACAAATCCATTGTCAAAAATGCATAAAATATGCTTTAGCAAAAAATTAAATCAAAACAAGTTTATCACATCTAGCTGCATCTGACTAACTCAGAGTGCTGACAGCAGCAGACATTACTCACACACATACACATACAAATTTAATAAAGACACACACACAGACATATATATATATTCTACTTCTTGAGTAGACAACCAGTTTTAATTTTAAACCTATATTTTTTTTAAATATTCTTGAGTGTAAAGGCCAGTAGATAAAATACTGTTAAAAATAAAAATGGATTGTTTACTCCAATACTGTTAGCCCTTTAAAATGAAGTTTGAAGTAATTTTCATTAAAATCTGACTTCTTTTTTTATTGTATTTTTTTTTTTCAGTTTTCAAATAATTTGTTGCACATCAGGATTAAATTGTGGATAAATGACCAAAGTGTATGTTTTTGTTGGAGTAATTTCATCCTCTGATGTTATTATCTGGATTGAAATGTTTTCAGTATCACAGATAAGTTTTTTGCATTATGTATTTTTTGGAATGTACATTTCACATATAGATGAATTTTAGAAGTCACATTATGTATAGAAACGCCAGAAAAAGTATATAAAATATTTTATACATATAATTATTTTATAATGATTTTACTATACAAAACCGTATCTTAGCTCTACATCCTATACCTTTTTCAGCCAGGAAACATTTTATATTCATTCACCAAATATTTTGTGTTACTGTTTTATTTCTGACAGTTGAAATTTATAAAATCTTTCTTAAATGGTTTTTCATAAAAATAGGTTTCTCAAGCTCATTGCTCTTTCTACTCCTGAGAGAGCTTCTTTTTTTTTTAATTCCTAAATTTTCATTTAAGATTATGTATAAAGTCAACAATTTTGATTATTTTAGTATATAATCGTATATATTGTTGCATTCACTACTTCCAGCTCAACCAAAAGATTTAACAACCAACATTTTCACATGCAAAAGACAGGTTGTCTTCATTTGTAGAAGTAAAAAGAAAAAAGAAGGGAACTTCAACATGGATATATTTTCTATATATTTTTTACATGATTACAAAAAATGATTATAAAAAGAAAAAATATATACATACTAGTGCATACATATATAGCTGAAATGAGTAAGAAAAACATTTTTAGGGTTAGTGGTATTGTAAATACTACATGGGCTGGTGACTAAATTTCCTTCGAAGGGACAGCTGGACAAGACAGGTAGTACGGCTTTTACTTTGCCAGGTTCACAGTCGATATGCAAATGACCATCATGGAGTGCCTATACCAGGCTATTGCTAAGTCTGGTGAGGCTTGTGCTTCATTCTAGAATGAAAAGATTGCAAAGGGAGAGAAAAATTAAATCCTTTCTTTTATCGTTCTTAAACGACACCACTTAACAGTGTCTTGACACACCAAGTGGGGTTAACCCTACAATATACATAAATAACATATAACAGCACACACATACATGGATTAAAATATATATAGAGAGAATATTTAGAACATTTGACTTAAATATGAAATCATTATCTTTATTTAATTCTTTTATGTTAATTAAATATATAAATATCATGATTTATAACTGAGTCAATAATAAGATCAAAATATCATCTATGACTGCGTATTAATTAATGTTAAGTGACTGAGATCTCCTTTCTCTGTTTATTAATTAGCTTTATAGATTTGACATTGCTATCTGGTTAGATAGCAATCTTATGGTAGTTATTCATTATAGTCTATGAGTAAAAAAAAACAAAACTTTCTAATATGGGAATGGCATCTTCTGTGTATCTACCTATATGTTTGTTTCTGTCTGCTAATTGATATTAGTTATATTTAAAATTTATGAAGTATTTTTGTTTGGGATGTTCTTTTATTAGTTTTTCATCTGCAAACTTTAATATGTTAATTTGTTTTCACTTTGTGAATTTTATTATCTTAAGTTTTTGGTTTTAAATGAGCATAGCTTCTTAATTTTACTGAAAAGGAAAAATGAAAACAATCTTACATATGATGAATAATAAACACCAAATTGTCTGATAAACATTTAAGCTGTGAAACTTCTAGTCACCATTCAATGATGTTCATGATATTGAACATATCTATCTATCTATCTATCTATATTTGATGAGTATATTATGGATTGGAATCTGACAAGATGATAGAATAAAGCAAAAGAACAAATGACAAATGTATCTCAATGTAACATGTTTCACTTTCATGAAAGCTTCTTCAGAGATGGAGACAAAAATATGAAAGCAACAAAGAGACAGTATACTGGTATATTGTGATGTGGGAGTTAATTGTTATTGGTCAGATATGTCACACATGTATTAAAGCCCTAGATAATTATTTTTAAATGTATGTGCTTGGAAGATTTAAAACTGATCACAACATAGCAGTATATTATATTTTTGTTATATTTTTGTTTTTTCTTTGCCTCTGAAGAAGCTTTAATAAAAGTGAAAGATGTTTGATTGAGATATGTTTCCTATTTATATATAACTCATTTAGCACAGCACATTTCCACTTAATTAAATTAGTGAAACACTTTTTAATGATGGTAAAAATTTTAATTTATGTGCAAATACCTTTGGGAAAGGTATGAATCTATCTCTTTCCTCCAGCTAGGGTTAAATAACAAGACAGATTAGATTTTATAGCCTTGGTTGGCAACCAATCTACTGCAGAAAGTAATGGCAACCTACTGCGGAAAAATCTTTTGCCCAGTCAGTCATGTCTCTTTTGATACATGATTGTCTAAGTGTGTATCATGTATAGCACTAAATTGACTAACTGAAATATTTTAAAGAAAGGAAGAGATCAATTCAACACTATTGAAATGCTTTCCATCTGAAAAACCCAGTTTATTTTAACAAGTAATCAAAGAATAAGTTTCACAATGGAACCATTCATAATTATGGTGAATAAACTGAAATGCCAAGAAGTTAGACAGCAGTACAGTATAAAGTTTTTTCCATATGATGCATATATGTTATAATAGGTAAAAGCAAAGATACAATTTAGCAGATGAATTGTCACTGGGTTGGCCATGAGATAGAGATAGGATTTCACTGTGGAATGATTAGAAGCCAAAAAAATAGAACACTTTATATCAATGTTAGCAACAGCTCAAGATTTTTTGTAACCAAACATCGCTTGATTCTACAGAACAGGGAAATTCTAGAGAGATATCAGACCAAGTTGTGAACATACATCAACCCTGTTGCAGACAATTTACACCTTTTTATAATCACCAAACATTATCCTGGAATTATACTACTTTCCTGTCATCATGCACAGCTCTCAAAATATCCAGTTCCAGAGGCACTCAGCTAAATTCATGGAATATATTGACTCCTGCAATTAACAGATTTAAATATCTTTGAGCATGTATATAACATATGTATACCCAACTAAACAAACCACACATAATTTCAAATCAGGTATAGGTAATACTGGGACATATGGATAGATATAATGATCAAACAATTTCCATACTTCCATGTCATTCCATATCATACCTGCACTATTCAGGCAAAAGGAGAGTTTACACATTATTAAGTAGTTGTTTTTCTAATTTTATTTTTTATAAGATGAAGTAAAATGAGACACAAATATTAAGATTTTATGATAAACTCCACATTCATTATGCTCTTGTTGTCAGAAATAAAAAGTGATAAGCAGTTAAACATTATTCTTGATTAGTATTTAAAAAATTGGTAAAAGCTTTCCTTATCTTTTCAAATTTCAAATTCCCAGTTGAAAAAACTCATTTGTTTCTATTCTTATCAAATGGTAGCTATCTGGCGATAAAAACACATTTTCTCACCAGTATCCCCACTTGTAACAGGATTTTTGTGCATTTGGGGGTCAAATATTTAATAATAAGTTAAATATAACATTTGTTTTAAAGTTTTTAACTTAAATGATGTGTTGCGCTATTGTCTTGGATCATTAGAAAAGTGAATGGGCCTCTTGCAGTGCGATGTATAAATTGTCATCTAAATTATGCAAGAATTATAACACTGACATCTCATTTTAACAGATATATTTATCAAAATTCCACAAAAATATCTAGAAATACTGAAGAGTAAATTTATTCAATAACATAGCCATTTGCTTCAACCAGAACCTCCGGATGACTTTGGAATCTTCTGCATGGTCTCCTTGCTTAATTTGGTGAATGCTGCCATAATCCTTGCATTCAGTTTATCTTTAGTGTCACAAGGAATTTTTTTGGTCTTTTGCTCAATTGTACCTCAATAATCACATGAATTCTGAATCCATCTGCTGGTCTTACAGGATTATCTAATCAAATCTCTGGAACTTTGAATCCATCTGGATTATCTGTTATACACTTTTAAATTATTTGCCAGTCCATGAGGATTATTTACACTATTCTCTTGAAACTCTGAATCCATCTGCCAGTATATCAGGATTATCTATGATACAATCACAAATTCTTAATCCATTTGCTGGTCTTTCAGGTTTATCTATCCTACTCTCTTGTATTCTGGACTGTACTGTGCTGGTACATCAAGATTATCCATGATACATTTTGGAATTTTGAATCCATCAGCCAGTCCATGAGGATTAACTATTTTATTCTTTTGTATTTTGAATCCATCTGCCAATATATAAAGCTTATCTTTGATACTCTCTTGAAATTTGATTCTATATGCAAGTGCATCAGAATTATCTATCCTACTCTGTTGAATTCTGAGTCTGTCAGGGTTATCTATGTTATACTCACCAGTTCTGAATCAATATGCCATTGCATCAGGGTTATCTATTCTACTCTCTCAACTTCTGAATCCCTCTGTTTGTCTAACCAGATTGTCTATCCTACTCTTGAATTCTGCATCCATCTGCTGGTCTGTCAGCATTATCTATGATATACTCTTGAATTTTGAATCTATAAGCTGGTCCATCAGCAATAACTATGATACACGCTGGAATTCTAAATCTGTAAGCCAGTCTATCAGCATTATCTATGATACACCCTTGAATTTTGAATATATATGCCTGTCCATCAGGATTATGATACTCTCCCGAATTCTCATTCTATCTGCTAGTCCCATCAGGATATCTAACCTACTCTCTCAAATTTTGAATTTATTTTAGATTTAACAGTACATAGTTTTCTCTTTGTCTACCCTAGTCTGCTTGTGTTTACTCATTTCTCTGTTCATCAAACGACATGCTTAGCAACTGAAATAGTTAAATGCTTTGCTTCTGGCATTTATGTTTAGTGTTTGAACAAAGAGAAACCCAAAATTCTCATTGGTGTTTTTGAATGCCTTTTCCATTTGGTTAAACATGAATTTTCAACCAAGAAGCAGTAAGTACATTTTTGTTGTAAAATCTGCAGTACTTACATGGTAAAAATATCTATATACTTATATCTACCTATTACCATAATATTTTTTCTTCGGTCAGTATATTGCAGTGCGTAGCTGCATGTTTCGAGTGTTATCATTCTAACCATGAGGCTCAAGTTGAAATTTCAGCATGGTCAACTTATCAAAGGAGACGAATTGTTGATGATAATGTTTTCAGGAGATCATCCCAGCATGTAACCCTATTAAGAAGGGCCTGGTTTACTCAAACCTTGGAAGTAAAAGTGCATAAATAGAATGGCTTAGGGTCACTGGTTGCATGTGTATGATATCAAATGGTCATGATAATGCTTCAAATTTACTGGGGTCCTGGGTTTGATGATAAACTGCATCCAGCAGCAAGGCTTCTGATTGGGAGGTTGTGAGGAGCATGGAACCACCTCTTAATTGCTGTTCTTCCCAGGTCCACTCTAACCCGGAGTGATAGCACCTGTTAGGGTTCCAACTATGGGCAAATAGTTAACTCCCAAACTGGGGTCAAAACAAGATGAAAGTAGAAATATATATATATATATATATATATATATATAGATAGATACAGAATGAAAAGTGTCAGAGGCCGTGAACATTTAGTTTAAAGTGTATATTTATTGTTGTATAAAGATATTATACATATTATGATATTTTAAGTGTCCATAATGGTATTTGTGACGCTACACATGTTTCGAGCCTAAGAAAGTCAAAATGTAAAGCCACAAATTTATTTGCTTGAAGAGAGTCAATCTTAGACGCCCAAAACACATATAGCATCACAAATACCATTATGGACACTTAAAATATCATAATATGTATAATCTCTTCATGCAAGAATAAATATACACTTTAAAATAAATGTTCACAGCCTCTTACACTTTTTATTCTATACCAGTTTCTCTTGTTGGAACAACCCCATTTCTTATATATATATAATATATATATAGATAGATAGACTTTTATAGAAAAATATACATTTTTGAATTAAATTATTGCCAACAATATACTTTTTGAAAAAAAAAACATTATTACCATTACACATTTTCAAAGAGAAAGTATTATTGCCATCATACATTTTTGAAGGAAAAAATTTTTCTGTGCATAACATTTTTGAATGCAAAACTAGAAGTTTCTTAAAATAAAAAAAATTTTCATCAGAATCTGGCTAAATTAACCTTCTTACTCTCACCAAACATTAAAAAAGAAAAAAATCTTTAAACTCGACCTTTTCAGCATTAAATAGCCCACAGAAGTTGATATGCTGTTAAACAAAACTCAAACTCAAGCCTACTGGTCTCATTGAATTACTATTAATGTCAGATTATGTGTTCTCTCTTGAAAACTGTAACTAAAGTCTGCTCAGTATCATTGCAATATAAACCACATGGCCAGTTATGTGGACATTGAAGAAACACTGTGTCTCAGCAGGCATATCTACAGTAGGTTAAATAGCCAGCCTAGAAGATGGGTATACTCAGAAAAATAAACCTTCAGCCATCAATATTATTACTGTTACAATCTTTATCCTCATCGCAATGTATCTGATTTTCTTAGTGCTTACCTGCCTATCTATCTTTCTATTTACATAATCTGAATGATCAAAGTTAACCCTACACCTCTCAATCTGATAAGTAAAACTAAATCAACAATGATGAAGCTGATTTAAAAAACATTTTCAAATAAGTAGGATAGAATTGCATCAAGAGATTTTACAAATTTAAAAGAGAGGATAAAACATCAGTTGCAAGAAGATAACATTTCTGATGGTCATCAAGTGTAACTGCCCAGAATTGCAAAATGAATTGGTATTATGTCGGAAAAAACCGTTGACACCGACATGTGTGGTCAGACATGGATATCCAGGCAACAAACGTAACCATTGAATGAATTGTGCTACTGGGATCACATGACCATAAATATTCAGTATATAAAGCAGTCATACAAAAATCTGAGTGTGTTGTGTATCAACTTGAACTTTAACCTGGTCAGACTCTCTGACTCGAGGCAAAGAAGAACATGGACAAACACAGAAGGGCAGAGTCTCGTCTGAGAAAATTAGACTAGGTACTCGAGCCTGCTATGTGCAGGGTCTATGGAGAATTTTGTTAGGATTTTAGGGATTGAATTTCCTACTATAAAAAAAGCCTTGTGCCACATTCTGCTTCCAGTGAGGAGGCATATAAATACCATTCTGTGTTGTGCATCATTCTGGTGTTGTGCTTCATTGAAGAGATTATTTCTGGGTGAATTACTTGAGAGAATTATTCCAAGACCATTATTGTGTGTTATTCAAAGAATTTGTTTAGTATGTTGATTTTACACAAAGATACCAAATATTACAACTTGCTAATCGTGAGTTACCAAAAGTTCCCTTCAGATTAATGTTATGAAAACTAACATTATAAAAATGGGGGATTTCAAAATGAAGCAAGTAACAATGTTTTAACAGAGAATGGAAAATGTAACACAGAAATCCAAAAGAATATTGAAATAATACAAGGTGCATTCCAAAAGTGAAGTATTAAGAAACAGGAAAATTTAGTTATAAACAAAGAGTACTCAACTGTTATTTAATATCAGTTCTCCTATATGGCACCAAATGCTGGGCAATTTCTTCTTTTAAGAAGTGACTTGTGGAAACATATAGTTCTACAGAATGATGCTGAGAATACTATAGATTGAACATGTGATTAACAAGGAAGGTGTAAGGAAAATGGAAGCGTGAAGGAAAAGAGCTGAAATTTCTTGTAAAAATAATGGGGAAAGAAGGCTTGGAAACTTTAACAACCACAAGACATACTGAGAAATAAATGGAAACTCGCCATCCATTTGCAGTAGCAAATGGATGGCGAGTGGGGATAGTAAAATGTCAAATATTGCTATGGGCTTTAAAGGATAAGAAACTGTAAAGAGCCATGGTTGTCTATCTCATAGAAGATGAAAAAAAACCAATGCACTCATTGCAAAACTAATGTTTCTGTTACATGTTTACAATGTAAGTCCAAAGCACTGGGCATCTACATTATATTCATTATTCAACCCATTATTTTTATTTTTATTTTTTTTATAATCATATCGCCATAAACAAGGCAGTCTGTTGCTACTGGTGCACAGGCGGTTACATAGGAGAAAGAATGACTGGTTACAGGGCAAGTCAGGAAGTGGGTAAGAGAAGGGTTAAGATACTGAGAGTGGAGTGGACGGAGGAATGAGCATGAGAGAGAGGATGCAAGTTAGCAAGATAGATGACTATTGACTTTACACTTAAACTCCTGGAGATTGTTGCTGTTGGGGAAGCAAGTAAACGGAAGGGAATTCCACAGGCGTGAAGTGCAAAGAAAGAAGCTGATGGAGTAGAATTTGTTTTTACATTTTATTGATTTCAGAGTAAAAGGGTGGGAAATAGTTGCTAATCTTGTGGCTTGAGCAAATTCATGCAAAGGTTTATTAATCTTTTTGTTCTACACATATATGTGCTATGCTGCCTATCATTATGTCTAGTATTCTTCTTTGCCTATCCATTTCATTTGTTGTAATACTTACACAGATTTACAGTAGATACCAGAAAATTTCACCGAAATATTTAATTAAAGTATTGTCAAGATTTATTTAAATTTATGCTACCTACATTCTGTTTCAGTTAATTTTTTTTTTGCGAAATTCTTGGGAAATCATTGCAGTATAACCCACTATTTTCTACCTTAGAAAGTTTTCCCTGCTTTCTGATTGGTTACATGAGAATTGTGCTATTGAAAATCTCAAAATACAAAAAACAAAATGAAGACTTTATAGACTTAAAAATTGCTCAGTGTAGCCAATAGTATTGTCAAGGACAAAAAGTAGTTCTAATCTTTCAGACATTTTTTTTGTAATGGCATCTTTTGACTTAAGCACAAAGGTAAAAGAACCAGAACACTAGCAAAGAACCAATTCTTTTTTGCTTTTTGTCTTTGAGCAGTTATGCGCTGCTGGTTCATTTTATGGAAAGTTTTTTTTCTCTGCCTCTCTTTTTCTTGTTTTTTTAGACTCTGAGATTCCTCTGTGTGGGAAGAATTCTCATCTTTTACCTAACTTTTAAAAGAGTTGATTTCCTTTTCATTTTAAATTTCTCTTACACCTAAGGTAAGTGTGGTCATTGAACTGTTCAACCCTTGCAATTGAATATTCATGTGCGCATATACACACACACACACACACACATATATATATATAGTTATGGGTTAAAGTGCTTAATGTCAGAGATAGAACGCATGTAGATATAAAAGTGGACATTGAAGTCAACAAGCAGAGGTGACAGTATGAAACAAACACACTATAGCATTTATATATATATATATATATATATATACGCGTGTGTGTGTACATTTATATCTAATGACACATGCGCATATGTGATTGTCTCAATATACTTATGTGTATATTATGAGTTACATTTTTTTAATGGTGTTTAATTACTTACTATGCTATACTTAGTCTTGGATATGTGGGTGACTGAATTCTTCATGGGGTAGAAAAAGAACAGGCAAATCAAGTTCAAACTCTGACAGTCTGTCTTAACTTTACGCTAATACCCTTGAAAATTCATGAACTCTACTTTTCTTTACCAGCTACAATTAAATTAGTAGAATGTATTGGGGTTTTCGGTGTATATATTTGTACACACACACACTTATATGATCTTTGGGTAGAATAGTCAGTATCAAAGATAATGCATTTGTAGATATTGACAGTGTGAACATCAGGAATCAACACTGCATGATGATTAATTTATTCTGAAGATAAATTAAAGCACAAAACTGGCATTTACCATGCAACGTTGATAGCTATGTCCATTCACTCTCTCCTGATATATATATATATATATACACACACATACATATTTATGTATGTCTGTATACACTGCTTATATACAAGACATTAAAATTTCCCTTCTCTGATGCCATGCACCGATGACTTAGGGAGTAGAGACTCTGACTGAAACCAAATCGGTCGAGTTTCAATCCCAGCCAGAAGCAAGTGGATATGTCTAGCCACATTGATGAGCTGTGATACAGCGAAACGGGCTTGTATGTGGATGACTAATATATTATGCTCTCATTACGATTGAGCTCTCTGGAGAAGAAAATTTTAAAAACAGTTTCCAATTCAGCTATAATGTGTGACTCTTCAGAAATGAATTGAGTCCTTCTCGGTGACTGGCGTCTGTATACACTGCTTATATACAAGACGTTAAAATTTATCTTCTCTGATGCCATGCACCAATGGCGTAGGGAGTAGAGACTCCGACTGACACCAAATCGGTCAAGTTTCGATTCCTGCCAGAAGCAAGTGGATATGTCTAGCCACACTGATGAGCTGTGATACAGTGAAATGGGCTTGTATGTGGATGACTAATATATATATATATATATATATATATATATATATACACACATTTCGGGTGTATCAAAAATGCTTTTATAAATTTTGGGTTCAGGTTTCTCACAGCAAGTCAAAAGTTCATATAAACATATGTCCAAAAAAGTGTCATTTTAATCATTTTTAAGTGATTAAGTTGAAATTTTACAGTCAGTCAGTTAAGTGCTATACATGATACATGCTTGAGCGATCATGTCTCGAAGACATGGCTGACTGAGCAGAAGATTATCCTGCAGTAGGTTGCCATTGCTTTCTGCGGTAGACTGGTTTTACCAGCCAAGGTTATAGAACCCAATCTGTCCTGTTATTAACCTATAACTGGAGGGAAGTGATGGATTAATATCTTTCCCAAGGGTATTTGTGCATAGGTTAATGCAAGGAATTATACTGGAATTCAAACTCGGCACAGTAGATGCTCTTAAAAGTACGAGCCATGATACAATCCAAAAATACTTTTCAAAACATTGAGGTTGGTTCTTGACACCAAAATGTCTATATAAATGTCTAAAAGGTCATCATTGTACTTCAAAACAGCAGCAAATGTTCAAAAATATCCTCCACTTGCTTTTTCACATGTATGCACTCATCAGATCTTTGACTAGCAGGTGCCATGAATCCTTTCTCAATAACATGATGATAACCAGCAGCAAAGGTTAGATGTCACATCTGTCTTCAGTCTGGAAATGCAATGTGATACAGCCATGTAATCTCGAGTTGCACAGCCATATGTAAAAATTATATCAACCTGCTCATGATATGAATATTATTATTATTTTTTTTTCATCATTTCATCCCAAGCAAGAAAATACTGCCACTGGTGCATAGAGGGAGAGTGAAGGGTTTCATAGAAGGAGAGTTAAGAGAAAGAGGAACTGGTTACAAGGGGTCTCAGAGAATGAGTAAGAGAAAATATTGGTGTGAAGAGAGTTGCATGAGAGTAAAGTAAAAAAAAAAGAGGAGAACAGGATTCAGTGAGTGTTTAGGAAAAGACAAGAGAAGGATGGAAATCAAGGAGATGAGAGATGGCAATTGAGGTTGCATTTAAGCACTTGCAGATTGTAGCTATTAGGGAAGCAAATATACAGGAGTTCCATAGATGGAAAGGGCAAGAAAAGAAGCTGATGGAGTAGAAGTGGTGGCTAAATTTAGTTGTTTTGACTGTAAAAGGCTGAGACCTTGTTGCCAGTCTGGTTGCTTCTGTAAATTCTTGTAGACTGGTCTTAAGAGAGCTAAGCTTGAAGCAGAAGCCATAAAAATATTTGTAGACAAGACAGAGAGCAGCCACATTCTGTCAGTGAAAAAATGGCTGGAATCGAGCTGCCAGGTTGAGATCAATTACATTGCAGATTCTCAACTGGATCCTGTCGAGAACCCCAAAATGAATAGCAGGAGCACCTGACCAGATATGACAACAGTATTCAATGAATGGGCAGATGGTTGATTTGTATATGTGTAAGATGGATTCAGGTGAGAAAAACTTCCCGGCCCTACACAGTGACCCAATCTTCCTCACAGTAGATTTAGCTATTGTAGTTGTTTCACTTGAGGTTGGCTGAGAGGGCGAGGCTGAGGAGGTGAGGTGTATTGCTTTCAAGGAGACTAGCTTGATCCATGCTGATGGGGGATAGGAGGGATGTCTGTGGTGGTTGACAGATAGCAGCTTTGTTTTGGAAGCATTAAAGTTTACAAGTCATTTCTTACCCCAGTTGACCACAGATTGAAGGTTCTTCTCAAGATCAGCAGCAAGGTTATCTTTGTCTGCCTTGGCAAGTTTCTTACTGAGACTGAAGTAAATTGTGGTGTCATCAGTGTAAGTGCCTACTTGAGATTTCCAGCCAGAAATAATTCCCAGTTAATTCACTATTATATACATTAAACATTGAAGACAGACTAGCTATGAATGTACATAAATGACAAATGTCACCTCGTCTACATGGCAACACAGCACCATCTACTGTAAACTTTCTTTAAATTTAATAACACAAAAATGAATGATTTGTAGATATATGTTTATGTGAACTTTTTTCCTTGTTTTGGTGTGTAGAACTTGACCCCAACATTTATTAATTGGACCTATTTTAATTTATTGCTGAAACATTATTTTTAATGGATACCCTCATTTGAAGAAATGAGTTGTTTTTATTTATTTATTAAACAGTACATTTATTTATTTTTCTATAATGTGTGTGTGTGTGTGTGTAGCAATCTATTATATGCTATTATTTATTATTATTATTATTATGATATATCTGAGAGGGTTCTGAAATGTTCTCA
Source organism: Ascarosepion bandense (assembly GCA_037127315.1). Taxonomy (NCBI): domain Eukaryota; kingdom Metazoa; phylum Mollusca; class Cephalopoda; order Sepiida; family Sepiidae; genus Ascarosepion; species Ascarosepion bandense. Next base: position 9,783,509 of record JBBBDQ010000145.1, read on the forward strand.
GCTAATCCCAAAATCAGTATTTTAATGACAAATATCTGGTTTTGGGAAATGGATTGGAACAAGAATTTTTCCATACTTCTTTTTTAATGTCTGTATGTGCCCATATTGTATAGGCAGTTGTTTATACAGGGTAATAAAAAATCACTATTACATTTGAAAATAAAGATAAAAACAAAATTAAATAAAAAGATTTGTAATTAAATATTAATGAAAATATTCTTTGGGACCCTAAATGTTGCACAGAGACAATTGGTAAATGTCATGCGAAGCCAGTAATAAATTTCTGGATATGATGATCAGTAAGTGATTATAACCTTTCTTTACTGGTGGAAGCGTTATAGGTAAACACCATTTCATAGGATGAGTAATTGCTTCTTTTTTTTCTTTTCTGTAATTTTCTTAAAAGAATTTGCACATAGTGGTCTTTCAGCAAGACAGTCAACCTTTATATTGTTTCTGTGTCATTAATAAATAAATTTGAGAAGTAGAACCATTGATTCTGGAAGTTCTCTTCAGTCGTTCCTGTATTTAAGAATTGTGGTGAACCCTCAGACCCATCCAACTATTGTCCTATCAGTCTTCTACTGATATTCGGGAAAGTATTCGAGGCCATAATCAATGCTGAAATAGTTCAACATCTTATTGCCCACAAACTTTTCTCTGACAGGCAATATGACTTCCGCTTTGCCAGGTCAACGGCCGACTTGCTAACAACCGTAACGGAGTACATGCTCCAGGCCCTTGATGAGTCTGATGAGGCTTGTGCGGTTGCTCTGGACATCTCCAAGGCTTTTGACACGGTTTGGCACTCTGGCCTCCTATGCAAGCTTCAGGGTTATGGTATTACTGGTCGCCTGCTTGACCTAATCCAATCTTTTTAAATAACCGCAAAATGAAGGTCGTTTTGAATGGGCATGCCTCTTCATCCTACAGCACGAATGCTAGTGTCCCACAGGGCTCTATCCTGGGCCCAACGCTCTTCCTTATTTTCATCAACGACCTCCCAGATGAGATCAAGTCCCAAGTAGGCATCTACGCAGATCACACCACAATACACTCCCGCACCAGTAAGAAACCTGTCGTGGTGGACAGATATAATCTTGCTGCTGACCTTGAACGGGATCTACACTCTGTGGTGAATTGGGGCAAGAAGTGGCTTGTCAACTTCAATGCGTCTTAGACCAAGCTGTTGTCTGTCAACCATCACAGGCAACCTCTTCTGCCTCCCATAAGCATGGACCAAGCGATTCTCCCTGAGAGCAATACACTACGCCACCTCAGCCTTACCCTCTCCTCAGACCTCAAATGTAACCACTACATTGAATCCATAGCTAAATCTACTGCTAAGAAGGTCGGGTCACTATGTCGATCCAGGATGTTTTTTTCCTCCTGAATTCCATCATGCATATATACAAGTCAACCATCCGTCCGTGCATGGAGTACTGCTGCCATTTATGGTCAGGCGCCCCTGCCGTTCTCCTCAGTGTTCTCGACAGGCTCCAAAGGAGAGTCTGTAATATGATAGATACTGATCTGGCGGCTCGACTGCAGCCACTTCCCCACTGTTGAAATGTGGCCTCCCTTTGTCTGTTCTATAAACACTTTCATGGCTTCTGCTCCAACGAACTTAAGTCACTGGTGCCTCCTCAACAGGTGTTTACTCGTGCAACCAGACTGGCAACTGGGTCTCACCCATTCACAGTCAGGTTAGCCAAATGTAGACGACAATTCTACTCTTGCAGCTTCTTCTCTCGCACTTCCCGCCTGTGGAACTCGCTCCCATATTCTTGCTTTCCTGACGGTACAACCTCCAGAAATTTAAATGCCATGTCAATACTCATCTATTAACCACTGGACTCTAGCTCACTCCCCATCCCCGTATATCCTTCCCTTTCTCTCCACCTATGTATCTGTCATCGCACCTGTATTCTCAGCTTTCTGTTGCTCCTTTCTAACTAGTTTGTACTCCTCACTCTTTTCTAATTAATCTTTTTACAGTTATGTAGCCCCCCCCCCACTCATCAGTAGCATTTCTGCCTTGCTCGTTGTGAAATGATAAAAAAAAGAAAAAAAAAGTCAACTGCTATGATATATCATAGTTTTGGATATTTTTTTTTTATCTGTGGCCATAGTAAAATTTGTAGAAGAACAAAATCATTTCAAGAGTTAAAGAATTTTATTGAATAAGCAGGTTTGATAATGTTCGAAATGTGTCAAAATGCTATTCAAAAATGTCAAGACATTGACAATGGCTGATCATTTGTTGAGAAATATTGATTTTACTTACTTGATTTGTTAATAAAATCTTTCTTTTGCATCTCACTTTTCTTTTCTTCTCTATCATCTTTCAAATGTTTTAGTTTATTTAGACCTTATATTTAGTCATGCCTAAAGAAAACTTAATAATGAAATAGTTTTTGTAACTCCTGAGTAAGCTTTTGTCAGCTCAGCCCTCATTTGTTGAGTTTACTATAATTAAACCAAGTCTCACTATTGGCTGAGCTTAATTGTAGCAAAGTTTAAACATGAAGATATACAAAGATCATCATCTTCTATGTGCCTTGTTAGCTTTCTGAAACCAAGTTCCACAAGATATTTGCTCACATTTGCAAGGCATCTTGTTTTCCTGTATGCCTTAGTTACCTTGAATCTCTCTTGTGGCTATCAAATTTTCCAAGCTGTCTTACCTCATAATTACCTAAAATTTTCAACTCTACCTCCCTGAATTTCAGTGTATCTGTTCTTTTTGTTTCTATTTTCTCAAAAACTGTTTGGTTCATGGTAGTCTTAGCATTCTTTAGAACCATATTTTTTTCACTTCAAATCTCTCTCTCTCTCTGAGGTCCTTTGCATGACGGTAAACTGCATCTGGCAGCAAGGCCTCTGATTGGGAGGTTGTGAGGAGCATGGAACCACCACTTAATGGCTGTTGTTTTCAGGTCCACCCTGACCCAGAGTGGTAGCACCTGTTAGTCCTAGCTATGGGCAAATTGTTAATCTCCAAAACTTGGGTCAAAACACTATGAAAGTATAAAAATACACTTTTAAGGAAAAACATTGTCAACAATGCAAGAAAAAATTATTACAATAACACATTTTTGAAGGAAAAAAATTATTCTCAGCAAAACATTTTTGAATACAAAACTTGAAGACATTTTAAGTTTTCTAAAAATAAATAAGAATAAAAACAAAAAAATTTCATTAAAATATGACTAAATTCAACCTTTTCACTATAACTGAACATTAATAAAAATAACTTAAAACCCCACCCTTTTGGTATTAAATAACCCTCAGAGGTTGATATGCCGTTAAACAAAACTCAAACTCTCTCTCTCCATTGAGAGGATATTGTTCAGCATTCACTATGTAGGAGAACTGATACTACATAATAGTTTAGTACTTTTTTCTTTGTTTCTTTCAAAATTGTTCTTGCTTATTCATACTTTGCTTAGAAAAGCCACTTATACAATCGCAATGCACTTTCAAATTTCAGTGTTACATTGTCCATCTTTTATCAAAACACTTAATAGATATTTAAATTTTTGTATTTATTTGTATTTGGTATCTCAGATTTGTTTTTTGCAGCTTGTGCTCTTATTTTTGTTAACAAATATGCATTCTGTCTTGCAATTGATGGTTTGTCCGTTCTGTTCACTTTTATTTATTAACTTTTGTAGTGCTTGTAAATTCCTTTCTATGTCTGCTATCAACATTGTCATCTACCATTTATAATAAAGAAGAACAATATTTCTTAACTATATATGATTAAAATACATGAATTGTTGTATTTTCCAGCATCAAAGAAGTTATATTTTTTCACAAAATAATTTTTAAAAATATATCCTGTAATTTCTAGGCTGAAGATTTTTATTTTATTTTTAGAAAAATGAATGAAAAATATTGAACCCCTCAAACAAAACACTGTGAAAGTATAAAAATACATTTTTATAGTAAAAATACTAGTCATGCTTTTTTATGTAAAAAATGATGAACAATATATTTTGTCCATAATTAAAAGGTATACAGTTGCATTCAAAATATTTATTTGAAGCCATAAAATATTGTTCAAATTATTTTAATTTCAGCATTAAATAACCCATAGATATTGACACACTGCTAAACAAAATAAACCAACATTTTGATACTAAATATATTAGTAGTAATAAGAAATAATGTCAGCTAAAAAAATCCTTCAAAAAATATAATTCTATAGACTAGTGATAAAAACCTTTATTCCATCCAACAAATATTTTTAACATAATTGTTGTCAATGTACATAACACACAATTTCTCCATTAATCAAATAGGTTGAAAATTTCAGGCTAACATACAGCTAAAGTGTATCAAATTTTGAACTTATAAATTCTTCTTCATGTCTATGTGTGTCTGTTTATGCTCTTGCACACTGATTGAGCACTATGGAGGAATGGTAGACATTAAAAAATACAATAGCTACTCACTAATTTATGCATTGTTCATTCAGTAATGAATTTGAACACTCTCAGTTACTGGCATGTGTCTGTATGGTACGTAACACGCTACATTTGCTTTTCTCTACTGAGCACCCATAGCTCAGAGGTAGAATCATGTCTATCACAGAATTTGTAGTGATTAGCAAGGCCAATGCAAGACAGACAACTTTTTTCCATGGCAGCTACAGGACTAGGACTGGTGGCTGGAACAAGTACCAAGTTACAGCACTGCCTCCTATTCTTTGCCCATAGTCTGCAATTATATTCAATAAGTTGCCTGGAAAATCTTGTGGCACCAAGAAAGCTTTACAGCATTCTCTATTACATATTTGTGGAAATTGATACAGCAAAAGGCAAGGGTCTTTTTTTTAGAAAATCTCTCTCTCTCTCTTTGGGTACTTCATAGTTGTATTGATTAGAGACCAACTTAACAGTAAGGTCTTTGGAAGTCAGCAATCTACTATTATTACAACATGACCAATTCAGCAAAACTTTATATTTTACAGTTATACCTCTGTGCTGAAGTTATTGACAGTCTTGAGGATTTTACTAACACAGACCCCCACACATACATGCATACATATAATGTGAACATAGGAATTGACATTGAATGGTGTCAGTTTCCATCCTCAATGTGATCTTCAGCTATGAAGTGATAGTGACACTCACTATGCTGTGTTGATTCTTGTATCCATTCTGTATATATTTATAAAGAAAAACACACACACACACATACACTCTCTCTCTCTCTCTCTTTGATACTGAACAGTCTTCGTTGATAAAAATAGAAAAATTTAATCATTATGATTTATATATCAGTGCCTGATGATTGTATTGTTCATAGAAAATCAGCTCAGAATTGTGCTACTGATAAAGAAAAATATATACTTGTTATTAACATAAATTTTAGCTTGGTTATATCAATTGCTATTTTATTAGTAACAGCACTTAATGTGTAATATATATATATATATATATATATATATATATAATGGTTGCCAGTGGGTTATGCAGCATTACAATTTTTGTACACTTCCTTGGAGTAACTTTAATTGCAGACAATGGCCATAAGACAACTAATTGACAGTCAAGACATTAGTGTCTGGGTATGATAAAAATCTGGTGTAATCACAGATGACATAATATTTTTAAGGCCAAATAAATTTCATCATATATTCATATTACTGCACACAACTGCAAATAACCTAATCTGAGGAAAAAATATAAATTGATTACACCCTGTAATTCCAGTTGGCCAAAAACTGGGCGTATGATGAAAGAAAGGTAACTAAAGTACTTGTTTCAATTAATTTGTAAAAGTGTTAAGATATATTTATTTTTAATCATTTTACTCCAAGCAAGGCAGTACCTCCACTGATGCATGGGGAACTACATAAGAGAGTAAAAGTTTAAGCAAAGAGAAAGAAAAACAAACCAGTTACAGGGGGTGTCGAAGAAAGGACAAGAGAAAGATGGGAATACAGGTTTGATGACAGTTGCAAAGGTAGAGGGAGAAAGGAAAAGAACAAGATACACTGGGTGATGTAGAAAGGATGAGGGAAGAACTGGAGTCAAGTGGATAAGAGATGGGAATTGACATTGCATTTAAATTCCTGGAGGATGTAGCCGTCAGGAAAGCAAGTAAATGGAAGGGACTGCCTGTGATGGTTGACAGATTTACAAGCCATTTCTTATCCCAGTCTACCATAGAGTGGAGGTCCTTCTCATGATCAGCAGCAAGGTTATGTTTGTCTACCTTGCCAGATTTCTTACTGATGGAAAAGTAAATGGTGGTATCATCTGCGTTGATGCCTACTTGGGATTTGATCACATCTAGGTGCTCATTTATGAAGATCAGAAAGAGCGTCGGACATAAGATAGAGCCCTGGAGGATGCCAGTGTTCGTGTGGTAGAATGAGAAGGCATGCCCATTCAAGATGACCTTCATTATGCGATTTGAGAGGAAAGATTAGACCAAACCAAACAAAACAATCATCCAGTGATGCCATAACCATGAAGCTTGTACAGAAGGCCGGCATGCCAGACCCCATCAAATGCCTCGGAGATATCCAGGGCAACAGCACAAGCTTTATTGTACTTATTGAGGGCTTGGTATATGTACTCACTGATGGTCATTAGCATATTGGCAGTAGACCTGGCAAAGCAGAAGCCATACTGTCTGTCTAAGAATAAGATGGTGAACTATTTCAGCATTGATAATAGCTTTGAACACTTTTCTGAAAATTGGTAGGAAGCTGATAGGGCGATAATTGGATGAGTCTGATAGTTCCCCTTGAGATTTTTAAATACACAAACCACAGAAGAGGACTTTCAGCAGGCAGAAAAACAGGAAGCAGAAATGCAATACTTATAGAGGACAGAGGAGAGTTCAAGGGCACATTTTTTCAAGACAATGACTGGGATTCCATTGCTTCTTCTCATTTTATAGGGGTCAAGTTTTGAAAGTATCTTAGATACCAGTGTGGGGGATATTTGAACATCTTTCAGTTGAGCCTCAGTTATAAGGGGTGAGTTGGGTGTGTATACTCCAAATGAGTTAAATGTGGAATTGGAAGAAAATCTGTGAGCAAAGCACTCAGCCTTGTCCACAAATGCCATGAGGACCTCAAATTTTTTAAGGAAGAGATAGAGGGTTTTCTAAGCTGCCAATAGTCTTTGGAGCCAAACTTGCAAACATCTATGCACTGCCTCATTCTTTCAGCAAACAGCAGCTCAGCTTCATTCAAGATCCTCTTCCAATCATTATGAGCTGTAGCAAATAGGCGCCTATTATGGTCTTACGTGTGGCTTCAAAGTAGCCAGAAGTAGTGATTTTTTTTTTTTAGTTAAAGTGATCAATACCAAAAATAGGGTGTATGAAAAAAAAAAAAAGCTGTATTTATAGTCAAGCAAAAACAACACATATGGCCTAACAATTACATTTAGCATAAGACATACTGTTGCCTCTGGGTGTTGACTTCAATGTAAAAGGAGAAACAACAAATAGGACATGCTTTTAGATTTAACATGTTTTGTCTCGATTTAAGCTTTGTCAGAAATTAAATATCAAGGAGAAAAGAAAATTCTAGTTTATTTTCTTTTTGTTTTTTTATAAGTTAAATAGACTTCATTTATAGTTTTCTTGACAGGTAGCATTTGGGCATACAATTCTTGCCGGTTTCTATATCATAATTCTATTTGGCCTTTGTAGTATTTAATTGATAATGTGTGTGTATCTAGTGGGCTTTTTTTTTCTTTTTGTAGTGTCTGTATGCCAATTGAGGGAGCTTTTGTGTTGAAGTGAAAGAATTTTGGTTTAAAAACATAATTCATTACATCGAAAATACTTTGAAGGAATTCTGATGAATATTTTCCCATCAATAAACACACACCAAACACATTATTATATCACCATCTTTTATAAAATCTATACTTAAAAAATCAAAGATCGGTTTACCTCTAATCGCAACCTAGATTCTGTCACTCTCATACAAAAGCTCCCCCAATCAACATATGGATACTATCAGATAGAAAAATAAACACTCACCTGATGCACATGTGCACACATTATCCACCAAATCCTGTAAAGACCAACTAGAATTATAAAAACACAAGAATTATACACATGAACAATGCCTGACAAGATATGTGAGCTGTACTTAAACAATGAAAAACAAACAATTAAAAGGTAATTTTAAAAATGGTGTTTTCTCCTCCATATTTAATTTCTGATAAATAAAATAAAAATATAAATAAAAGTAAAATATTTTAACTCTATACACATTTTTATTTGTTCCTTATTCTATCATCATAGAAATTTAGTTGTGTATATATATATATATATATATATATACATACACACACACACACACATACTGCCAAAGTACTTGATGGTCATAGTTGTAGACTGTGTATTATTTTTGGACCAATCAGAAATATACAATAACCACAAAATGTTTAGTTTACTTTGCAGTGAAGTTTCTTTTATCAAGTAATGAAATCTTCATAGTGAAGTGTGAACAGACTTAGTTTATGACGCTCAGCCAAATGTGCCTGTTAGTAGACAAGGCCTTAGTTGGTGGCTGCTGACTATTCTATTGTGTGCATATGTGTGTAGGTCAAACTGGTCTTGTAAGTTGTTTTGAACCCTGAGTAGCAGTAGGCTTCTATTTTTATATCTGTAAAGCGGGGTCCAAAATCTTCTTTCACATAGAGGGGCAAACTTTTGTGAACTTGTTCAGAAATAATTTCACACTGGCTTGTAAAAATCTTTTCTCAAAGGTGTGAGGGTGGTGAAGGGAATTAATACTGATATTTTTTAAATAGTCCGAAAACAACATTTGGTAGATCTACAAATACATCCACAAGTATCTAATTCCTATACACTCTTATGGATTCTAATCCATATTTTATCCAAAATGTTACATATATTTCATAATTACGTGTATATGTTCCAGTAACTGCAAGGTATTTTGTTTTAAAAAATTGCTTCATATTTTCAAATGTTTTGATAATTATGTATATTTTAGATGACAATTTCTCTTTTTGTGTATGTATGTAACAGAGAGTGTGAAGCATGAAAAAAGATTTTAATATTTCTTGAGTTATTAAAGAACATGATGTTACTTCTTAAATCATGAGACAAATTTCAAATGAACCATTTCTCTTAGCACCATTTTGACCTTTAAGCAGATTATAAGGTGAAATAATATTTTTTCAAATTGTTTGGCATTAAGAATTTTCATGATTTTAGATGTAAACAAGCAAATGGAAAAATAACACTGAAAGAGATTTGTCTCCCTTGAAATTGTGGTAACAAGAATGTAAAAACATAAAAACTGGATAAACTCTCAAATTTTGATTTCTAAAAGGTCAGTATTCAAAAGTTATTAGTTTATTTTTTATTTTCATCTCTTTTTTTAAAAAATTAATTTAAAAATTCATTACAGCCCAAACAAAAACATAAAAAATTTATTTTAAAATAAATTGCTTTATCAGTAATAAAATAATTAAAAATAAATAAAATTTATTAAGAGAATTTAATTTTTAGATTTCAAGCTTGTTTTATCAGACAAGGTACATATTTTAAGCTATATATATATATATATATATATATATATATATATATATATGTGTGTGTGTGTGTGTGTGTGCATACACGTATATGTGTGCACACAAATATTTATGAATGCACACACACAAAGAAGATTGTACAAATCACAAATTTAATAAAAACAAATCCTAAGAGACATAAACACATTCAACACAAGGTTCAAAGTTTATTATTTTAAGGTTACACTTTGCATATTGAATTTCACAACATTCATGTTGTAGTCATTTTAAGGGGTTACACAAATTATAATTTAAATCTATAAAAAATCAAAAACAAAAACAAAAAGAAGCATTTAAACATGATAAAAAAAAATTGCTTATTTTATTAACTTTAAACATTTTCCACTCAAGTAATGCTTGAATGTGTTTCTGTCTCTTCACATTTGCTTTTTATTAAATTTTCAAAGTCTTCTCTTTCTTTTTAATAACCCTGTCTAAGTATATATAATTGCTCTATCCCGAATATATATTTCAATTTACTTGATATTAAATGTATAGATAACAGAAAAGAATTAAAATAAATGATTGCATATACAAAACAGTAGTTGCAAAGGCTGCAAAATAGGAGGCATATCAGCAGTACCATTATTAATATACTGTTTAATCTTCTGTATTTTGTCTATTCGGAGTGAGTTATAATATTGTCCCCATCTTTGTAGTTATCAATTTTGAAATAAACAAGGAATATTGCTGTTGCATGTTGTTTCATTTGCTGGATGCTGTTTGTTAGATAATTGCATGCATCAGGTGAGTGGCAACTCCCTGATAACAACACACCTGTCCATTCAGAGCAACTTTTGCAGCGGTTTTTGGCAAAACATATTGTTTTCCAAGTCTGACACCTAGCATATTCACTAGATCTCACACTTGTGACTTTCATTTTTCCAAAGCATGGTATTCTTAAGATTGAAGTCATGAATGAAAATATTTCTATGCATGATTATTCTAATGCATTTGATAAAATGTTGTGGATAAGATCCTTTTTGTTTTTGATTAAAAAGTATTGTGACTGTTGCTATGGTAACAGAACTAAAGTACACAGAATAAAGTCACTTGGTATAAATTGACCTTGAACTCTGCTGTCCATACACATCACTTTCATTTCCATTATTCATAACAGTGCTTGAAGGGATAGTGTGTAGAGTGTGATTATCTTGTCACAAAATAGTCAGCGACCATGACTTGTACAGCAGTTTTTGACAATCACCATATTCCACAGATCCTTACCCCTTGCAACATTTTCTTCTTTAAAAGTCAGAGAGTGAAAGTAAGCAAACTTTAAAACAAAATCAGAAATCTGACCGAAGGACACCACAAGAAGCTGAAACCAAAGACAAATAATCAAAAAACACAAGAACTGGAAATAAAACATCAATAACAAGAACCCCAATTTAAAAGGCCACCCTATATCACAAAATTTAATACCCCAATCTAAATATACATTAACTTTAAATGAAAACAATTCTTTTAACCATTCTCCAATCTTACTTATTATGAGTTCTATCCCTACACATCTAAATAAACCATTTACAATAAAAGCTTAATAAAAACTCTTTCTGGCAGTAAATAACCAGAAAAGTTGATCTGCTGTAAAATCAAAATACCACTTCTAAGAAACAAAATTTCAAAATGTTGAAGAAATCCAAGAGAATGCACCAAGGCAGATAATTGCTATCCTAAAAAATGAGCTCCAGTTATGCTTTCATCAATGGAAATGTTACTGAATAAAATAGGTAGTTTCAGAAGTGAACTATGTCAAATTGATATATGTTGTAGTTTTCTTCTTATAATTCAAGCCCTGATACTTTTTGATAAGAAGTCATTTCTTAATGATCATTTTTCTGGAAGAAAGTGGTTTCCTTTATCCTTGTAGAATAAATCTGATGAGTACTGAAGAACAGATCTGATGTAATTCTGTGTTAACAATGACAAATATATAAAACAAATTAGTTTCCTTATTAAAAAAATCTTCAAGTATTACCACTGAGACAGAAAGAAAAAAGAGACAAAATGTGTTGAAATAAAATCCTCTCGATTAACTATGCATTGAGTGAGGCGATGCTTGTGAGCAAAGGAGTCTGATCTTGAAGATGGGAGAAATAATTGTGTACTGGCTTTGCAAATTTTCCCTCTGGTTCGTTGACTGAGAGGCTGCTGTGAATTGCCTTGAGGATCCTTGAGTGGGTTCATTTTAGCAGTTATAGATGACTTAACATTTTTTTAATGGTATTGCTATAGTTGCAATGTTCAACATTGGCTCCAATGTTTCATTTTTTTTTTCAATTTATTTTATAAGCAAGATACAATGCATAAGGTCTCTGTGTAGAGAAAATTTTTTTAATCTTGTTTTCGTAGTGTTCAAGTCAATCTAACAGATTGACAAGTTGAGTGAATCAGAAAGAAGTCTAATTTGAAGCAAAGTCTAACAGTGAATTAAATATATTCTGACCATCTTTTGTCATAAAAATAACTGATAAGGTCCCAACTGTAAATTACACATATACCATAAACACACACGCATACATGCTCTAACACACTTTCACACACACACACACACACACACACACACACACGCATTCATGCTCTAACACACTTACACACACACACAGTAAAATTAATGACAGCAGCAGCAGCAGCCAGGAATGACCATTCCTTGACAGGCACAAACTCACTCGGACACACACACACGCTCTTCTGCCATTGTGAAGATGAGATTTTGATCTCGAAATATTAATGTATAATAAATAGGTAATACCCAAAAACTTCTTTACCTTCCTTTATTTTACTAAACTCATTGTAACAGCCTTCAAGACCTAACCATATACCTAATGTACACAATGCTTCAAGCAAATTACAAAACTTTACTAACTATTTTTAAAATTCTAGCAGTTATTTTACCAATTTTTAATTTATAGTTTTATTAAATTGGTATTACAGAATTTATGTCTCAGATCATTACAAAAGTTTGTGCCCAAATTTTCTTGTTAATATAAAATGACATCAAATTGATATTGCTGTTTGTTTAGTGCCAATTTCTGGTGTGTTCTAAATTGATACCTTGCATTGTTCAGTTGCAAGTCAGACTTTGTTGAATGTTTATGTTTTCTCCACAAATGAATGCCTTTAAGATGAATGATGAAAAGCTACATCTTTGGCATATTTTGCTTTATGAATGTCGAAAAGGAGTCAGTGTCAAAACTGCTACAAACAATATTAACAGATGATTATTTGAATTGCAGGAAAAATGACCAATTTTGGTAAATTAAAACCTTTCCACTACAACAAAGCAAGACTGCATGTTGCAAAAGGGACCTTGCAAAAACTAAATTGTGATGCCCTTCAGAACTCATTATATTTTCCTGACTTGGCTCCTTTAGATTTGCATTTGTTCTGGTCTCTACAGAACAATGTAAAAGACAAAGGGTTTCTCTCTGTACAGTCAGTCAAAAACGACATCACAAAGCTCTTCTGAAAATGATATCAGTGAGCTTGTAGAATGATGGGATCAGTTGTTAAAAACAATGTAGACCGTACAAAAATGTTTTTTGTGAGTGTAAAATTCTGTTTTTAATTTTCTCATGAGTCACAAGTTTTTGCAATGGTTTATATGTTCATATAGAGTACTATTAGAAATTGGTTAGATTCTAACTTGTTTATTAGAAGACAATTGTTTATTTCCAGAATAGGAAATTAAAATTAACTTATATTTATGACATATTAAAATATAAAGAATGGGTTCTATTATTAAAAAATATTTTGGATTCGTCAAAATGCATTCAATAGTCAAAAAAATCTATTGTAATGAAAATGGCTCTTTTTAAAATCGAGAATTTATTTTGTCATTTAGCAATTTAGTTTTAATAATTTGGTCTTGGAGAATTTATACATATCTATATGGAATAGTATATGAAATATCGAAAACTTTTAACTCATAAATCATTTTATTTTGGCAGAAAATAGAAGATTAAAACCAACCTCACTAGTGTAAGAGTGAAGATTTCCCTCAAACCATTCATCTTAAGAAGCAACTAATCTCATGCAAATAACTATTCCTTTTTTTTAAATACCATTTCTCTCAGGATGTAAGCAATTACATCACTCCACAGATTCATTTTCTTTTATCTGTGAATTTCCATAACTTTTTGGGAAAGATATTTTCATAGATTAATCTGCTCATGTGTTAGCTCAGAATTTATGCAAAATACCAGAACAGTATGTGGGATAATACCCAATTACATATCAATTTTGTTTCTTTTTTTTTTATTTAGGAGCTCAGCTAGGCAATAGATACTTTCTCACATGCCAACATTTTGCTTAGAACTTTGACAAGGCATTCAGCAATTTATCTCTTTACACATCACAATAATCAGCTTCTCTTTTAAGCATAGTTTGTCAAGGTCTATCACCATTTCTATAGCTGTTTTCTTCAGGATACCCTATTTAATCTGTAGACATATACACTGCTTTTCTTTAATATTGTACATATAGCTGAGCAATGTATTACTGTTCTTGTACCTTTTTACTGTGGATGGCATTTTGTGGTTTTTCTTGTATTTCTGCTTAAATGGTGATTCAGTCAGTCTGAAATAGACTTTTTTCACCTTGATCCTCTTTCTTTAATATGGTTTTATACACAATATATTTCATCCCAGACATTCCATCCAACAAGTACTTCTTTTTATTTCTACAATTATCACAATTGTACCTGATGATACAATACAGCAGCTGAAGTAAATTGACCGATTCAGATGTCAGGCCATACTGCCTAACAAGTCAGGTGTGATACCATCATGCGTAACAAATCAAATGTCAGGCTGTCATGCATCATAAGAAACAAGTTGGGCATCATGCCATCTCACCTAACAAAACATGTTGGGTATCATGCCATTATCCCCAACAAAATAATTTGGGCATCATGCCATCACACCTAACAAAACTATTCAGGTGTCTTACTATTGAGCATGTATATATTCAGTTGGAACAACTGGTAATTGTTGTATATCTACCTGTATAAAGGAATGGGATGTTCCTATCCTCTTAAATACATGGACACTATTGGAGTAAGTTGTAGTTAAAGCAAGTGATTATACTGTTTAGCAGTTCACTAGCAGTGTATCTACTTTATGCAGTGTGTGAGTCTTGTATTTGTTGATATACTATTATTCCCAACCTTTGTTTTGGTGATTACTCACGCAGTAATCTTTTAAGGTAATTGTTGAATAATCCTATACTCATGCATATGTATGATTGTAGATATTGAAAATACCATCCCTGTTATGCTTTATTTCATAACCCTTCATCTGTTCATACAATACAGCAAGAGTTGGAGGTGTGCTTAACTAAATAATTTAACTGTTGTTCAATAGTGTATAGATTTTTTTTAATTTTGCCAACTCTAAAAATTAATGAAACTCTTGCAAAGTATGTTAACTAGTCTGGACATCATGTGGCAGGCAGTTTTCTGCTGGAACAGCACATCATCATCCTTGATTCATGAATAGAAGCATAAGGAATTAAAAACTTTTGGTAGATGTACATGATACTGTTTACTGTTTCATCCACAAGCACCAATGTCCACAATCTTTTTCAGTGGGCCCATGTTTCTGTTGCAGGTAAACTGTTCCTAGCTATTCATGTTGACACACCTAGGTTCATATTTACTCTGATCTGTGCTGTAGGCACCGTACAGTCTGTCATTGCTGCCTTTACAGTGTGTTCATCTTGGTAAGTATCTGTCCTCCATGACCATTTTGGAGTTGGTCTAGGAGCGCCGACAATTTGTCATATTCAATATGTTAAAAAATTCTCTGAAACGATTGTCCAGCCTCTCTTAATATTACTGTTTAACCCTTCTTGAATAACTCACAAATGTTATGGCACCTTAGGCTTATGGCCATATCAAATTGAAGCACCAGTTCTTGTATGATCACCAAATTTAAGCAATATAGATCTTTGCCAGATGGATGACCACTTGGGAACATTAGATAATGTAAGCTTGACTGTGCAAGTGTTTTAATGGACAACTACTTGGAATTGAAAATCAGGGAGGTGAGTTCCAATTTTAATCAGGTTCATTATATTCAAGTATGCACAAATAGCCTTGAGAAAGGAATGAATTTACCTCTTGTATCAGTAAATTGTTATTATCTCAAAAAATACTTAGGAACTGAAAATAGTTTCTGGTTTTAAATAACCTGAAAGAGGTTGATAAGCCATCAAAAACAAATCAGTCAAAAAGCATGGCATATAATTTCAGCATGCATCACCATCTAAAGCCCAACTATAAATAGATAGTACTATGAATGTTGATATGTCAAAAGGTGGCCAAAAACATTGATAATTTTATTAGTATGTCTATACTCATTAGTATGTACATACCAGTATCATCGTTATTCAGGATGTAGCAATTTTGTTTTCCATTCAAGTATACATGTAATATTATCCAATGAAAACACAAGACTTTAATTCTCATACATAACTTCACATTTTATTCTACCCTTGACATTGTTAATTACTGTTAAACTAGTGGGTGCATAGATGCAGAGCTCACAAGGAATATGTATGTATTAGACACTCCTTTCTTTGATCAATCCATCATGAAGTTTTACCACAGATGAATAATTCTAGATCCAGCTGAGTTGAACACTTTTTGTAGCCTCAGGTGAAGTGCAGATCTGCACTTGGCAGCTTGGAAGACATCTCTCAGTTCAAATTGCTGATGCACCTGGCTTCTTTGATGTACACCAAGTAAAAGTGGTTTTTGTTTTTTTGGCCATCATCTGGGGCAAGTCACATACTGTCTTTCATATATATATATATATATATATATATGAGAGAGAATGAACAAATGGAGTAAAATCCACAGTTTGTAGCATTTGCTTTTTTTAAAAATTGCTTGATACAAAATAGGGAAATATATCATTATAGTATTTTTATTATAATCACTTATAACAAAATATTATCTGTATATCCTAAGCGTATTTAGAAACATTACTTTTAATATTAGAAATCTAATGATTAAATTCTCATCAAAGGTTAAATATATATATATGCAAGGAATTGTTTCTCTTTTGTTTACTTAGGAATGCAAATACAAATTTAGAAATTCTTAGGTTAATTTTTATGTTACATCAACAAATAATTTCACTAATAAACTGGGCAAGCAAGAGAGTCTTTTTGTTTTTTTTGGTTAATCTGTGAAAGAAATAAAATAATTAATTTTAATCAATATTCCTAGCCTCACTAAAAACAATTAGTAATGATGGTTGTTATTTTGTAAAATCTAACTGCTGGAAGCTGACAAAGCTATCTTAATCTGGAATATCTCATTGTGGTATCTATAATTATAAAAACAAATTTGCAGTATTGCACAGCCAAATATTGATCAATAAAAGTTCGTTTAAGCATATACATAATTCATTTGTGTATTTGCATGTATTCATAGTATTCAAAAATTTTAAAATTACTGAATCTGTTTTTATCAGGAAATATTTAGTATTTTAATAACTAAAAATGAAATTATTTAATCTAAGTATTTTTAAGTCTTGAAATTGATAATTTAATATCAAGAACTATTTGTACTTATTCTTTTTGTTACTATCACAAAATTTTTGTGTCAATCAATTCTCTAGTTTTATTTGAGGAATCAATTATGGATGGAAAGAAAGTGTCTCCCTCAGACAGCCCAAAAATGACTTAAATATGTTTGTCTAATTAGAATATTTGCTGTCATTTTATTGTTGATGAGAGTTGTCGGATTTAGACCCAAGAGGAAAAAAAATGGATTCAACTTCTCATCTTGTATGAATTGTTCACTTAGAAAATGTTTAGAATAGATTGAGTCATATCATAACAACAACAAATGTATTGTCCAGTTGTTCCTGTTATATATTTTGAGATTCTAGACAAAATCCAAAGAAGGATCTGCCATTTTATTGATCTTGACCAGGTTTCTTCACTTCAGTCTCTTTCTTACTGATATGATGTCACTTGTTTCTCTCTTTTCTAATAATTTTTCATCACAAGTGATTTGACAAGTTTTTTTCTCCTGGTGCCCAGACTACGTGAATTTAAGCATCCTATTACATTGGAATCTAGGTACCACCTGTTTACTCTTGAAAAAGCTAAATGCAACTTTCTACTTTTACTTCAACAGTTTCTTTTCTTGCACATCCCACCCGTGAAACCCCCATTTACTTGTTTCCCTGATCACTACAATTTTCAAAAATTTAAATGCAACATCAATGTCATCATCTTTTGTCTCCTTGAATCCTGTTCATCTTTTGTCCTTTCTTTAATCCTCAATATTCTTAGTCTTCTCCTTCACTTTCACTCCCTGTAACCCTCTGTATACTAATGGAATTCCCACTTGCTTGGTGGAAATAGTTAAAAAAAAAACAAAGAAAAAATTTCACAGTTCACACATTTGTTACATGTTAACAGTTGTTAATCCATTTTTCAAGTTTGATCAGAAGTATTCCATTTTTCAAGTTTAATCAAAAGTATTCCATTTTTCAAGTTTAATCAAAAGTATTCCATTTTTCAAGTTTAATCAAAAGTATTCCATTTTTCAAGTTTAATCAAAAGTATTCCATTTTTCAAGTTTAATCAAAAGTATTCCATTTTTCAAGTTTAATCAAAAGTATTCCATTTTTCAAGTTTAATCAAAAGTATTCCATGAGCTAAAAGTGGTTATTGAAGAGTTTTCTAGCAACTAGGTATAATTTGGAACTGCATGGATACTGGCAAAATTGGCTGGTTTGGATGGTATATTAAAGTTCATTTTCTTTGAAGACAGTAATTTCACTTATCCTCATGAAGTAAACCTGATAAAAATTTAACAATAAATCAGGTGAAATTTTGTGTTAACAATAACAAATATATAAAGAATGCATTCAATTATTCAAAGCAATAAGTTGGGTAAGACAAAATGCATTCAATGGTCTAAAAATCTATTGTAATGAAAATGTCTCTTTTAAAAATTGAAGAATTTATTTTGTCACTTAGCAATTCAGTTTTCTTAATTTGGTCTTAGTGAATTTATGTATATTTATATATAGTTATATAAAATTTCAATGCATTCTAACTCAGAAACTCATTATTTGGGGCACAGAAAGTAAAAAATTAAGACCAGTTTGAATACATTAAGAGTGAAGATTGCCTTCAAAATATTAATTTTAAAATAAATTGAACTCATTCTGTTGACAAATAGCTATTCATTTTTAAATGCCATGTCTCCACAAGATGTACAGAATAATGACTCCACAGATTCTCTTTTTTTAAAAATTCCTATAACTTCATGGATAAGTTGTTTCTTATTGCTTTCTTCAGTTTTAAATTCATACTTTTTCTTCTAGAGTGGCAGCTATCCAAGGTTAGAAAACCAAAGTCATAAAATAAGGGAGAATAAATAGATCCATGTCTTTGCCAATGTTATTCGTTTGAAGTGAATGCAACAGACTAGACTGTAGCTTGAACTCAGCTTGTAGATTTCATTAATCATGTCAGTAACCATTGCACAAATTACTCATAGAATATCAACTAAAAAAGGAAGGTAACTGAGAAAATCTGTCTTTGGGATAATATCAGAAGAAAAAAATAAGCATGAATTATTTCATAATTTAATATTCATCATTTCTTTGAAAGAAAAGTTATAAATGCTAAAAACAAATGGACATTATGCTCACTTGAGACAATTTAATTTGTGACACCAAAATCTGATGCTACATTGAAAGAGAAAAGAAGCCTTTCAAAACCTAAACAAAGTATTAAGAAACTCAAAAGATTCCATTAGAAACAAACAAAAGAATGCTGAACTACTGTGTTATCTCAATCCTCTTAGATGGCAGTGAAGGTAGACTGGTTTTGTCACAGATGAAAGGGAGGCGTGAAACAACAAAAATGCAGTTCTACAGAAAGATGCTGAGAATAAATACTATGAACAGAGCATATGTTCAATGAGAAAGTTTGGAATACAATCACAACATAAAGGACACTTACTCTAAGACATATAATGAGGAAATAGACATGCACAAGGCATTGAAGTCAAGAGGGATAAAAAAAAACAGTAAGCATCTTAGCTAATGAGTTTGTTTAAATGAATGTCTGAACAGGAAATGGAACATATAGTAAAAAAGCAAACAAGGTTAAGAGTTAGAAAGGATATGAAGCTGATCATTCATATCCTGAAGAAGTATATAATTATTATAGCATTTCAATTAAAATGAAATCTTTGTAACTTCTGAAGTTCAGTTTTGACAGCTGAGTTCTTATAATCTTGCATGCAATAACATTATTGAAATGATCTGTTTGAACATTATTTTTTTATCGATACTCGTATTTAAGTAGATATTCTGTTTTTTAATTTAACAGTATTATATATTTATATATACTTGCCTGATTATTTACAATAAATTTTTATTACAAAAATGGGTGTCACTCAGCAGGATTCAAACCTGCGACCCCTATCCACATATTTTCCGTAACATGTTTACATTTGTTGACATTACAATACATTTCAGAGCAAATATGGTTATTGCGATAAATCGAAAACTGTGTTATATAGGCTTGTTTAAAACCACATTTATACTAATGGTCATTCGTAGTCAAGAGGTCTATGATGCGCCAGATCACATGGTAGCTTCCCCTATGTGGACAGTGGTTGCAGTTTCGAATCCTGCCGAGTGACACACATTTTTGTAATAAAAATTTATTGTAAATAATCAGGCAAGTAGATATAAATATATAATACTGTTAAATTAAAAAACAGAATATCTACTTAAATACGAGTATTGATAAAAAATGACGTTCAAACAAATCATTTCAAATTGTTGGTTGTTTATAGCCAAGTTTCATTAATCTTCGTTAATAACATTATTCTATCAGTCATGCTTTACTTAACTCCTGACCATCAATTTTCCTGCATCAACATGAGTTTAAAAGAAATAATCTGACATAAATAGATACTTCACACACTTTAAATTTTAACAAATAAATTTATTTTTCCCTCCTCTCAAAAATTTTGACAACTTCCTTCTCTATGAAATATTTATCTTTTTTCTCTTCCCAGAAATGTTTACTTTTCTCTCTCCTAAAAAATAATTTATTTTCTCCTCTTCACAAAAATATTTCTTGCCTTCCTAAAATGTTTACCTTTCCTTCACCTTCCAAAAATGCTTAGGTTTCTCTCTTCCTGCAAAATTGTTTAGGTTTCCACCTTCTTGCAGAAATTCTTAGGTTTCCTCCTTCTTGCAGAAGGTTTTGCTTTTGCTGCAGAAATACTTAGATTTCTTTGTTTATTGCTAAATGCTTTGGTTTCCCTTTTCGTGCAGAAATGCCCTGGTTTCCCTTTTCATGCAGGAGTGCCCTGGTTTCCCTCTCTGTGCAGAAGTGCTGCTCCAGTTTCCCTCTCTCGCGCAGAAGTGCTGCCCCGGTTTCCCTCTCTGCGCAGAAGTGCCCTCGTTTCCCTCTTCATGCATTTCCTACAGATCCTTATATCATCTCTGAAACATTTACTTGTTTTATTGTAGTAAGTAACTAAATTGGAAAAGTCTTAAAGTCAGTGTTTTGTGATAAATGCTGAAAACTTGTTAATGTATCCTCTACCAGTTTAGCAAACTAAAAGAGGTCAGCACAATTAAAAGCAATTAAAAATCAATTAACCATCTACACCACTTAAGAAACAAAATTCATGAACCAAAAAGAATCACTCACACACAAAGATATCAAACTTCACAAAACTTTATATAAATATGAAAAAAATTGAGAAACAACAGCAGGTAAACAAGAACCCTGAAGAGTGAACATATCACAAAATTGTCTTCATGAAACTTTAAAGTCAGCATGACTGAAAAAACATTGCTCAATTAAGTGACAAACCTCTCTACATTAATTTAATTGATACTCTATCTTGATATCAAGCACTTTATGACAAAAAGCTGCTTCCCTAAAATACCTTTCTACCAGTAAACTACTGAAAAACAGCAATTTCGACACGAAGCTTCATGACAGTTTAACACACACACACACATATATATATATATACAAAATAATCAGAATGAAGTTTGTTTTTTATGTTTTTTGTTTAATGTATTCTACCAATAATATTAGACAAATAGCTTGATTTTTGTATACTTTAGAATTCTTACTTTATAAACAAAAGAAACCACAATTTTCCCTCAAAATTTAAAACATGTAAACAGCTTATATGTTTGCAATCTTTTATATGATTCTGTTTTTATTAAACATTCATCTTTCTTGGAGAGAAATTGTTTCTACATTAAGAAATATAAAAAAAACAAAGAAATTTTATCTGTTGACAGAAAATATAAAACAATATTTTCATTTCACCATCATTATAAGTGTTCAATATATTTGTTATAAGACACTGCCAAAATATAAAACTGAATTAAAAAAAAGTGGAGGTAAATTGTATAGACTTAAACAACAGTCATACTGTTCTCTTAAAACAGTCTTGGACTGAAATTTGAGAGCTTTTTTTTATTTCTTTACATACCTATAAGTCTATCATTAACCCATGATTAGAATATTGATAAAATCTGAAGAATAATCATCAATATAATCAATCCTTATCTGGCAGCTCAGATTCAGGTATTTTTCCATTGCCATAAGGTTGTCTCTTTCTGCATTTTCTGTAAATGTCTGATGGTAATTGTTCAGATGAGCTCTACACTATAATACCTAGACTTTTTAATTTAAGCACAGTACTAGATTGGCATCAAGATCTCATGAATTTACAGTTGAAATGGCCCGATATAGTCATAAGTTGTACTGTTTTTTAATAATCATATTGCCCCAAGCAAGGCATTTCACTGCCACTGTTGTACAGGGGGTTACATATGAGAAAACTTATGAGAAAGAGTGACAGGTTACAGTGGGTGTCAGGAAGTGGGTAAGAGAAGTATGACAATACTGATCAGAGTGGAGTGGACAGAGAAAGAAGCATGTGAGAGAGGATGCAGGTTAGTGAGATAGAAGATGACTGTTGACTTTACATTTAAATTCTTGGAGATTGTAGCTGTCGGGGAAGCAAGTAAATGGAAGAGAATTCCTGGCGGGAAGTGCAAGAAAAGAAGCTGCTGGAGTAGAATTTGCATTTACATTTTATTAGTTTCACAGTAAAAGGGTCGGACCTAGTTTCTACTCTTGTGGCTCAAGTAAATTCATATACAGGGGGCACCAGTGAGCTAAGTTCATCAGAGAAGAAGCCGTATGCTAACAGTTTCTTTTCTCACTTATGGAACTCTCTTCCAGCTCTATGCTTTTCAACCAACTATAATCTGCAACAATTTAAATACATTGTCAATTGCTATCTACTATCCTCCTGATGAATTTTTTCTGTCTTGCTCATTATTAATGTTTCTGTTCTTAATTCTTTCACACCCTGTAACACCTTGTGTTTTAGTGTCTTTACTATTTGGCATAGGGTGATAATGATTTAGAAAAAAATTCTTTTCAAAGGCTCTCTTATCTTTTTTTTTATAGTATTGTTCACCTGATACAAGGTCCATGTGCCACTCAAGGTAGAGAGTTACTGAATGAGGTTCTTGTAAGGGCATAAATAAAGAAGTATAAAGTGCATATTACAAGGGTATATTAGAAAAACTGGTCTGAACATGTGCAGAAATTCATTACCCACAAGGCTATGTAAATGCTTTTAAACTCAAGCATGGAAAATAAAGATTAGGCAGTACTAGCCTAGATATGGCATCAATACAAATCTTTTGGTAGCAACTTCTCTGACAGACATTTTTCCATGGTGCCACAACTTGAATTTAAGCTTGCTATTTCATTGGTATAGGTCCCACTCTTTTTCTCTTGAAACAGATAAATGCAATTTCCACTTCTACTTCATAGGTTTATTCTCCCACATTTCCTGCCTGTAAAAATTTGTTTTAAGTGCTTCCTTGATCACTACAATATTCAAAAATTTCGATGCAACATTAATTGCCATCTTCTATCTTCTTGAATTACGTTTATCTTTGTCCTTTCTTCACTCCTTCCTATACTCAGTCTTTTCTTTCACTTCCTGTAACTCTCTGCATACCAGTGTTCTTGCTTGGGGTGAAATGACTAAACAGGTATTTCATTTTTGGTTTTAACTGTTTCTTGTAAAGGTAGAGAATGGTAGGAAGTCAGTAACTTGCTGGAGTATTACCAAGAAGTGACCATTTCTCCAGCATTATAGATTATGTACAAGTTTCACTTGAGATTTGGAATGAATTTGAGTTCCAAGAGATGTTCATGACAAAGAGCTTCATTGTGAGTAATATTGTTCATCATGAGTGGAAAAAATTTGATCTTCTTGGTGAAGATGAAATGTTACTAGATTGGATTTAGAGATATTAAATGTTACAAGCTAGTTTCTGCACAATTGAACTGTGAGAGCTAGGTCAGAGGAGAGATCAGCTGCCAAGCTCTGGTCATCTAGATTTTTGGAGCTGCACTGATAAAATATGGTATCATCTGCAGATATATTTACTAATGATCTGAGAATGTTCCTGGGTAAAAATATAAAGCTAAAAGAGGGGAGGACTGAGGGAAGAACCTTGGGGATTCCTGCATTAATTTTAAGGGCTTAAGAGGACTGGCCATGACAAGTTTTATAGAAATGTTAATAGAAAGGACTTGATAATTGGCAACAGTCTTCCAGAAATGCCATACTTGAAGAATTTGTGTAGCAGCCATCTATAACCTATCAATGATTTCCCTTCATATATGGCAATAAAGCCACTAAAACACAAAAGATTACTGTGTGTTAGATCATATACAAAAAACTATTAAGGAGAGAAAAATAAGAATTAAGAAGACAGAGGATAACAAGTGACATTGCATTTCAATTTTTGAAGATCAAACTTGAATGGGAAGAAAAAACCAGAAAAAAATTTCCACTAGTGCAATAGAAGAAACTGTTGGCATTGAATTTACGGTTACATCTCACTATTTCAACTGTAAAATGATAAGACCTTCTCACCAATCTACCTTAAATTTATGAAGCCTACTTGCCATAGAAGGAAGCTTATTGGGACAATTACCATGAAAGTATTTTTAGAAAAGGGACAGGAAAACTATGTTACAGCAGTGGGAAAAAAAACAGAAGCCAAGATGCCAGGTGAAGACCAATAACATTTCAGATTTTTCTTTGTATTTTATCAAAAAATATGTAAATATAAAATATGTATAATAAATATATGGTAAAGATGAACAATATATTTTGATTGAACTTGAACTTTTGCATGTTTTTGATCATACTGATGGAGAATACAGTCATGTACATTATTACATGACTCTTGCAACTGTTGACACATTACAAGTGTTGTCAACTGGGGTACAGGTCACCCAGGGAAGTCGTCATACTTGATGCAGAGCATGCAGAATAGCATGGGCATCATGTGGGCTGGAATTATGTTGCTGGAAAAAGAACACTGATTTCCTGTTGCAAAAATGACAGCAGAATGAGTTGTACAAGATGTCCATAAAGTGTTTTTACAAATTAAAAAATGTATTACAATTACAAATGAACATATATTGGAAATTATTAGAAAGCAAGGAATAGTTATTGAAGATCTTTTTTAATTAATTTAATACATCTCTAAATGAGTCCCATCAGTTTCATGAAATGCATCAAAATGGTATTTGATTTCTTACATGTTCACAATGTTTTCCTTTTATGTTCTTGGTCATCCACTCCTCCTTTATACAACTTTGTCCCGGTTTCCATAAATTTATTGTACCATACAGACATGATGGTTAATCTCTTCCTTAGTTCTATACTCTTGCTGAGACTGTGTATCCAGTTTTGTTTTAATAAATCTTGACACACATTGTGCCTTTTCTTAAGGAGTAGCCATTTGTTAGGGCTTCATTTAACAGTTCAACTTTCATCAGCAGGATATCAAAAATACACACATGTTATGTAAATATAAACTTTGATAACTACTGATAGAACAAATCTGATTATTAAGATATCAATTGCCTTTGTAATATATTTTCTAAATTGTAAAGAAACTTTACGACACCCTGTGTGATGTGAATTTTACTTTGTTTTTCTTTTATATTTAGAATACTTTATTTGATGGTATCAGATTTTATTTTATCAATTTAATCCACTTCTGCATGGACAGCATTAATTGCATAAAGCACATCAAGGTGATATTCAATTTCTTACATGATCAATTTTTTCCTTATATGTTCTTGGTCATCCACAACGTCCCTTTTATACAACAATGTTCCTGTTTCTATAAATTTCTTATGCCATGGCAGTGGAGCTCTTCCAAAATTAGTTCTGTGATTTTGCTGAGTCTGCATATCTGGATTTTGTTTTTATAAACCATGACAGTTGTGCCTTTCCTTGAGGAGTAGCATTTTTTAGGCGTTCATTTAACAAAACCTCTTTCATGCAACAGGATACCAGAAATGCACAAATGCTATGTAAATATAAACTTTGATACCTACTGATTGCATAGATCAAGTCTGATTATTAAGATATCTCATCAGTTACCTTTGTAATATATTTTCTAAATTATAAAGAAACTTTATGGGCACTCTGTACACTATTCTTGATGTACAGAGCTCAATTCAATGTTCCTTCCACAAATACCAAAGGTGAACATGACATCCTTCACCATGTTGTGGGTGAATACACTCCTTAGGTGCATGTAGCACACATAAACAACAAAAACTTGCATGAAGAGAAAACCTGTTCTAATTACTGAATACTACAGAGTGCCATTTATTCCCTCAAGTAACCCTCTTGACACCAACGGAGATGTGTGTGACAGTATTATGGATGAAAATGAAAGTCTGGTTTGAGGCACATGTATCCGTTGTCATACTGCATGTAAACAGTTCTCAACAGTTTGTGTTGACACTCCTGCCAAGAGATTTATTCTTTAATTAAGAATTCTGCTGCAGTGCTTGGTTTCCAATATTTTTAAAAAATTTTTCTGAGATATTTTTTACTTAATTTTTTTATTAATTTCTTTCTGTTTGATGATATCTGCTTCCAAAATATCCAGGTACTCATAGCTTTCTTTCCTGTTGCATGTTTCAATTATTTCCTGGTTGAGTAATTTAATCTCTTTTGTTGTTTCTCTTTTTCCCTTGTTTGTTCCAAGCATTGCATATTTTCTAGTGTTAAATTGCATTCCCACCTTGACTAAAGATTCAGATCATTTATGTGGAAGTTTCCATTTCCATAATGATTATATTTTCATTTTGAGATGCACTTAACTAAATGACCAATTTCTTTTTTCCATTTGTTAGTGATATAATTTTCTTAGTAATTTTTATTTCAGAAATTCTAGAATTACCAGTAGCACCTGTCTGTATTGTTACATTGTAAATCAAAAAAACTGTTCACCTATTTCTTTTTTAAAATAAAACTTCATTCAGTGGTGGAACCACTTATTGACATCACCTTTGGCTTATTTTGTAACTTTTTCAAAACTTTCCAGAATATAAAACCATTTCATTTTTTAAGAAGACTGCTTCAATGACAACAGACACAACTTAGCATTGAAATAAATAGAACCAAAATTGATAAAGTGATTGATTTTTCAATATCTTGGTCCCAACCCATCTTGCAAGATTACCAAATAAGCCTTAGTTGAGATGCTTTTAGAAAACAGACACACTGAAATCAACAAGAGAACCAATTCACGCACAAACAATATGTTCATTCTTCCTGTTGTTTTATATGGTTTAGATTGTGCAACATGATCTCAAATACTTTGTTCATACATCTTAAAACCATATTATGAGCAGTATCACAGATAACAAACTGTTAGAACAACACAAAAATAGCCACTCTTTGAAATGTTATAAATTTGTTACTACTTTTTTTTTTTTTTCATCAATAGCAAATCCTTGGAATTTTTGGGGTACATTAGAAGATCCTTTTATAATGCTCACTAAATTGTGTCTTGAGGGTATGGTGCCTGGAAAAAAAAATAGGGGATAACATAATTCTATGGTCATTCAATTAATGAATGGCATGTATGAAATAAAAGTCATAATAAATGGTGGGAAATAAATTAGTTTAGTTTGAAATTTGTTACAAGCACAAGCAGTAACTCATGAATAATGCTAATCTCACAGGTTAGAAAAAATAATGAAAAACATAGTAAGAATTAATAAATTAAACATTTTTTAAAATTTGCCAGGATTATGTTTTCAATTAGAAGTATCATTTTATTTTTTTTAGAATTGTTAAAGTCTTCAATTTCGTTTTTTTAATTTGTTTTTTTTGTTTGTTTTTTTCAAATGAAGTTATAAACAACACTAAATATCTTTTACGAAAATATTTATTTGATCTTTAGGTTATGGAATATCTTTTACAGAAATAAATATTTGAACTCTAGTTTATGGGAATGTAGAATTTGCAATGTATTAATCTTGATCACTCAACTTTAAGTTAGTGACTCTTATTGCAGTATGTATTGTTCATTGATCATATAAATAGCAGATTTCTACCTCTTGTGTTTCAAATAAATAGGCCAATATGATGATTCTTTTCACTCAGATCATCATTACTCCAACCATTTTTTTAATTGAATATCAAGAAATTTCCTTTCGTATCTGAATCTAAACTGCAAATGAATGAATTTTCCATGCATGGCTATTAAGTCACTCACTCCTCTTATTCACTATTCAGAAATCTTTGTTACCCTCTTATTCCAACCACCCCATCTATTTGGTCATAAATGTAAACAAATAACACTTTTCTTGAGTTAGTCAAAATTTTTCTTGCTTCAATTGATATAACATGTACAGTTAATTTGTTCTACTAATTGAGATAATGAACTTTTGCCTAAAATGCAAGAACACAAATATTGCAACTCTGTTCACAGTAAAAACCACAGTTAAATGTGGAGAGGCCTAGAGTTGATTCAGTCAAAAACCTGTTTTTAACAATGACTATCTTTCACCTAGTAACTAGAATATTATAAATGACCAAGTAATATGTTATGTGCTTTACCACTTAGATAATTTTTATAAAATGAAAGCCATGATTCAGTATCTACTTTTAGAACATGATCTCCAATTTCATCTGTCCACTTGTTATTTTTTCCCCCATCAAAATGGACAGTATGATCTTAGTTTTAATAAAATTACTGAGTGACTTCAATACAGTTATCCAAGAATAAATGATTATATCATGCTTTTCATTACTCTTATGGTTTGTTTATTATTACCAATTGTATTTGATACAACATCAAATCCATTGTAACAGCTGCTCCTAGCATGGCCATTCAAACAGGCATAATCCATCTTGTTCTGTTTAACAGTGTCATAACTACTGTCAGCTTTTAGAATGTTTCTATTAAAATAACTTCATTTCTTTCTAGAGAAATGTGATGATTTTATTCATTGAACCATATTCATATTGACCTACTGTTAAGACTTTTAACTACTGAGTTATCACACTGGAACTTATTCAGAATAAAGAGAAAAGGAAAAAAATGTGACAGTCATCTTTTGGGCATTATTGATAATGAGTGGTTTCTGAGAAAAATCAATATGGAACAATGAAGACATTTGCAGCTTTGTAAGTTTTCAGTATTGGAAGTGAAAAAGCTTTGCATCTATAAAATCTGTGAAAAAACAAATGTATTTGATAATTTTTTTTAGAAGCTTGATGGTTGTGTTTTACTTAGAACAGAAAGGAGGAAAGAAAAAAATTAGTTTTCGGGGGTTTTTGTTTAGTTTAACTTTCTGTTTTTCATTTTATTTTTGTTTGCTAAATTTTACATTGCACATATTTTGAAAATTTGACATTTGTTGGTGACAAATAGTGCATTACTGTTCACAAGGTTCCAATCATCTTACTTCTGAGATTTGGTTTTGTATGGGTACTTATGTACCAAGGTATTTAGGAATTTAAAAAAAAATTTTAGATGACTGCTTTAATCTAGCACTTGTATAATGTGTAAAATTTCAATAATGATTCAAATGATATAGTTTGTGTTTTAATATTTTAAATGTCAGTTTTAATTTACAAATAAAACTACTGATAAGTTTATCATTTTTGTTTGAGAAAATTATTCATAGTAATTCAAAATAGCATTATAAAAAAAATTGAATATAAGTGATTGGCTTCCAAACAGTACTTCATGGTGTCATTTCTTTTTTTTTTTTTTTTTTGTTTGAACATTAAGAATCGTTAATTTGCAAAATTAAGTGAAATTTTTATTTTGTCATATTTGAATATATTAGCTGTAGGTTTGTAAGCTGTTATTACATTTTGACAATTATTTTTGTTTATTATTATTATTATTACTACAGCTTTTTAGACTAATATTTTTTTATTGAACAGTATGAATTAAAAATAAAGAAGAAAACCCTGTAAAGATATGAACTCATCTCCTCTTTTCCTCTGGAAAACAGCTAATTCATGGGCTTTTGTAACCATTTGGTCTTAATGGCCTAATCAGTAAGGCAGCTGGTCTGGACAGGGAAATTTCGTAAGTGAAAGTAATATAAGCTCATATCCTAGTAAAGTCAGATTGTTTACTTCCAGCACATATTGCTTCACAATGACTATAAAATGAGAGTTGCAGTTCAATTCAACAGATGTAGGGTGAATAAAATACAGAGAATAATAATATTGGAAAAATATTAAATAGAAGTTAAAGAAAACAATATCTATGGCAACCAACATGAAAAAGAAAAACAACTACAAATGTTTGTAATTTAAAAAAGATAATTTTTTTTATTGAGAAAAGACAGAAAAATTATTAGTTATTTCTTGGTTTATATGCTGTAGTATTGATGTAAATGGCTAGCAGAATAAGGATTTAGGAGAGATAAAAAAAATGACATCATTTAGTAAGGGCTCTAAAGAACAGGAAATTGTGAAGAGCTATGATTGCCCTCATCTCAAAGGGACACAGCACATTTGAAATATGTCACTGGATGGTTCTAGCTTTGATCAAGGCATTAATATGAGGAGGTGATCAATGTATTTTCATACTTACAAACCTTTACTTCATGTACACTAGTAAAGACTGACTCTATTATTAATGTTGCAGAACCTGTAAAATTCAATGGATTTACTTTTTGAATCTTCTAATGTATCATAATATTTAATGAATAGAAAATTTGATTGTGAATTCCAAATATATACTTGTGGAAATTTCCTTTGTTGAATTTTTAAATATTTGAGATAAACAAAATATTGCAATAACTATATTAATGCAGGTCATTATTTAAAGACTTAAGAGAGTACAAATAAAAAAAATTAAAATTGATAAAGATTTCTATTTCTCTAAAACAGACGTTAACGACATGAGAGCATTATTATTTCCTTCATCTTCTCCTCACTTAAACTAAACAGCATCTCTGCACCTAACTTTTTAATTTGCCAAATGTGCCATCTTTTTAGTTTTCATTTATAAATTGAAAACTTTAATGTATTATGTTCAGATGAGTTACGTTTGTAGGTTTTTTTAAATAATCGTTTCACCCCATGCAAGGCTGTACTGCCACTGGTCTGCAGGGGGTTACATAATAGGAGAGTGAAGAGAGAGGAGAACTGGTCACAGTAGATGACAGAGAATGGGTAAGAGAAGAATGGGTAGATTGGGTGTGAAGAGAGCTGCATGAGAGGAAAATGTAAAGGGAAAAAATGGATGTCAAGGAAATAAGACGACAGTTGATTGTGCATTTAAACTCTTGGAGATTGTAACTATCAGGAAAGCTAGAATACGGAAGGGAGTTCTATAGATGGAAAGTGTGAGAAAAGAAGCTGATAGAGTAGAATTTGTGGTTACACTTGATTGTTTTCGTAGTAAAAGGATGGGACCCTGCTGCTGGTCTAGTAGTTCAAGTAAATTTGTGCAGAGAGAGCACCAAGAAGCTTAGCTTGTCAGAGCAGAATCTGTGAAAGTATTTGTAGAAAAGACAGGGAAGCCATATTTTATTGGTAAGAGAGAGACTGGAATTGAGCTACCAGGTCAGGATCTTCAGAATAAAACAAAGTCTGCAAAGTTTAAATATTGTTTATTTCCCATAACGTATCTCTCATTTCCTTCTATTCTAAAATCTACAACTTTGCAAGTGTAACTTGCTTATTTTTACTCAGTGTTTTTTGACAACAATAATAGCACTTTTGTGATCCAGAAAGAGGAAAGAGAGCCTAGAGAATTTAACTCACAGAGCATACTGAGAACAAGAAAAGCAGGAAGAAAGATATTGAGTCACTACACAATTTGAATAAATGGATGTCAGAAAAGAGACAAAAGAAAAATGGTATACTCTTAAAAGTTATTTATACCAAAAACTGATAGAACATGGCACATAAAAGATGGTTTTACTCAAACAAAATCTCTTTTGATATCATCTATGAACCATAATATTTTTGAAAATTGATCTTTCATCATAGTTTCTCAGTAATATCACAAAAACAATATATTTTTAGCATTATGTCTTGAGGATAAGTTTTTTCAATGAGTAAATAATCATTTGTTGAAACTGTCAATATCACAATCATTATTGAATCGAGTTTTGTTAATTTAGAAATATGATGATGATGATGATGATTCAATAAGTCTGACTAAATTATTTCAATCATTAACTAACATACTTCAGCATTTGATTTGAGGAACATTATCCTCTTGGTGACATCACTGATAAAGGTTAATTTTTAATTTGTTTTTATTTAAATAAATTTCTTAAATCTTTTGTAAATCATGATGAGAAAAAAATGTAATTATTGCGAATGTATAGTCTATGTAAGAAACTATAAGTTGTTTTATCAGTAAATCATAGTAGGAAAAACTTCAAAGTTAAAAAATGTAATAAATTGATATTTATTTTTTAATTAAATTCTAATCCTGAAAATTATTCAAGAATTGTGACTATATATTTTGGTTTTAAATAAAATTAATTACAGTTTTTTTTTTGTTTTTTTTTGTTTTTTTCTTCTGTGAGTTGTGTACCCCCACGCACTCAAAACTCTCAGCAACTTTCTATCATTTGTGACTCATTAATGTTTGTCTCTTTACTATCTCTACCAGTCCTTCCATCATTTATTTACACAAACTCATTAGATAGGTTCTTCGACGTTTCCTATTGTCTCATTTTTTTAAATATGTCTTGTGAGTGTTAAATTTACCAAGCACTCTTTTCTTGTTCTTAGTTTAAAAAATTCAGTTGTGTCTTTTTAATTATGAATTTTTTCTTTTTGCTTAGATGTTCTGCCAACCAATCCTCAGCGTATAGCTAGTTTGCTTAAATTTCAAGTAATTACTAGAAAAAATGAAGAAACTTTTAACTTTGGCTTAAATGTACAGAATGAGAAAGCCTTGAAAAAAAAACACTGTATCCACTTATAAACTCTGAATGCAGAAACAATTGATAAGAAACTATGAGAACTTAGAGTTACTACTATAATTGTCTATTTCTTTACTTATGTGAGGTATAATTCCTGACTTTCATATCTGATTCATAAGATCATTTTTACATTATATAAGCAAATTGAAGAGGCTGAATTCAATATGATCCATATAATATAACTGTTTCATGGCTTACATAAACTCTTCCTGTTTGGCAGAATAAAGTCTACCTATGATTTGAAACCCATTCTGGACAGAAAGACTAAACAGAATTTCATTCTTCATCACTCTTCTGACAGCTCGTGCCATCTGACTGATGCAAATTTAGTGTTCGGCACGATTCGTTTCATGTAAGCACGACTGAGATGAGAGTTCTGATATTTGGGCTATTCAGAGCCACAATCTTCACTTATTCAGATTTGCATTATGGAAAGAAAAGGCAAAGAAATAGAATTTGAGAGATAAACATGAGCCCAACCCATTGTCTTCAGATGGATAGTTGACGACTACATGCATATAACATTATTTAAATAAATGTATTAATTCAGATGCAGACATGCAAGTCAAATCTACTAACATGACATAGATGTGAACTTTAAAATTTTTACTCAAGCAAGTGTTCTCTCATAATGAAAGTACCATGTGCATTTAATCATGAAACCTATTGTTATTATGATGAGTGTTTTTATGTGAATGGTTTGTGCTGTTGTTGTATCAACAAACATGTGAAAAAAATAATGGTAAATGCAGAAGTAATGCAATTAACGAACATACTAACATGTCACAAGAAATTCTCTTTGTTAGACATGATCAGGTGCCTTAACATTTTTCAGTAGAGGTGAGTACAATGATTGTAATCCCTTGTCTGGAAATGTTCATATACTTTAGACATAATTGTTTGTATAACCCATATTGTTATAGGTGGGATTTTTTATTAAAAATATATAGAAAAAGTTTAATTCACACTCAGGAGAATTTTTTTTTGTTTCCTTCTTTTTTTTATTTTTTTTTATTCACATTGTTGATCCTTCAATACAATGCCCAAGAGCCAATCAAGGTAAATCTTGATATGGTTTTTGATAGTAGAAAAGAGTAGACTCAAGATTTAAAGAGTAAGATTATATTAATTGAGGAAACACCCTTTCAAGAGTCTCTTCCACAATGTCGTGGATTTTGGGAAGGAAGTTGTCCCAATTGAACCTCCTTTTTAACAGTGGGATACAAAGGGAACAAGCATGATTCAACCATGTATGCATGACATGACGATTTCTAGCCATGAAGGTCTGAACTGGTGAAATTACAGAATATAGCTTTTAAGAACAGTGGCAAATGAAATAGCAAATACAAAGAGAGACTAGTGTAATCTAAGGAAAAAACATTGTTACATGGCTAAACGCATGGATTTAGGTTTACAGCCACATTACATTGAAACACCAGATCTTAGATGATAACCAAAGTTAAACAACATCAAAATTGGTTACTACCTAGATGGATGAACACTTGAGAACATCCCATCCCATAAACTTGGGCTTATGGGTATATGCAGGTATCATAATAGATAATGGCACGAAATTTGTTAATCAGATAGCTGTGTTCCAATTTCAGTTGGATTCATTAAAATCACTTACGTGAATAACCTTTGGGGAATGTAAGAATCTACCTCCCCTTCCCCCCCAGCTATGGATTAATCAATAAGACTTGTATCGCTAAAGCCTTGTTATCTCCAACAAAAATTTTTTTTCCCAAAAATTGCTTACAGTTTATTTTAATTATGGTATTAAATAAACCATAAATGTTGATATGCCACTGAACAAAAACAATCAAAGAACCATGAATTGGAAAGAGGGTTTGGTTCAAAATTCAGAGAAGATAAATTATCAAATATAAAGATAAACTCTTAGAGAAAACCAGAGGGTACAACAGCTGAAATATGAGTATGAGGACCAAAATGAGTATGATGGGTGGAATAGCAAACACATAAAAATAATGAATCTTCATTTCTAAAATTCTCTAAAAGTCTGTAATAATAATTATGGTTGTATTTTAACATTGAGTGCATTAAAATCCCATTATAATTCTGACTTTCTTTAATAAAATCCACTTACTATACCCCTACTCCCTATCTTTGTCACTCTATTAAAATAAATATTTATAGAAAAAATGGTATTGCCACAAATCAAGAATTTATGCTCTTACTATTATATATATATAATATATTCTGCTCTCATTACGATTGAGCTCTCTGGAGAAGAAAATTTTTAAAACAGTTTCCACTTCGGCTATAATGCGTGACTCTTCAGAAATGAATTGAGTTCTCTCGGTGACTGGTGTCTGTATACACTGCATATATACAAGACGTTAAAATTTCCCTTCTCTGACCCCATGCGCCGATGGCTTAGGGACTAGAGACTCCGACTGACACCAAATCGGTCGAGTTTTCGATCCCAGCCAGAAGCTAGTGGATGTGTCTAGCCACACTGATGAGCTGTGATACAGCAAAACAGGCTTGTATGTGGATGACTAATATATATATATATATATATATGTATATAATAGTAGGGTAGGGTTATCTGATTCAGCTCAAATTGCGGATTTGATAGGAATATATATATTATATACACTGGGTAGAATTGTTGAGCCCAATCAAGTAGGTATCTACTGGGACGATAATCTTATGTATATCCCTGACAGTAATGGTCTCCTGACATCAAGGATTTTAAAAATATTCTTAGAGCTTTTAAAATGCTGGGCTTCAAAATCGAAATTTCATCTAATCTCAAGATCGTTAATTTTTTAGATATTAGCTTCAACCTATCCAAAAATACATTTAAACCATATCAAAAAAGTAATCAATCCCCTGTCTATATTAATGTTAATTCTAATCATCCTTAATCTATCATAAAACAAATACCCAAAACAGTCAAAATTAGAATTCATAAATTATCTTCTAATAAGGAAATATTTGATGAGAATAAAACAATATACAATGAAGCCCCAAAGAAGAGTGATTTTAAAGAAGAAATATTATGCGAAGAAAAATTGAAAGACAGAAACAAAAGTAGTTAGAAAAAGAAAAATAATATGGTTCAACCCTCCTTTCTGCAAGTTGTCCAATGTAAACATCGGTAATACTTTTAAAATTTAGTTAGCAAACACTTCCACCAACACCACCTTTAAGTAAATTATTCAAAAGCAAAACTCTTAAAATTAGTTATTCTACCACAAAAAACATGCAAAACATAGTTAATTCACATGATAATAAATTACTTACAGACTTCTTTAGCAAACTTTCGGGAGACAAACCTTTCTGTAATTGCACCAATTAGACAAATTGTCCAGTTGATGGCAGGTGTAATTCTGAAAGAGCTATCTATGAAGCCACTATTTGTCCAGTGGAAGACCCCAACAATAAAAGAGTTTATATAGGAATATCTGCAGGTAGTTGGAAGCAGAGACTGTACAACCACAGACAATCTTTTTCTGATGCTGCCTATCTAAGCCATATTGGAATATTAAAGACAGAGAATTTATCCCACTGGTCAGATGGAGAATTGTGAAATACGCTAATAATCCCAGCAATTTCAGGGATAGGTGCAATTTATGCCTGGGAGGAAAAATTGTTGATTATGAAATATAATAATCCTAAGGAACTACTTAATCAGCAGAATGAATAAATATTTAAATGCAGACACAAAAATGTGCTGTTAATATCATTGTACAGCAAAGGTTGTTTTGATTTTTTTAATTTTTAATTTGAATTTTTGAAATTTTGTGTTTTTTTATTTTTATAATTATTACATTTATAGGTATTTTTTTATGTTTCCTTTTTCTTTGTTTTTTATAGAATGAGTATTATTATTATTAAAGTTTGATAGAAATTTTGTTTGCTACATACACACACACACACACATATATATATATTGTTACGAATTTCTATTTTCTATTATAATTTTTTTATAATTATTTTATTATTGTTTTCTATTATTAATATCATTATTATTTAAGGGTTTTTTAAGATTATATTTTAATTTTTATTTAGTTTTTCTTACTAGGAATTATTATTTTAACTTTATTTTAAATAAATTACGACCAGTGGTTATATTGTAATTTATATTAGAATATATGATTTATGATTTATTTTTCATTGCAAATATACCCTATAATATGTATTACCCATTGTAATAATCTAACATCTTTATATATATATATATGTTCTTTCACTGTTAATAATTTTACAATAAAACATATTGAAAATAATATAAAATAAGATTGTCAGTCATCTGGAATTAAGGCAAATGTTATGTGTTATTCAAATAATAGACCTATATATACATATATATATATATATATATATATATATATATATATATATAAATGCATGTAAACTAGGAATGTATGGTAATCAGAAAAAGAGCTTCTTGTTAATCAAAAGTTAATGACAGAACATGGCTATTAAATATAAAATAAAAAAGACATTGCTCATGATTTTTATGTAGATTGTTATAAAATTTGGAAAAATGAAATCATTGGTCAAGATTATATCATGTATGGCACTTAATTGACTGAATATTGTGAGACATTTTTGATTTAATGATATTTTTAAAGCTTTTTGCCAAGCTATATTTTGTCTTAGTAAAAATCATTTCTTCTTTTAATGAGTTTCTAAATGTGGCTGGGTTTATATTAAACCTCAAAGTATGCTTTGTGAAAAAATGTTATTTAAATATAAAGCATTCTGAGGTAATTTACAATCTATAAAACTGCTTCTTTCTCTGTATTATCAAAATTGATATCACTGATAACTGATTGGTGACTGAAGAAGAATAATTCGACTTTGTATTCTCACAGGTAGTTTTGCCCAGTACTACAAATTATTCTTCTTCTTCTTTGTGCCTTGTCTTTTTCTCCCTTTTCCTAGTGGCTCTTAGCATGCAACCTTTGTTCTGTCATCCACCTGCTCAGGCTCTTCAAATATTTAATCCATTGCTTGCCCCTGTCTATTTTTCCCTCTATCTGGTTTGTTAGTATCAGGTTCTCCAAGTCCTCCTTCCTTATTGCATGTCCCAGGAAGTTTAGCTGTCTCTTCCTGATGCTCAGTATTTTCTTTTCATTTCTATCCTTTCAAACAAACCTCATCATTGCTCACCTGCTCGATCCATGATATCCACAGCATCCTTCTGTAGAACCACTTTTCATTGGCTTCAATTTTTGTTTCATCTTTGATGATCAAAACCTTAGTCTGAAAATTGGTCATGTTCTTAATAGCCTTTTCAAACTGAGACTTTCATATGGCTCCAAACAACTTTAAAAATACATAAACTCTCAGCTGAAGACAATTGCTTTCTTAAATCAATCATTAAAAATAACTTTAAGCAAGAGAAGACTGTGATACTTGGCAAAGACCATCCTTCTTATGTTCTGGCATTACAGTATCACAAAGAACTGTACCAAATAAAAGAAACAGCCTCACTTAAGGATCAGCAACAACAGCTAAAATGGATATCACATGTAACTTGAAGAGAAAATAATGATATAATCAAGATCTTATCATTCCACACTACTTCCAATAAAATTGCAAGAAGAAAGCTACAATAAATACTGAAACTAACAATAACAGTTTACTAAAACATTGTTTTAAGAGAAAGATTTTAAAATTTCAACTGAAAGTAATATTGGCTGCTCGGTCAGTGAATGCTGAATGTTTCTTTGTCAGGAAACACCTATATTATCATTGCCAATAGTATAGATTTGTCCATTTTCCAAAATGGCCCCTGCTAGACATCAAGTACATTTTTGTTTCTTCGGCACCAACAGAGACAACTTGTGGATTATCCTGCATATATGCTGCGTGAAGACTAGATAAAGTTTCTCAGAGAGAGGTTATAATTATAGTTAAAACTGTAGTTTAAAATTTGATGAAAAGATGCAAATTTAACTTATTCTTCAGTTGCTGATATCAGCTGTAAAAAGACAAAATGTATAGAAGACAGAAATTACAAATTCAAGGTATCAAGCTTAAATGTTGAGGAAGAGTTTTAACAGAAAACAGGAAATGTGACACTGAAATCTAAAGATACATTGGGATAGTGAAAGATATTTTCCAAAAGCTAAGCAAAATATTAGGAACAGGAAAATTAGAAACAAAGAAAAAAGTAGTTAACTGTTGGGTGATATGAGTCTTCCTATATGGCAGTGAATAACGGATCTTACAGATGAAGAAAAGGCTTGAGACAACAGAAATGTTGTTCTACATAATTTTTTTTTTAACCATTTCACCGAAGTCAGGCAGAACCACCACAGGTTACAGTCAGAGAAAAAAACAAGGTTCAAGGAATGTCAAAGAAAGAATAAGAGATGGATAGGAATTAAGGAGATAGAAGAAGGCAATTGATATTGCATTTAAACTTTCAAAGATCATAACTATTAGGGAAGCAAGCAAACAAAGGGGAGTTCCACAAATAAGAAGTGAGAGAAAAATAAATGTTAGAGTTGAAGGAGTTCCATTTAATTATTTATTTATATTTATGTTGGAAATACCATTGACTGAACATGTGAGCAATGACATAATTTTAGAGATAATAAGAAAATAATACTTCTACTTAAAACCAGAAAGATATTAACACGGCACATAATGAGAAAAGGGAGCTTAAAAAATTGAATACTTTCAGGTCAGACTAAAGGTAAGAAGGACAGATGAAAACAGCATGTAACCTGCCCAATGAACTTGTATAAATAGTTGGCTGAACAGGGATTAGGAAAGATAGTAAAAACACAAACTACAAAGGACAGGAAATTGTGGAGAGCCATGATTGCCCACATCCTGAAGCAACATGGCACATAGAAGAAATTGGTGATCCTGTCTGTTGAAGGCATTGTACAACTTTTCATCACTGTATATTTTACATTTCTCTCATTCCCTGGGGGTAATGGGTTAATATTTTTCATGTCTGTAAGAGTTACATCTAACCCTTATGATTTACATAGAATTCAGACTAATAAAACTGTTACTCATGTACTGATCAATGCTGCTTTTATTTGCAGGCCATGAAGCTTGAGTCATCCAAGAGTATTGACAAAATTTTTGTAATTTATGCTTTTTAGATGTCATTGTAAATACACAAATGCTAAAAGTAGAAAGTATATTTGATGAATTACCATATTTGTTGCTAAATAAGACAAATGGTTTACAAGATATTTCAGGAACCACTGCTCACAGCAAATCTTCCATACCTCACAGATGGTCATTTTAAACTTTTATATATTATCTTTTAGTCATAATCCAAGCACACTGGTGGCATCATAATATTATTTGCATATATGTTTAATTTAAATGAAAATCTTACATGCCACAAAATAATTTCTTTGAAAAGAGCATGAATTGAAATTTGCTGATAACTCATGCATGATGTTAAATAATTCATATTTTCCTGAGTTATTACTTGATATGCATCAAGTGTGTCACAATAATGACTATTTCGGGACATACTTGCCTTACAATCAGCCACTTGCAAAGTCATGAATAGTGTCATGAATAGTGTTAGATATTTTTAAAAGTGTTAGATATTTAAACACCTGTGAACAACCAATAGACTATGTCCGAGTCTTGTGGTTACAACTAATAAACTGCATGCAAGTCTTCTGTAGTTGTGGTTGAGAATTCTTGTTTTATTTGGATATAATATAGAAGAAGTTTAAGATGATGTTTTTTTTTCTTAAATCAAACACAGATATGCATTTTATCTGACCACTCATGGCTACTGTTGAAATCTACGTTCTCTAATATCTCAATTCTATTGTTGCTAGTTTGTCACTCTATGCAATTGTCCCACGATATACCCTCTATCTCTTTATATATATATATATATATATATATATATATATATTAGAATTTGTGTATTTAGGCAGCAAATTCTCTTTTAGGCATGTCAGATTAAATAAATTGCAAGCATTATATCTGCTTATTTTTACTAAAATCTGATTCTACTCACTAATATCTTCCATGTATTATAATTGAAAGTGCTGTAACTTTTACAGTTGATTTTATTTTCCATTTCTCAATGTTCCCAAGTACTTACAGTTTTTTTTCTAAGATCATCTTCAGGGGTGTAAGTTGTAGTAACAAAAAATAACTTCAAAACTGTGTTGCTAAAATTACTGTACCTTTTATTTTGCTTCAAATATTTTGAGGACCAAAATTTTGCTTCAAATATATTGAGGACCAAAATTACTGTACCTTTTATTTTGCTTGAAATACATTGAGGACCAACTGTTGTGCCATTTGGGTCTGATGAGCCATGATAATAACATCAAAACGTGGTGAAATATGTATTACCCATTGTAATAATCTAAAACCTTTTATAAATTATATATATATATATATATGTGTTTTTTCATTACTTATCAATCTATTGACAAATTATAGGAAATGTGCTCATGAAAAAAAACCTGTGTCAGAAGGATGTTTTTGTCTTGACACTGCTATTACTGTATACACCTTTGGCAATTCTTATTGTTTTACAAAGCTGCGTTTAGAATCTTAAGAAAACCCAAACATGTGAAGCTGCATTCAAACATTGCTTTTTTCTTGAGGATTTACAAAAGAAATATGAGGTGTCATGTGTTCATTAGATGGTTATTTACAAGGTTATAAAAGTATATGACCTAACTACAATGTAATATTTATTATTTATCAAAAAATAAAAAAAATAGCTAAAAACATTTTTTTATTTATAGATTTATGTTACATGTTTGTTTAAATTTTCTTATTCTATAGTTCAGAGAGTTTTATAAATATATTTATCTAAATCTAAATCTAAACTTATTTATAAATGGAACTTTGTGTATGTGTGTCCATTACCTATAGACTCCGAAACGGCTTAACCGATTTTCTTGAAAATTTACATAGTTGTACTCTGAGCATTTGCGAGTGTTCTTAGCTAGGTTTTGTGTTGAGGTACCCCTGATAAATATTGAAAATTGATAATCGAAAAAATTGGGTTTTAGAAGGAGTGTTCTGATTTTAATCAAATTTGATCCACTCATAGACAAAGACATACGAAACAATATTCAGAAGTTTCAAGGTTGCAGTTTTTACAATTGTGCAGAAAATTTGATTTCGATACAAGGAAATCAAAATTTGATTTACATCCATTCATTTTTCTTTCATTCTACGGTTTCGCTTTAACTGGAAACAACTATTGCTTTTTAGTCTTTCAGGGCAACATCCAAAGAGTCTGAGCTCCAGGACCATGGATTAGTTTTAAAGTTTTCATTACACCCGTGCAATGCTGGGCTCTACTGCTAGTTTATGAATAAAAAGCAATTATTTTTATTGTTATTTCTTGAGAATACTGTAAATAAATGTTGCATGCAATCACTCAACAGCCTTCCTTGGCTTTGAATTCAGATTTTTCTTTCTTCTAGACTGGCTGCTACTTATAGGTGGAGTTAGATGCCTTTTTCAAGTTCATTAGTATGAAGCAAACAAAATCATGATTCAATTCTTGTACTGGTAACCATTATATTATAAATATACATAATGCATTAATTAAATTCTCTCAGATATTCTCATCTTTCTTATTATTATCGCAACACTTCAAATTTTCTACTCTAGTTTTTTTTAGTTCTCTCTTAGTAAATTGGATCTGCGTTGTGGTACGGTGGATATTGGCTCGGAACGAGAAACCGGGGAGCCGAGTTGGAATTCTAGCTGAATCCATTGTATTCACTTACGCGCAAATACCCTTGGGAAAGGTATTAATCCGTCTCTTTCTTCCAGTTATGGGTTAAATAGCAGGACAGATTGGGTTCTGTGGCCTTGGTCGGCAACCAGTCTACCGCAGAAAGCAATGGCAACCTACTGTGGGATAATCTTCTGCCCAGTCAGTCATGTCTCTTTCGAGACATGATTGCCCAAGCATGTATCATATATGGCACTCAACTGACTGACTAAGTAAATTTCAATGAATTTCAAACTTATCCCTTTATTTACCCTATGGAGTAGATTGTTCTTTTTTAACTATTCATGTCTAAGGATATATTGTACTGATTGATTATAAGTATATATAATGCAGGCCAGAGATTAAACTTAGAATTATTATGCCACTAATTTTCTCAATTAGTGCTTTTATCCACTATGCTGTTTTCCTATCTGGTGGGACAATCCTGAACTGGGAGCCTTAACTTTAATGTTCTTATTGCCTGACTGCTGTTGTTATGTTTGATAGTTTTCCCCTTTTTTTTATTACAGCTGCTGAAACTTTGTAGTAAAGCTGTCCTGGGCAACTTTTTTTGAAGCAGTGGGCTGTTTCATCAGTGGCTCATTGCAAATTGATCTGCACTACTAAAATGATTCAAGGTAATTTTTCGTGGTAAATACCTCAGTTATTTTTATTAGAGAAGACCACATGAATAAGCATATATCATAGAAAAGGTGGGAAAGTTTTAATTTTTATAAAAGATTTTCTATAATTAAAAAATTAGTCTTAGTACAATACTATCACTGATAGCATTGTGATTAACACACAATTTTTTTCTAATTTATTCATTTGAAAATAAAAATAGTATTTTTCTTCTACAGAGAATAAAAATCTTATGAATGTTTCCTGTTTGAAAAGGAAAATATATTTACACCTATGATCTTTTTTAATGAAAATTACCAATGGTTTAAAATTTTGAAAATGTTACTTTCCTGAAAAGTTTACTGATTTCAAGAAACATAAAAGAATCATTGTTTATGTATGTATTTGGTTATGTATAAGAAAGTGTGAGTGAGCAATTGAGAAGGAAACAAAAAATAAATTTGGCTTATTCAATACTTTACACCAGGCATTGACCTTTTCAAGCATTGGTCAATGACCCATCAAAAGGCGGACCACA
This sequence comes from Ascarosepion bandense, assembly GCA_037127315.1. Classification (NCBI taxonomy): domain Eukaryota; kingdom Metazoa; phylum Mollusca; class Cephalopoda; order Sepiida; family Sepiidae; genus Ascarosepion; species Ascarosepion bandense. The sequence goes on from JBBBDQ010000145.1 coordinate 9,827,325, forward strand.
CTACTAAAAGAATTTAAGGTAATTTTCAGTCGAAGGTATCTCAGCTATTTTCATTACAGAAGGCCATTAGAAAATGTGGGAATTTTTGTTTGAAAGCAGTTTGGGGTTGAGATTTTTGCTTTTTTTTTTTTTTTTTTTTTTTTTTTGGGAGAAAACGTTTTTTTTTATGATTACAAAAAAATGAAATCTTGATATAATATTACCACTTCTGAGAGTGGGATTAACACATGTTTCTGTGAGTGATGTATTTTTAATATTAAAAATAAATTAAAAATATTCCTTCTTTAGAGAAAAAAGTTTATGAATGTTTCCTGTTAAAATAGCAAAAGGTGTTTATACCTATGATCTTCCTTAAGGAAAATGGCCAATAGTTTAAAATGCTGAAATCACTTTACCTAAAATTTTACAAAATTCAAGAAACATTGTACTTAATAATTGTTTATGTATATAGTTATGTATAAGAGAGTGTGTGAGTGAATAAGTGAAAACAAAAAAATTACATTTTAAGAAACATAATTTTCCTTATGAGATTATATGTGCCATTCAGAAAGACCAAATGGGCTGCATGTGACCAGTTGGCCATAGTTTGTGCTTGATTGCCATAAAGCAATAACTGAGAAGTACTAAAAAAGAACAATACGAGATATCTGTAAACATGGGCAGCAGAATGTGTGCAAGCAACACCTATAGATTAAATAAAGGGTTTGGTACAAAACTCTGTTAGAGGTACCAAAATTGACAAGTACCTAAAGAAGGACAAAGGGCACATTAACAACAAAGATGTAAATAATTATAATTCCTCATTCCTGAAATTCAGATAGCAATTAACATTTTAATTCTCTATAAGCAAAATTACTCGTGTGTGTGTATATAAGCATGGAAAAATTTATTTTGCTCATACAAGATATTTTTTTATCAGTATCATCCCATGCAAAGTAGTAAAGCTGCTAAGATACAAGTGGTGTGGAAGAATTAAGAACAGAAACATTAATAATGAGGAGGAGGAGAAAAGTGTAACCAGGACATTGAATTTAAATTTTTGCACATTAAAGTTATTTAGAAAGCATGGAGCTGGAGCTGTAAGGGAGTTTTACAAGTGAGAAGTGTAAGAAAAGAAATTGTTAGCTTAGAATTTATGGCTACATCTGATCAGCTCAACAGTAAATTAATGAGATCTTGATGCTAGTCTTGTACTGTGCTTAAATTAAAAAAGTCTAAGTTCCACAGCTAAGAGCTCATCCAAACAATTACCATGAAAGTGTTTATAGAAAATGAAGAGAAAAGCAACCTTACGGTGGTGGGGAAATAACTTAAGCCGATAGACAAGATCAGGACCAATAATATTGCTGATTCTTCTTTGCATCTTATCAAGAAGCTTAGGGTATATAGTAGGGACACTTTGGCTAATGATAGACTTATAGACATGTATGATAGATTCTGGAGAGAAATATTGTCTTGCACAACACAGTGGACCAACTTTTTCATCAGTTGACCTAGTCATGGATTCAATATAGTCTTTCCTCTTTATATCAGTTGTGCATGTTTGTCCAACAAGGTGCAATGAGTGAATTGGAAGTTAGCATTAGTCATATTCATGAAAGGTTTAAAGTGGGGTCTCTCAGGTGATAAATAGACATAAGTTTAATTTTGGAGGTATGAAAATTAACAATCTTTTGCCCCAGTTGATGATGTGACAAAGCAGAGAAAATTAGCATCATATTCACACATAATAAAATGCTTCTATTTTAATTCTCATTAATTTTTTTTTCATATTGCACACAAATAATAACTTAATCTTGTTTAGTTCAGCGAAATTACTTCTTTTTTTTTTTTTTTTTTTTTTTTACACCTGTATGTTATTTCCCAAATTTTGCATTGACATATTTCTCAGTAATGACTATAGAGGCACCAGTGTATAAATGTTATTTTTTTATGTATATGCAGACCTAATTTATACAATTATTTAATTAGATCCCACAATTTGACCTTTGAGTTTTTTTGTTAGTTGTTTTTTGTGTTCTTTTCAATTGGAGATGTTAAAGATTTTTCTTAGTTTTAATCATGCAACCGGATGACAATGAAAGAATGAATTAAAACCGAGGAATGAAAGTGTAAGTGACAATTGAGTTAACCTTTAAAATGATCTTTTGACTTTACTAAAAAAACAGCATGAGAGGAAAAAGTTAAAGAAAAAAAAAGAAAGAAACATTATATATGATATCTGAGCTTTCAATATGGAAAAAAGAAAGAAAGCAATATGATAAGAAAAAAAATGAGATATTTCAAGTAAAAAGAACCATTGATACTATTTCTGCTGAAGACTACAAATGCTTCAATATAATATTTGTATGTGATGCAATAAGTCTTTATTGAATATAAAATGCTACAAATAAAAGTAGGAGGTAAAAAAACAGTCAACCTTTTTATTACCTTCAAAATTTGCGATAAAACCATTGAATGAGTTCATTGATTTTTTTTTGTTTTGTTTTTTAATTAACATTTTTTGGAATAACTTTTCCAATTTAGTTTAATTTTTATTTTATATTTATTATTTGTATTGAAATCTTGGATTTATATATTTATTTTTTTTTACTTATTTTTGTTTTATTCTTTAATTAATTACTCATTCTTAACTTTTTTTGTACAATTTGAGACATTTGTTTTCATGGGAGGATAATTTTTAGAAAATAAAATGAGGACAGATTGTTTTTCTGTGATTTTTCAGCATAAGAAAATCTTAATAAACCTGTTTAAAAATTGTCATGCAATTAATTGATAACATTGTCAAAGTGAACAGTAATATCTAATAAGCAAAATATAGGAAAAAACAGATTCTTTAAACAGATTAAAATTAAACACTAGTAGCTGTTTAATTTTAAACTATTTAAAGTTAAATTTCTACTCAAAAGACAGTTGTCTGTTTGTTCACTTCTGGTTTAGTTGTCTCAGAACTGTCAAGTACACACTATTGACTTCAGTGGCTCTACTACAACCGCTTCATGGAAGTCATATTAAGCAATAAAGCTTTGCTTCCAAGGATACATCTATACAAAACAGATTATTAGATCAACTACAAATCAAATGAAGATTTTTTCTTATATTTCTAATTGTGCTATTATTACTTAAATTTCACTGTCATACTTTGGCAAGATTTATTGAACTCATGAAAGGTTTTAGCTTTAACATGAATGATGATTTTTACACCTTAACTAAAATAATTCATTGATTTATGTTTGATAATGTTAATTATAGGCAAATATTCTTTTTCAACTTTAGAGGAATCAGTATTTAGGTAGAGACAAGCATAAATTGCTGCATATTTTATCACCATTAATCACTTCTTCATTTTTAGCAGGCACTATTACCTTATGACCTTATGACCTGAAGCTGAAATAATTTTAAATTGCTTATAAATGTATTCAGCACAATTCAGATATTTTTACAATTTCCAATGAAGGAATCACAAGATTAAAGACAAAATGTCTGCTAGGAAATGTTTTTTTTACAGAAAACAGGCATAGTACACCGAAATCTGAAGGTATATTGCAATTGTGAAAAAAATTATTTTAAAAGGTTAAAAAATGATGCATTTTTGTGGCCATTGTCCGATACATGGGTTATTTTTTATCTAGATTGGTTAAAATTACTGCAAAAAACAAAACTTAGATCAAACTATACATAAAGCTGGCTTATACACAAGTATATGCAAGAGTTGATTTTGACTTTCAAACTTGCATAATCACTGCTTTACTACGGTCAGTATTTTTCACTTAAAAAATCTTTTATGGTCTGAAATTTTTACAATGAAGATATTCAGGGTTGAGGCAAAAAAAAATTAGCCTATATCTGTTGGTTTTTATAAACAGTGTGAGATTACTCACCATAACTGCCAATGATTTTCACTTAATACTGCTAGGTGGCATAGTAAACTTTAGTAACAGGAAGAGGTAGGTTTTAAAATTTCTATGATTCTTAATACTTTTTTGGTCTTTTTAAAAAAAACAAAAAAAAAACAAAGGATTTTAAATTAATTCAGACCCAAATTTTCAAAAAGGATTTTTCTGAGAACTTGTGCATACACCCAATATAATGTTCTTGATGGCTACCCAGTCATGAGTAAATGCACAAAATTTATAAATTTTATCAGTGTCAGTAGGTTAGAAAATTGTTTTTGTTTTTTTTCCTGCATGAAATTTTGAGACCAAGAGGCATTTTTGATGAACAGAAGAATTTGTTGGAAATATGTCAATATTTTTTTTTAGTGAGACCCTATTTATCTCTTAGTTAAGAACTGTGAATCAGATCCTTAAGACAAAAAAAATGTATTAGGAAACAACCTCATTTGTTCATCTTCATATTTGGTGTCAAACTTGGGTTGTTTTCTTCTCCTTGGATTCCATCTTGCCAAAAAAGACACAGAGTGCCTCGGAACCATTCCCTGCATGCCAAACAATCAGTGAACAACTTGGCAGCAAGTTATTTAATTGCAAGAATTTTTCAGGAACTTCCATTTAACAGGTCTGTCTTGAGAATACAAATGTTAATCAATCACAAAGTGCCCCCTACCCCATGGGAATGAATCTGTTGGTTTTATTTCAACAGTGAAACGTGATAGTCACTGACAGGTGAGGGAGGAAAGAAAAGAGAAGAAAACATTTTGCAATGACAATGCTTTGACCAACTTGTCTCTATATGCATATAGTTGATGTATGCATGTGGATATTCCACTCTCTACATAAATTCATGAAGCTACATACATACATAAAAATAACAAAAAGATGCTTATTTGTTTTGGCAAAGCAGGTAAATGCTAGACATGCAGTGGTCCCTTGTTATTGATAGTGGATATATTCCAAAGCCTCTATGCCTAAAAGCACTGATTAATGCAAAACTTGCATAGAATATATCTAATTTTAGGGCAAATAATTTGTCACTTTAACTCTGCAGGTTCATGCCGACTTCAAAGTTTCATGAAGACATCATAAAAGTGTCTTCACAAACTTTGAAGTTGGTATGAACCTGTTCAGTTAAAGTGACAAATTCTTTTCTCTATCTCCACTCCAATTTTGAGCACTTCATGATAACAAATATGCTTGCCAAAATACTGTTTATCAGTAAAACTACTAAAAAAAAACAACAATCTTGGCAATAAATATCATAACTGACACACATATATATATATATATATATATGTGTGTGTGTGTGTGTATATATATATATATATATATATATACATAGGCTTGAATAAAACCTCGTTTAGACTGGAGGTCATTCATGGTCAAGAGGACTAAGACATTGCCAGATCAAATGGTAGCTTCCCCTATGTGGATAGGGGTCGCAGGTTTGAATTCTGCTGAATGACACACATTTTTGTAATAAAAATTTATCGTAAATAATCAGGCCAGTAGATATAAATATATAATACTGTTCAATTAAAAACAGAATATCTACTTAAATATGAGTATCGATAAAAAATAATGTTCACACAAATCATTTCACACACACACACACACACACATATATATATATATTAACTTGTAAAACAAAATTTAATATATAAGTTAAGCACAATAAGAAATTAAGAAAACATAATGATAAAATAGAAATCATAATGAAGTTAATAAGAGAGAATATTTATTCTGAAACCTAAGTATATTGATTTTATCATTGCTAATACTTTTTATCTTTTCCATTTTCATATACCAAACTACTCTAGCACTTTGGGAATGTTATTAAATAAATCTTATAAATGTTTCATTTCTGGATTTGATCACAGGTCATACTAAAACTGATGGGAGATGGATGTCAATAAATTCTTATTAAAAAATAATTTGAAATTTTCATACCGTAGTGTATATCTTAATGATTATGCAAAAAAAAAAAACAAACTTTTGTTGTGTTAAGATCCATCTTCAGTATTAAATTCAAATTGTCATTAATATGTAAATATAAATATAAAAAAAATAACATTAAAACCTATACTGGACTAAGCAAGGTTAACTAAATACCTATACAAGAAAGAGTTATGTGCTATGCCAATAAAGGTTGAATTTATGCATCTATTTTGGTTTCCAAAATTTTTAATTTTTTGTGTGGACAATGTTTATCTATCAACACACACACACATATATATATGCATATATATTACAGAAATCAACGAATTTTAACAAAACTTGGTTATAAGCAACCGACAATTTGAAATGAATTGTTTGAGCATTATTTTTTATACTTGTATTTAAGTAGATATTCTGTTTTTAATGAAACAATATTATATATTTATTTCTACTGGCCTGATTATTTACGATAAATTTTTATTACGAAAATGTGTGCCATTCGATTATTACGTTATTTAGGCTTGATAAAAACCTCGTTTAGACTGGAGGCTATCCGTGGTTGAGAGGTCTAAGATGTTACCAGATTAAATGGTAGCTTCCCCTATAGAGATGGGGGTCGCAGGTTCAAATCCTGCCGAATGGCACACATTTTCGTAATAAAATTTACTGTAAATAATCAGGCTGGTAGAAATAAATATATAATACTGTTTCATCAAAAACAGAATATCTACTTAAATAAGAGTATCGATAAAAAATAATGTTCAAACAATTCATTTCATATATATATATATATATATATATATATATATATATAGTCATCCGCAGACAGATCTGTTTCACTGTATCACAGCTCATCAGTATAGTTAGACAGCTGATTGTTTTTTTTTCCAGGATTGAAACCTGACTGAATTGGCGTCAGTCAGAGATTCTACCTCTGAGCCATGGGCGCTCGGTAGAAGGAGGCAGACTTTTTAGCATGTATATAATCATTATACACGCCCAATAGCTGAGAGTGTTCTAATTCATTGCTGAATGAATGATGTGTATATGCTAGAGTAACTACTGTTTTTCAAAGTCTACCATTCTTCCAGAGTGCTCAAACAGGGTGTGAGAGCGTAATATATATATATATATATATATAAGCAATATGGTTTTAAGGTATGATACATTTATAAGTAATAGTGCTAAATTTCAGAGATAGAGCATACATAAAATAAAAATTAATATATGAAGTAAATAACAAATAAAAAACTATGATTAAACATATAAACACAAGTAAATGTAATAATAGCAATCAATAACAGAAAAACAGTAAATAACGAGTAAAAAGTTGATGAACATGATAAAATAGCTACAAATAACCTCATTCAGATCCAGAATTATTTCTTTTCATTTGTGTCTAGAATATTAAAGATGAAGTAAAATTAACTTGAATATGCAATGTCATATTAATGAATGTTTTCATTATAAAATGTTTTGTTGTGCTTACTTGATTTTCTTGCTTTGTGGTTTAACTGTTTGTAACTATAAAAGAAACAAGAAGGGTTTAATACTCTTCACTTTGACTGATTTTAGAAGCACACAAATGCACAGAACTCAACTAGCATGAAAAAATAATATAGAACCAATATCAAGAGGATGACTTATGGATAGTCTAAAATTTAAACTAACCATTCTGAAATGGTTTCTCTCAGAAACCAAATGATTACCACCAACTTTCTTATCCAAGTGGGTTAGGGTAATTTTTGTCTGAATTTTTTAGAATGAGGAGTTATCTACTTTCTTTACTCCCTTGGTCTAAAGTCCTAATTGTCGTTATTATTACGTTTCGACTGTTATGCTTTCTTATTGTGAGTTTGTTGGGTTAGATTGTACAGTTTCAGAATTAGTGAAAACAATTCCTTGGTATAACTGAACAGTATTTAAAGAAAGAAAATGGCATCTGTAGACATGGACAATATACTTTTATAGATTTATATAAAGTGAATAATTCCTTGAAGGTTATCCAGGTTGGCAAACACCTGAAAAAGTTCAAATGGTACAAGGCTTAAAATATTGTGGTAAAAGATGACTATATTGTCTGTCTATATTTATGAGATGACATATTATAACTATTTACACTGTACAAACTGTTGTCCTCTTCATTACTGTCACATACAGATTTTACACCTTATACATTCCAACCTTCTTCAGGTGATATTTTTTACACGTTATGCATTTCAAACTTCTTCAGGTGATATTTGTTGGAATCTTAAACTGAAGCCTTTATTTAATCCATAGAGGTAGATTGTTTTAATTCCACATACCATGCCTATGGATATCTCAGTTTTAGTTAATTCTCTTTAATAACTTTAATTTTCTGTTCTCTCTGCTGAGTTCAGGGATTGACATTGAGGATAAAAGTGGATAAAAGTATCTCTGATCATTCATGGTGTATGTAAACATCTATTTCCACTTGCTCACTAGCCAAGAACCTCTTACCAACAAATTATTTTTTCTTTATCAACATGTGGATTGGGACTCATTTTATTTTATTTTTTTTGTAACATTCTTTGGAATGAAGTTTTTAATCTTCCTGTACAAAAATGGACCTCTGAGGTTTCCTCCTGGGTGAAGGCTGGCATCAGTGGTTTCATTCAAGCAAGGGAATACCACACATCTCTTTGGTTTTTCACCTGCATGCTTAGCCACTATAGCCCACAAGAATCACTTCTTCCAGCTCTACCAATCATATTACAATAGATGTCTCTGCTTATAATGAGTGTAAGCATGTCCTAAATGAAGTAAACATATAGCATCTCACAAGTTTACTGCCAGAGATTATTGATGGCTCTGCAATTCAAATTTTTAATCCCTTGTCTATTCAATTAATTCAAAGTGCTGATATCTACAGCAGACAAGGTTTAAATACTTTGCTTGTAAATTCTTTTTTAACTCAACACTTGACTTGTCTGATTCCCACCTAGAAAAGAATTTCGAGTGATGTGTGCATAACCCCGTCTCTGGTCTTGTACATCCTTTCTAAATTAGACTCCTATTAAGCAAGCAGAGGTGGTGGTATCTCACCCAATGTCCTAAAGAAATATGCCCCAAGCTGGCTCAAATCCTCTCCAAACTCTCTGCTTCCTAGCTTATTGGAAGTCCTTTTTTGCAGTTCCTGTTTTTAATAACTATGGAGAAACTTCTGAACTCTCTATCACCCTATTAGTCTCTTACCACTTTTTGGCAAAATATTTGTGTATTTAATCAATGGTGGGGTGGTTAAAGACCTGACCTCTCATGACCGACACTCTGACAGATAATTTAGCTTCCACTTTGCCTGGTCTACCACTTAGGTACTAACAAAGATCACTGAATATGTATACCAAGCTCTTGATAATTACAGCCAAACCTGAGCTGTGACTCTAAATACCTTGAACGCATTTTATAGGGTTTAGCATGTTGGCTTTCTATGCATGTGCCAAAGCTTCGGTAGTATAGGATGATTGTTTGATTCAATCCAATTGTTCCTATCAAATCATGAAATGAAGGTTTTTAAACAGGCATGCTTCCAGATAATTTCATATGAAGGTGGGTGTTCCTCAAGGCACTAACCTAGGTCCTACACTCTGATCTTCATGATGTTGTCAGTTTTCAAGTAGGCACTTAGCATTTAGTCTTGTCTCAAGAGAAAATCCATCAGAGTTTTTTTTTTTATAAGCGTTTCACTCCGAGCAAGGCATGTCACTGCCACTACTGTGCAGGGGGCTACACAGAGTGGAGAAAGGATGATTAAATATAGGAAATGTCAGAGGGTGGGTGATAGGCGGATAAGGATACCGAGAATGAGGGTTGGATAGATGAGAGTGTTCTGAGAATAATTGGGAGTTAGGGTGATAGGAGGTGTCTATTGACCCTACATTTAAACACCTGGAGATTGTAACTGTCGGGAAAGCAGAGTTGTGGAAGGGAGTTCCATAGGTGGGAAGCGTGAGAAAAGAAGATATTAGAGTAGAATTTACGGTTACATCTTATCTGTTTAACTGTAAAAGGGTGGGACCTAGTTGCCAATCTAGTATCTCGTGTAAATTCCTACTTAGGCGGCACCAGTGCTCTAAGTTCATCGGAGCAGAAGCCATGAAAGTGCTTGTAGAAGAGGCATAGAGAAGCCACATCATGCCGGTGAGAGAGTGGTTGCAGCCGGTCTGCCAAGTCAGTATCAACCACGTTACAGATTCCTCCTTTGTATTTTGTCAAGAAGCCCAAGGAGAGCAGCAGGGGCACCCGACCAGATATGGCAGCAATATTCAATACACGGGCGGATGGTAGATTTGTATATGTACAGAATAGATTCAGGTGGGAAAAACTTCTGGGCCCTGCACAGAGAGCTGACTTTCATAGCAGCAGATTTGGCAATGGATTCGATATAGTCATTCCATTTGAGGTCCGCCGAAAGTGTAAGGCCAAGGAGGCGTAGTATTTTACTCACTGGGAGGCTAGCCAGTCCCATGCTAATGAGAGGTAGATGCGATTGTCTATGGTGGTTAGTTGATAACAGCTTCGTTTTAGAAGCTTTGAAATTTACCAGCCATTTCCTACCCCAGGCCACTACGGATTGGAGGTCCTTTTCAAGCACGGCAGCAAGGTTCGCTTTGTCGCCCACACCTGGTTTTTGATTGATGCGAGAGTAGATTGTTGTGTCATCAGCATACACGCCAACTTGGGATCTAATGGCGTCGGGGAGATCATTAATGTAGATCAGAAAGAGCGTGGGGCCTAGGATAGAACCTTGAGGGACGGCTGTGTTCGTATAGTAGTTTTGGGAGGCATGCCCATTTAATACCACCTTCAATGTGCGGTTAGAGAGGAATGACTGGATGAGGTCAAACAGATGTCCAGTTATCCCGTAGCTCTGCAGTTTGCACAAGAGGCCAGCATGCCAGACCCTGTCGAACGCTTTGGAGATATCCAAGGCAACGGTGACAAATAAACTTGGCTGCTACTCTTGAAAAGGACCTCCAATCATTGGTTAAATGACATGGTTTGTAATTTTTAATGCCTCCAAAACAAAGCTGCTTTAATTCAACCACCATAGAGAAGGCTTTCCTGCCCACCATCAGCACAGTGTGTAACTAGAGAGCAAAACACTGCACCTTTTTGGCCATACTTTTTCAATGAAAAGTGGAATGACTAGATTAAATCCATAGCTACATCTACTACTAGTTGGGTCACTGTGTATTACACATTTATAAAACTTGCATTGAATGCTGTTACCATGTCTGGTTGCTATATCTAAGTTTCATATCAAAGTTCTTGAGAAAATATAAAGAAAGATTTGCAAGGTAATTGATCCTGACTTGGCATCTTGACTTCAGTTGATTTTTCACTGATGTGACATTGCTTCACTCTGTCTATTCTACAAATATTTTTGTGGCAAATGCTTTGACAAGCTTTTTTTCCTGGTGTCTGGACCACATGAATTTAATTGTGCTACTAGATTAACATCTAGGTCCCACCATTTACCATTGAAATAGTTAAATGTAGTTACCATGTCTACGCCAGCAGTTTCTTTCATTGCACTTAGCACCTGTGGAACTCTCTTCTGTTTACAGGTTTCCTTGATAACTAAAATCTACAAAAAATTTAAATGCAAAGTCAATCATCATTTTCTGTTTTCTTGAATCCCATTCATCTTTTATTCTTTCCCATCTATCCAGTCTTTTCTGTTACATTCATTCTCTGTCATCGCCTGTGTACTAGTGGCATTCTCACCTCCTGAAATGATTTAAAAAATAAAAACAGAACAAGGGCTTACGGCCTATCATGTTGAATACACTGGTTCTCGCTCGATCACCGAAGTTAAGCAACTTTGAGCCTGGTCAGTACTTAGATGGGTGACTGCTTGGGAATACCAGGTTCTGTAAGCGTATAGTGATGGATGTACGTTGTGGTGCAGTGGATATCGACACGGAAAGAGAAATCAGTGAGCCGAGATTGAATTCCAGTTGAATACCCTGTATTCACTTAAGCACTGGTACCCTTGGTAAACGTATTAATCTGTCCCACCCTCCAGTTATGGGCTAAATAACAAGGGTTGAACCTGGGGACCCTACTCTTAAAAAAACAAATCCCAATGAATCTTGATATTCGAAAAGAAAAATGTTGTAAAATAAAATAACCTTACCCAAAAAATCATTGGTTATAACCTTAAATGTTCCAATAAGGATTGATAGGTCGTTAAACCTCGAAACAAACAAAACAAAACAAACAAAAACACAACAAAAAGACAAAACTTATTCAGAGCCACAAGAGACAAGGAGAGGTGGATGACCATGATTGCCCACGTTCTGAAGAAACATGATTCATAAGAGACCTACCCCCATTCTTTCTGTGCACTAGTGACATTCGCAGCTTGCTTGGAGTGAAATGATTAAAAAAAAAAAAGAAAAAAGTAAAACTTCACCTTTCACTCAATGACTAGAGAATTTGTTTATTATTACTATAGTATTGTCGTAATATAGTTGATTATTACTTCATTACTAGAATAGACAGCTGAAACTTCTTGGACATATAATGAGGAATGAGGGCTTAAAAAAACTTAACCCTCACAAGAGATATTGATGGAAAGAGAGATAGAGAAAGACAACCATGTGAATGGATTACAGAATGGGTGGTGATAGATTAGGCAAAGGGAGAAACACTGCAAGGGATGGGTAATTGCAAAGAAAGCCCACAACATGAAGGGACATGCCACATAGAAAAAGAAGAAGAAAGCTAGCAAAAGTGTTGGTGGCACATGTAATAAAATGAAAACATGTAAAATGATTAGTCTACTGATTGTAATTGTTATCATGAAAACAAAACAAAGGCAGATAAATATCCAAACTGGCCCACATAAATAACTCATTAGAATTTGAGTTTCACTTAATGACATATCAAACTGTGTGGGTTATTAAATGCCAAAAATGTGTGATTTTAGGGTACTTTTCTTTTAATGTTTGGTTACATGAGAAGGTTGATTTAATCAGGTTTTGATAAAAAAAGTTAGTTTTTTTTTTTTTTTTTTTTTAATTATAGAAAACTCAACATGTTTTCTTGTTTAGTATTTTTGAAAAGATCCTTTAAAATGAAAAAAAGAAGGTTTGGATCATTTTGTCTTGCAACATATCAACCTGAATGGGTTATTTAATGCTAACAAGATTTTTACAATAAATTCATGTGAATAAAGTATGCATTCTTTGTAAGAAATCAGTTTGTAGATCAGGTCTCATTGATGTATTTTTGTAAAGAGGGTTTTGTCGAGAATCAGATTATTACTAGTATATGGATTTTTTTCTTCAAAAATATATTGGTGTTTTATATATATATATATATATATATATATTTTTTTTTTTTTTTTTTTTAAATATGTTCTTGGTAATATTTTCTCTAAAAATGTATTACTAGTATTTTCACTTCAAGAATCTATTTTCTTACTTTCACAGTTTGATCCCAGTTTAAGGGTTAACTATTTGTCTATAGCTGGGACCCTAACAGTTGCTACCACTCAGGTTCAGGGTGCACTTGGTAGCAGCAGTACCTTTGAGGTGGTTTCATGCTCCTCAATTAGAGGCCTTGCTGCCGGATGCAATTTATCATCATATTTTGGATGCTTCATTAATGGGGTTTCACCCCTCTGCAGCAGTGCAGTCAGCATATTCTGAAGCCTCAGCTGATAGTGCGTTAACTTATCAGAGGATGTTAAAATATGTTCTTGAACTTTTTTTCTTCTATATTGATTTGTTACCTGACTTTTCCCTAACCTGTTCTCTTTTTATTCATCACCAATTATTCAGTTAATAAATTCACCACTTTCCTTCATCTCATAGTTATGGTTCATGATGACATTCTAGTTAGAATAGTGTAAAACCTTGCCATTTCTTTTTTTGCACTTGTGATTTTGAGGTTACCCAGGCCCTCCTCTCTGAAGTTAAAGAGGAAGGAACTATAAGCCAATGAACAGTTTGAATTCAAAGCTTACATTCTTCTAGACTGGTTGCCAACCGAGTTTATAGGTCCCAGTCCTGCTATTTGCCCATACGTGAGAGTGTAGATGAATTCATATCTTTCCCAAAGGTATGGAAGTGAAGGCAATGAACTGAACTTGGATTTGAACCCAGCTCTCCAATTCCTCAATTCGAACCACTATCTATTATTCCATCAAGGTTTTTTATTATTTAACTAATATCAAAATGTTTTCACTTCTTTTCATTAGCTTTATACTTTCATTTCTCCTTTAAGTTTTCTTACTTTTTTCTTTTACAATCCAAAAGTTTCTCCAATGTTAATCTTTGGTTCTCCTCTCCCACTTACTTGTCTTTTTTTGAGTTCGTTTCCATAGAAGAAAAATTCTTTCAATTTGTCATATTATTTTGCTTTACTCAAATCAGTTCCACTTTTTCCAACTTCTACATTATTAATTTAACTTCACACTCATTTATTTCTAATTTTCTAATCGTTTTTTTCAATCACCATTCACTCCATTTCTTTCTTCCCTTTTTTTTTTAATGACTCATTCATTCTTTCTTTGTTATTATTTGTTATTTTTCCTTTTATCTGTCATAATATCATTTTACCTATATTCTCCTGTTTTACATATGGTGTAATTCACAAGACCTAAAAGACATGCAAAAAAAAAAAAAAAGAAATGGCTGCGATTCTTGTAATGTTCTTGTTTGATTTTTTTCTTTTTCATTTCCTTGTTATTTCTATTTTGCTTGAGAGGTTTGTTTTCAAATGGATTCTTAACAAATCCTCTTAGTCTTCGTTCTTGGCATCATTTTGAATGGTCTGATGAAAATCCTTGCAAAGATTTGTCCTAACATACAAAATTCTTTACAATGGAGCAAACAACATTTAACAGGTTCATGTCTTTCTGTTCCATCAGAAAAAAAACACAGAACATGGAACTCACTCACATGTCATTTTCCCAGGAAGTAATTTTTCTTTTCTTAGTCCTCATTTTCCAGAATTTTAACTTTTTATGTAAGAAATATTGACTACTTTACATATGTAAAAAAAAAAAATTATTCTAAAAATAACAATTTGATAAACTTGCTTTATCAAAGAAAAAATATTTGCATCATCATTTCTGAGAAAATAGGCTTGATGAAAAAAATCTCTTAAAAGCTATTTGTATAATATCAGTTATATGCATCGTCCCTGATATTCAGCACACACACCATCTGTATCCCTCTTATATGCTCAGAATATATATATATATATATATATATATATATATATAGAATATTTGGTATTTAAGTCATGTAAATTTTGAAAGAGACAAACTCAAGAGAACTCAATGTTAAATTTATTTATTTAATTTAAAAGAGTTATATGGATATTCTACAATTTCATGGGTAATACATATTTCACAGCAAACCTGCTGCTTGTCAGATCCAAATGATACAGCAGTTAATATTCAAAATAATCCCCCCTCTCTCTCTCTCTCTATATATATATATATATATATATATATATATACATTGAGAAGATTTTATTTTTACTTTTAACTGAAGTATGGGTTGTTTTATGTATGCATCTATATCTATGAATTCAGTTAAAAGTAAAAATAAAATCATCTCACAGTGTGTATGTATGTAAATATTCCGAGTGACATCTTCTGTCTTGCAAAAACCTATTCTTTTGTTGTCCTTTCTCCTCACTAAAATTTTCTTGTTTTCTTTAACTTTCAGTAACTTCTTGCATGTTAGTGGCATTATCATCTTTCTTCGAGTTACATGATTTTTAAAAAGTATTTATATCTATTTCCCTCCAAAAACTCTGCCTTTTGTCAATTATGAGAAATTCATGTGTTATTAGTCAATAATCTTCATTTTAAATTTATCTTTTTAAATTATTAATCTTACTACATTTTCTTCCTGTATTCACCTTTAATTAACTCTTATTAAGTGATATGAATTGAGTCTTTTGTTAGTTTAATTAAATTATATTGAAATACAATTATCATTTGTCTCATAAAAGAAAAGTTAAACTAATAGTTCGATCATGTTCTTACTCTCTGAAGTTACTTAAGAAACAATGAGAATTTTTACAAATCTCAAGTTAAGACCCACCTTTCTTGGACTCAAACCAAATATGTAAACCAAATCACATAGTACTATATGCTTTAAAATTTATTGAAACATAAGTTACTGGCTTGACAAAACTTTTTTAATGATTTGTAATTTTAATATTCTTCTATTTGTTCATTTTTAAACTGATTTATTGATAGCAACTTACTGATTTGAAAAAGTTTTTCATTCATCTCATGATCAAAAATCAATAGCTTTTCAATTTCATCGTTATTTACTCATAACTCTGAACTCATAGATCAAGGAAGAATATTATATATGTATGTGAGTGTGTTTTTATGTATGTATATATGTATCAAAAGCAAATAAGAAAAGGGGAAAAACAACAAACTTATAATAATTAAAAGAAAAAGAAATAATAAGAAAAGAAAAAGCAAATGGCCACAACATGCTGACAGTGTTTTAAAAAAAAAAGCCAAAAAACATATTCCCATGACTACAGATACCATATATAAAAATCTACATATTCAGTTAAAAAAAAACTTTTATAAAGACTAATAGAAATGCCAAAAGTCGTTGAATATTTAGAACATTAGGACAGTTTTTACAAATGTTATGTCCAGAAAAGTACGAATACACACAAAATTGTAATATAAAGTGAAATATAATATATATATATATATATATATATATATATATATATAAACAAATACATATAGGGAAATATATATATTTCAAACATACACACCGTAATGGGGGCGCTAGAGGGTGTTGTCAGTGATGTCATCGCGAGCATCACTAGAGGGTTTCGGGTCTTTCAACATCGTACCCCCCTCACCGCGCCGACCTGATCAGAGATGATCAGCCTCTGGCCCACCATCGATAAGCACTTTCAGACACTGGAAAATTACGTTTAGGCTCAGTACAAAACCCTGCAAATGCTTCCGATTGGCGGCAGTCAGAGTCACTTTCCATTTAGAGGCGAACCGCACATGAGCTTGTCCGAAACATTAATTTAGACGCAGAATTTCGCAGAATTTTAGCTAACAATTTAGAATCCAGGCACTTTCTCTTTTGATCCATGACCAATTAGCTGTTCTTTCCGCTGTTTCGGTTATGGACTTGAGTGCTTTTCTTTTTTTACTCCCACTATCCCAATATCTGTTAAGGCTTTGCATAAGGACCTTGCTGCAAATCCTCTAGTCCCCACTTCTGTAGGAGTGCAGCTAGCCCTCCAGCCTTTAACCCTGCAACTCTCCAGCAGTTCGTCATATTTTAACTTCTTCCTTTCATGAGCTTTCTCTACGTTTTCTTCCCAGGGGACCGTCAGTTCCCACAAGACTATCTTCTTCAATTTATGTGAGAAGAAAACTATATCTGGGCGAAGTTTTGTGATGGCAATTTGCTCTGGGAATTTATATACACTTCTTTCACTGATATATTTTTGTTTTGTTGTTATTCATTGATTTGTGTGTGTGTGCAAATTTATTACATGAATTAATAAATATATATACGAGGGTACCCACATGTATATTATTATTATTCAGGTGTTAATAAAACAGTGCTCAATGTGGTTTGAAAAGAACTATTTTTTATATACATATATTTTGTCTATATTTCTGAGATAAGGTAGTTTTTACATTATTTGGACTATTGTTCTCATCTTTGTTGCCATTTGTATGACATTTCGGCTGTTGTACACTCCGGCTTTCATCAGGTGCTAGGAGTTTTGATTCAGTTGTTCTTGTCTTTAAGGACACAAGGCCCAGTGGATAAAGACGTTGGTTAGTTCCTTACTTGAATCTTAGAGTTGTGAGTTCAATACCAGGTTACAGCAGTGGTGAACAAGTAACTTGCAGGGTTAGATGGAGAAAACTGATGACTTCCAATCAAGACTTTATGCAAGGAATGAGGATTATATACCCCAGTGATTGTAATACAGTGTTCAGTTCAAAATTCCTAGCATCTGAAGAAGGCCGGAGCGTACAATGAGCGTAACATGTACAAATGGGAACAAAGATGAGGAAAATAGTCCAAATAATATAAATACTGTAATATATATAGTCTATTGTCCTATGTTGATGGTATGACTTGGACTTTCATGGTTTATGCAATCATCAGGTGCATATTACAAACTTTATTATAAACTGTAATATGCACCTGATTATTGCATAATGCATGAAACTCTGAGTTGTGTCATTGATATAGGACAGTATGTATATTTATTAATGATTAATATGTGTATGTTATGTAAAAAGAGAGTGTTGATACCAACACATCTGTTCGAACACTGATCTCCAGGCAACAAACATAATTGTTAAATGAATTGTGCTACTAGATTCTTCTTCTTCTTCTTCATGTGCTGTGTCTCTTTAGAATTTAGGCAATCATGGACTTTCACTGACTCTGTTTGTTGCTCCCAATATTTTTCCTTTTGGTATCTCCCCTCTGATTTTTGTTGAAAAGGTCTTAATAAAAAGTTAGATGAAAAAATACTTCAGTAATTTCTGAGCATTTTTGAAGTTACACCAAATCTTAACAGTAAATCTGTAACATTGCAGGCATAATTGATTTTTGCCAGAAAAATTAAATCTGTATTCAACTGAGAATTATCTGAATGGAAAGCAAAAACATCAAGGAATATTCCTGTAAATAAGTATTTTTACCTGAAAAGTCATTTTTTTAGAGAAAAGACATTATTTCAGATGTACCAAATAGAAACAGAATTTTAAAACAAGGCTGTGATTAAAAAAAAAAAGAAAAAAAAAAGGATCAATCAAATGACTTACATGGTGGGAATAAACATCACCTGAATCAGCTAAAATGTAAACACACTGATTTGGAAAGTCCCAGACAAGAAGTTCCCATAGAAGTATTATACAATACATTCAACATACCTATGTCACCAGAAATTAATGAACCACAGTGGTATGGCAAAATAAAATGGACTACAACAGAATTTTCAAGTGTGGAAGTAACACTAAAATAAATACAGACTCCAGATGTAGTCAGCTCAAAAGGGAAGGTGTTATGTAAGAAGAAAATGTTGGTACCAACACGTGTGGTTTAACCTGGATCTCCAGGCAGCAAACGTAACCTTTGAATGAATTGTGCTAATGGAAATCATGTGACCATAAATAATTAGTATATAAAGCACTCAAACAGAAATTTGAGTGTGTTTTGTGTTGTGCATCATTGAAGAGATATTTTTGATGGAATTATTTTTTATTTATTTGTTGAATTTAGTTTTGACAACATTATGTACTGTCAGATTGATGGTGTAGCCATGAGCTCCCCTTTGAGTTTTGTATTGGTTAATATTTTTGCTGGGTTTTATGAAAAGAAATTATTTAATCATTCATTTTGTTCCTCCTTGTAGAGTTGCTATGTTGATGATTGATATGTCTCAGAAAGGGACAGATATATCGTTCGAGGTAGTTAGCAATCTAGTCAGAGGCAATCGAGTAGGACAATGTAATGGATGGTACCTATAGTATGCTGTATCCCGACACATAGGCGTAGTCAATAGATATAGACCAATAGTTGTAGATCTCTAGTGCAGACCTCTGGACACAGATGTCTATGCGTTGTCACCTTTGTCTGTATTTGTGGCTGACATCAGCCAATCACTGTGAGGGGGAACCAAGGTGCATGCATTTTCATTACATCACCTTCACCCGAGCTAAATTTTCCTGTGAAATTTAACTTCAGTATTTCCTTTTTTAATGTCTGGACATAATCGATCATTTTAAGTCTTTTTCACCCGAATTCTCCCTGTGTAGCGGTGTTTGATACACTGGCACTTCTGGCCATGAGGTCGGGAATACCTTCATTGAGGAATGTTGGCTTTGCTGGAATGGAAATTTCAAATGTGTCATACAGGATTTCCATTGGAATTTCTTCGGTGTTTTCTGTAACTTCTGTAGCATGTCTGGGTCTCAATTGATTCCTATGTCTTTTGCACACAAAATGTGTCATTTTTTGTGTCATATATGACCTGTCCAATCATTTTGGTTATAATTTCTTCTTCCCAATACATTTTTCCAGCCGTAAAGTTTTTTAAAAAAAAACTTTGCTCCTGGCTTATAAGCTTTAGTTATCTAGTTTTCTTTTTTTTCATTTTTCTATGCAACTATGCAACTGCCTGTTGAAGACAGAGCGTATTTTCCTTGCAAACATTAACTGCTAGCAATAATCCCTACATCGTATTCGAGTTTGGCATGTTCCTATATACTGCCAAAAATTTTTGAATAGTTCTTTCATTCATGTCCACACATTGACCTTTCTTTAACGCTCATTTAAAGATGTTCACAAATTTTTCCGCCTGTTCAATCAATCTATAAAGATACACTGGTGTTGTCACATGATCAATGGACAATGATGAACAGAATTCCTTGAATTCTCTTCCCGTAAACTGTGTTCCTTTGTTTCTGACTAAAGTTTTAAGGATCCCAAAATGACTAAAAATTTCATTAAGTGTGTTTATTGTATTTGTTGCAGCTGGATGTCTGCACTTAACAATTTCTGGCCACTTAGTGAAACTGTCGATAATAATTAGATAATAAGATCCATTTATGGGCCCTGCATAGTCAATCTGCAATCAAGTCCATAGGACATATGTTTTGGGCCATGGTTGAATCTTTACCAGTGGATCCCTTGCTGCTAGTTGACATTTTTTGCACTGTTTCACCAAGTTCTCTATGTCTTGGTCCATTCTCAGCCAATAGGGATAGCTTCTCATTAGAGATTTTATTCTCAAAATCCCTGGATGGCCAGGGTAAAATTCTTTCAGAATTTTCTTTTGCAAAGTACCCAGCATTACAACTCTATCTGTATATAGTAATACTTGATTGCAGATTGAAAACAGTAACACATTACTTTTTTTTTTTAGATTTCTCGCTGTAGTCATTTTTTTAATGAAATCATTGTTCTCCACTGCTTTTTTCAGGTCTAGCATAAATGGCAGTTCTCTAATAGTGCTGCATAACAGACCTGACAATTAATTTTTGTTTCTTAGCATCGATATTACTGTTTCTTGAAGTGGTTCCATATATTCAGATATCAATCTTGATAATCCATAGGCATGACCTAGCCTCTTTGAAGGCACATATTCTAATTTGAATTTTTTCTACAGAAAAAAAATCTAGAACCCGGTTATTTTGTTGTTCTTGATAATACATCTTCCAAAATAATTTGTCTTTTGCCTGTTTCAATAACTTTTCAAACATTTCTTATTGCTGCATAAACCATTGTTGTTGTTGCTGTCAAGTGTCTTGGAGTACCTTTAATAATTCAGCAATTTGTTCCATTCTGCCAATGTATCCAATTTATGTATACAACAAATGTAAGTCCAACAAGAATGGGGTGGGGGGGCACTTTCTTACTTTATGTAAATGTTGCCAAGTTTTTTCTTTTCTAATGTTCCTCGTTAGTAAGTGTTCAAAAAAAAAAAATTAGGGAAAAACTTACTGTCTGTAAGTGTCAATGAGTCTTTCTAATGTTCTTCAATACTTTTTTTTTTTTGTGAAATCATTTCGAATTCTTCATCGCCAACTGATATGTCCCGGAAAGGGATATATATATATATATATATATATATATATATATATATATATATCATTTGAGGTAGCAAGCAGTTTAGGCAAATGCAACTGGGTAGGACAATCTAGTACGTGGACATAATGGACGGTACTCATAGTATGCAGTACCTGAAACATAGGCGTAGTCAATCGATGTAGACTAATAGCTGTAGAGTTCTAGACGTAGATCTCTAGTGTAAACCTAGTGACATAGATCTCTATGTGTCCTCGCCTTCATCTGTATTTATGGCTGATACCAGTTTATCACATTACTATGAGGCGGAACCAAGGTGTATGCATATTCATTACATCAATGATACCTTTTGTTTATTTAATGATGAAGCTGAGGTTGATCAATTTCTCTCCTCCCTTAATAATCCTTCTTTGAGGTTTACCACTGAGAAAGAGATTAATTTCAAACTTGCTTTTCCTTGATGTATTGGTGTATTGTACCTCAGTGTATAGAAAGTCTACTTTTCCAGGTTTATACACACAGTGGGATTCTTTTTGCCCTAAAAAGTGCAAAACGGACATTATAAAAACTTTAACACATAGGGCATTGATGATCTGTTCTGAAGAGTTCCTCGATTGTGAGATTAGTTTTATAATGAGAATTTTATGCCATAGTATCCACTCACTGTTGTCAATTTGGTGATTTGTAACAAGATTGCTGACTTCAGAAAGATAAAGCCATTAGTTATTGCCAAATGTCCAGTGTATTTAAGACTTCCATGGATTGGAGAAAAAGGTGAAAAACTAACTAGGCAAATTTTTTCTGATGTACAGAAGTGTTATTTTTTTGCTGAGATGCATGTTGCTTTTGGTACTAGATGTGTTCGAGCTTCAAGTCGTTAGGACGATCTCCCTCTTCATCAAATAAATTCTGTAGTTTAAAAATATGATTGTAGCTGTGGTGTCATTTAAACAGGGAGAACTATTTAGTGGCTTAATAATAGAATCAAACTGCATGATCCAATGAAAATCAAGAACCATACCTGGCAAGAAAATGAACTTCCCTGTAATACTTACTGTTTTTCAATTTGTGAACATCTCATAAAAATGAAAGTGTGCCATGGAGTTTAATGTGGATTGGTTTTCCATATTGGCCAATTCAGATTCACTTTTCCATTTGAGAGTACTGGAATCTGTTGACATCAGGTCTTGCAGACCCTCACTGGGTGAACAGCAAAAGTATTTGCTATAATCAGTCTCTAGTAGTTCATTCCTCTTTTTAATCATTAACTAATTCATTTCTCATACAGTAAGTTCTCCCAATTAAAAAGTTAGATGAGCAAAAGCAAAACCAGTTGATTTTGTTTAAAATTTTATCCTCATTATGCTTTGTAATATACAATATATATATATATATATATATATATATATTTAGTGTATCGAGGCAGCAAGTAATTTTCTAAACATATGCTGTTAAATATAAGAGACAATGAATATCTATTATGTTTAATGATGAGCTGTTCTAAACATCATATTTTTGCTTTAATTTCAGTTGAAAATAAAGACAAAAATTCTCCAACATTTGGATAATTATTTATTGATTTTCTTCTAAGCTTTCGGCTCACATGAGCCATCTTCAGAGAGGTTGTTTAAACTGAAATATTATAACATCCACCATCACCGACAATTTTATTTTGTGTTGACATAAAACTCCACTTGGCAACGGCAATAGTTACCAAAAATAATAAACACAGTCACACCGCATGATAGCACGAAACAACAAAACCATGTTTTAAAACCGGAAATAACATATTACATTGCATTTGACTACATGGTTTTGTTGTCGTTTCGCGCTATCATGCGGTGTGACGTCATAAAACCACATCACAAATTTAAGAACTGCGTTTATTATTTTTGGTAACTATTGCTGTTACCAAGCGGAGTTTTATGTCAACACAAAATAAAATCGGCGGTGATGGTGGATGTTATAATATTTCAGTTTAAACAACCTCTCTAAAGATGGCTCATGTGAGCCAAAAGCTTAGAAGAAAATCAATACATAATTATCCAAATGTTGGAGAATTTTTGTCTTTATTTTCAACTGAAATTAAAGCAAAAATACGACGTTTAGAACGACTCATAATTAAACATAATAGACATTCATTGTCTCTTATACTAACAGCATATGTTTAGAATATATATATATATATATATATATATATATATATATAATGAATTTATTTTTTTTAATACAGCAGATTCATGCTAACTTTGAAGCTTTGTGAGGACATTGTTATGATGATCTTACTGATCTGGGCCATTTGACAAATGTCTGATAATCTCTTTGTAACTACAATGGTCTATGTACACTATGATATCAAGCACCTCATGATAAAAACCCTGCTTGCCAAAATACATTTTTTCAGTAATAATCACTGAAAAATAACAACCTTGGCACTAAATAATATGACAAACACACACACACACCTACACACATATCTATATATGTCTGCAGATGAATATATGTAAAATATCATGCAATAAATCCTGGGCCTAAGTAATAAAACAACAATTTTTAGGCAAAATTCAACTTTAATCATCAACATTGTCTCCTTCTAGAGTTATACACTGATTTCAATGCTTCTCTAACAATTTAATTCAAAATATGCCTCAGTTTCCAAGAGCACTTCTTTACTGGAGCCAGATCTCTTTTCCTGGAGCATTTGTTTAGGTCCACAAGTAGCCAGTAGTCGCTAAGGGTCAAATCTTAGGAATAAGGTGGATGTGGAAGCAATTGGAAGTGCAATTCATATAGTTTTGCCATCATTGTGATTGACTTGGGAAAGTGCGTTGTCTTGGTGTAAGATCATTTTTTTCCATCTTCATTTATGGCCTTATTTTGGTGATTTCTTCCTTCAAAAGCACCAATGATGCTATATAATATTTGCTTTTGATGGATATTCCTTAAGATAATCAATGAACAAAATACCTTGTGCATCCCAAAATAAGAGAATTTTGATGTGCTTTATTTAAGAAGTTTATTATTACTGCTATTTTATATCTTTCAGTGCATTTGCAATTATACTTAAAAAAGACGAGTTCTTACTGGTGGGTTTTTATACTGATAAAAGATAAATTTTTAACTCTATATTGATGTAAAGAAACAGGATTTTGTTATTGTCCATGAGTTCATAAGTAAATTTCAATGAGGAGTTATTTTCAAAATTTAATTTTAGATTTACAATTTCATCCATATTTTTTTTATCAAAACAAAAATGTTGACATACCTTGTGTAAATCACTATTTGTTCATTTTTTTTTAAACACTTTGTTTTTGATATGTAATCTGTAAACATTTGAGAAAGTAGGACTTAATGGGTTTCCATACTGACACCATTAGTTTGTATGTAAATGTTACCATTATGGTCAAAAATAGTTTGCGTGGTGCATGTGGTGAGTAGTGTTCAAAGAATTGCTTGTTGAATTTTTGAAGGAGGGATAAATGGATGTTTGTAAATGCAGTCGCTAATTATGATCAATGCTTCTTAAACTGGCACATTAGTGAAAAGGTTTTCAGCATCCAGTAAAGGTAGAATGTTGCCTTTTGATACTGGTTGCTTTTAATATGTTAAGGAATTTATTAGTTGATGTGATGCTGTAATTGATAGGTAATAATGGAGAAGTTATACGATGTAAGGTTTTCAATAGTTCGGTATCCTGGTCTAAGTATTTGTGATATGATGGGTCTGAGAGGAAAACCTGGTTAATAGTTTTTTACCATAAAGCTATCCTGGATTTTTAAACTACTAATGTCTGCATTGTTTGCTGTGATGAATTTATTTCTGTTCTTTTTTAATGAATCACTGAGATTTGTTTTTAATTTAATAAAATTTGTTGTCTCATCAAGAATAGATTGTAATTTTTGATTGTAACCTTGTTAGTTGAGAACTACATAGTTGTTGGTTTTGTCAGCACATTTAATGATGATATTGTTTCATAAATCTTTTACAGCTAATTTTAGTTTGTGAGCATATTGTTGTTTGAAGAACATTTTTTGAAACCTTCAGCTTTTAGAAGATTTCTCAGATTTGGGTGTTCTGTAATAAAACTTTCTGTTGTTAACTGTTGGATAGATTAGTAGAGAATTTCAATTTCAGTTTTCTTTTGAATAGGGTCATATCGAGGCTGGAAGTGGCAATTTGGGCTGATATTCAAGAAATCTATTTGATCTTCAGTGAGTTTTTGGTCGGACAAGTTTACAAAGTTACAATAATCATTAGGTAATAAAATTTTTTCTTTATATAGATGGCAAGGCTTTTTAGTAATAATGTGTTTTTGGTTAAGTTCTAACCTGCTATTCAAATGGTTGAGATGATGTTCAACTGTTAATAATACTGTCGTACACATTATATTTTGTAGAATATCCTTGTCTTTGAATTTCAGTTTTAACATTGCAAATCTTTTCTTTGGCTATTGTCAGTTGTCGTTCCACGAGTTTTCTTTGGAATGTGCTAGTGGTATGCTCCTTGCTGACTGCTGGGTCATGTAGTTTAATCAATGTATATTTGGGCAGCAATCTTCCATTTAAAAATGATTCATTAAAAATAACCATCAATGAAGAGTTTATGAATTTTTATTTAATTTTTCCAGTATTCTTACATGTTTTTTTTTCCTGAAGATAAGAAATGTAAAAATGTTCCATATTTTTTGACTTTCCAAGTGCTTTCAGCATCTTCACAGGCCATTTTCAAGGATCTTATTTTTCCAGTGTTTTATGTTCTCATGTTTGACTGAAATGTAATATATATGTATGTATGTGTGTGTTTGGCCACAGAAGACACAGTTAAGTGCTTTGCTAGCAAATTCTCTTACAACTCCACACTTGCGTCAATTAAAGTTCCCAATCGTCCTATTAGTCTCCTTCCGATCTTTGGCAAAGTTTTCGAAGCCATTATCAACGCCAAGGTGATTCAGCATCTCACGGCCAACAGGCTTCTCTCTGACAAACAGTACGGGTTTCGCTTCACCAGGTCTACTGCTGATATGCTAACGACCATTACCGAGTACATAAACCGGGCACTTGACAAGAATAGTGAAGCCCGAACCGTTGCCTTGGATATCTCCAAAGCGTTCGACAGGGTCTGGCATGCTGGCCTCTTGTGCAAACTGCGGAGCTACGGGATAACTGGAACATCTGTTTGACCTCATCCAGTCATTCCTCTCTAACCGCACATTGAAGGTGGTATTAAATGGGCATGCCTCCCAAAACTACCATACGAATGCGGGCATCCCTCAAGGTTCTATCCTAGGTCCCACGCTCTTTCAGATCTACATTAATGATCTCCCTGACGCCATTAGATCCTAAGTTGGCGTGTATGCTGATGACACAACAATCTACTCTCACATCAATCAAAAACCAGGTGTGAACAACAAAGTGAACCTCGCTGCCGTACTTGAAAAGGACCTCCAATCCGTCGGGGCCTGGGGTAGGAAATGGCTGGTAAATTTCAATGCCTCTAAAACAAAGCTGTTATCAACTAACCACCATAGACAATCGCATCTACCTCCCATTAGCATGGGACAGGCTAGCCTCCCAGAGAGTAGAGTAAAATACTACACCTCCTTGGCCTTACACTTTCGGCGGACCTCAAATGGAATGACTATATCGAATCCATTGCCAAATCTGCTGCTATGAAAGTTGTCTCCCTGTGCAGGGCCCTGAAGTTTTTCCCACCTGAATCTATTCTGCACATATACAAATCTACCATCCGCCCGTGTATTGAATATTGCTGCCATATCTGGTCGGGTGCCCCTGCTGCTCTCCTTGGGCTTCTTGACAAAATACAAAGGAGGATCTGTAACATGGTTGATACTGACTTGACAGACCGGCTGCAACCGCTCTCTCACCGGCGTGATGTGGCTTCCCTGTGCCTCTTCTACAAGTACTTTCATGGCTTCTGCTTCGATAAGCTTAGATCACTGGTGCTGCCTAAGCACGAATTTACACGAGATACTAGATTAGCAACTAGGTCCCACCCTTTTACAGTTAAACAAATAAGATGTAACCGTAAATTCTACTTCAACAGCTTCTTTTCTCGCGCTTCCTGCCTGTGGAACTCCCTTCCACAAGACTGCTTTCCCAACAGCTACAATCTCCAGGTGTTTAAATGTAGGGTCAATAGACACCTCCTATCACCCTAACTCCCAATTATTCTCAGAACACTCTCATCTATCCAACCCTCATTCTCGGTATCCTTACCCGCCTATCACTCACCCTCTGACATTTCCTATATTTAATCATCCTTTCTCCACTCTATGTAGCCCCCTGCACAGTAGTGGCAGTGACATGCCTTGCTCGGGGTGAAACGCTTGTAAAAAATAAACAAAAAAAAACACTTTTCACCTAGAACTGAGGCTCAACTGAGTGATATACATATAATCTATCCTCTCATGTTTTTACATTATGTCTAAGCTTGACTAACATAAGGTAGGCAGAGTCAATCGAATTCCAGTTATTGTCCTAAAGTAATGTACCTTGAACTCTCCAAACTGTTGCTTGGCTGCTTCTTGCTTCCCTGCTTGTTGGAAGTCCTCTGTAGTTCTTGTTTTCAAAACTCTGGAAAGCTCTCTGGCTTTTCTAATTATCACTGAATATATATATATATATATATATATATATATGTGTGTGTGTGTGTATATGTATACAGTATATATGTGTGTGTATGTATGTATGTATGTATATATAGTCATCCGCAGACAGATCTTTTTCGCCGTGTCACAGCTCATCAGTACGGTTAGACTCCGACTGCTTTTTTACCCAGGATTGAAACCCGACCGAAATGGCATATATACAAAAGTTATAAAAAATTTCTTAAAAGCTATTAAAAATTGCCTGAAGACATGACTCATGGTAGAAACCTGAGTAGCGAAATAACAAGCTTAAAAATGGAAAATATACACGTGTATATATATATATATATATATATATTATATATTATTTAGAAATGAGTTATTTAGCGACCCAGGTTTCTATCTTTTGGTGTCTTCAAATGGTTTACAATAACTGATTTTATGTTTTTTAAACGCTCACATTACAGTGGGTTTTTATGAATGCCCAATTTTCAAAAGTAGGAAAAGTTGCTTAAAGATCTTCAAACATTTTCATCCATAATTTTATGATCCTAATAAGTATTTTAAGTATTTCTTGATATGGTTACACTTGGACATAATTTTTTTATTTATTTATTTAGCAATTCATTTTTGTCTGGGAACAACATAATAGCCAACTTTTACTGTTGATACAATCTCCATGATTTACCACCATTATAACATCTGGCTGTTCAAATTTATATCGGGGTTTTTTCTATACTTTAATTTCAGTTTCCACATGTGGCTAGCCAGTTCTGTACATTTTTTTAAGTTTTCCAGCTTAAATGTAGACTCATAGTTATTCCATCTAGTTTTATAACTGTCTTTGGTAGATTTTAAATGTTTTGTTTTGACCATTTATGTAATGTACTTTTCCTTTGTAAATGATCCTTTTTGTATAACAAAGTATGTCTACAGTTACATTCCTTGTTAATGCAGTTGTTTTGTTTGTTGTTATTTAGGTTTCTGGCATTTTGTTACTTTTTGTAATTTTCTACATTACTAGTACAGCTACTAGTACAGGTTGATTTAATTTCTATTGAAAATTTTGTTTAATTCTGAGCTTTTTGGAAAGTCTTTATCAATTAGTTTAAAAAATACTTGTCCTATTTTGGATTTTACTTCTATGTTAAATAGTAGGTTGAACCAAATATTTTGATTTCTATTATTGTTTTTTATTTGTTTGCTTGGTTGGTGTTTGTATTCTAAAATGTTCTTATGTGCATACTTTTTTCTTTTCATCAAATATTGCTTTGTTTGACAAATTTTTTAATAGCCTGTGCTCTATTCCTTTATGGCTGTATTTGATTATGCTTGTGGGATGGTTAGATCTTGTGTTTACATATTTTAAAGTTGTGTTTGCTTTCATATATGGAGAGAAACTTCTAGTTTGTAAATTAAATTCTACATCTAAATATTGGACTATCTTCCTTCTTGTTTTAACTACTATTTCAAAATCTACATCTTTAAGGAGTTTGTAAAGCATTTTCCTTATTTTATTATTCTCTCTTTTGTTGTCCAATGCTATTATTAATCCATCATCTCTGTATAATCTGTGGTTGTCTTTGTGGATTATTTCATTGATTTTATTTAGGATGTGTATTCC
The DNA here is from genome assembly GCA_037127315.1 of Ascarosepion bandense. NCBI lineage: Eukaryota > Metazoa > Mollusca > Cephalopoda > Sepiida > Sepiidae > Ascarosepion > Ascarosepion bandense. Next base: position 9,856,995 of record JBBBDQ010000145.1, read on the forward strand.
CATCAATTCTGAAATTTCAGCTTCATTTCAGCTACATTTGATGTACCACAAGCTTTGTGGTATATCAAATGTGCTGTTATTTGACTTTTTTAGTCCATATTTTACCATTGTAGAAAAGTATGGAATTTTGGCAATGTAGAATTATATCTATATGTTCAAATGGTATATCTATGTACATTTATCAAAATTTAACACTTCCATTAAACCTTTTTTAGATATTGATGGGTTTAAATGAAATGTATTGCAGGAGCACCTGACCTGATATGGCAACAATTCAATGCCTGGACAACTAGTAGATTTATAAATGTTCAAGATGAATTCTGACAAAAATAACCTTTTTGTCTGACACAGTGACCCAGCCTTTTCCAAGAGCAGCAGTGAGGTCAGATATGACAGATGTATGTGTATGTGTGTAAAAGTTGTGAAGATCGCCCAATTATGCTACCTTGGGCAGACAATTTGTGTACAAACACTCAACCACAGATGATTCAAATCTTCTGTGGTCAAGTGGTAAGATATGTCAGATCTGATGGCAGCATCTCTCCAGTATATGAGAGTTGCAGATTGGAATCCTGCCATAAAATAGATATTTTCTTAACACAATTTCTTGAATATTCAGGCCAGTGGATATATAAATATACTATTTAATTATAGAAAAATAGACTATCCACTTAAATATAAATATCCATTTCAAAAACAATGTTCAAACAAATAAATTTGTGTGTATATATATATATATATATATATATATATATATAAAACACCTGCACAATAAAAGGGAAAAATACAAAAGAAGAAAATCAACTATAGACAAATAAGACCACTCCCACAAAAATCACTCTCTGCTCCATTTAAACAAGAAAAAACCAGGACCCAACAGTAACACAGCTGTGACAAGTAAGAATGTCATAATGGCATCCTTACCAAACTTTGAAGTTGGCCTGAACGTGCTCTGTTAGACCAACAGACACTTTGTGCTTATCAATGCTCTTTAGCCGCCCTGATATTGAGCACTTTATGATAAAAATAACTGCTTGCCAAAATAGATTTTATCAGTAAAACCACTAAAAAAGAACAACCTTGGGCTAAACATTGACACAATGAATCATACACACACATATATATATATATATATATTATAGTTTAGAAAATTAATAAATTATCATCTACTTCAAAGTGTACATTTTGTTTCGACATTGAAAGGACAATGTCTCATCTACCTGATAAGACATTGTTTTTTCAATGTCAAAACAAAATGTACACTTTGTAGAAGATGATAATTTGTACATGTTCTAAACTATAATTTATAATAAATATTCATAGCTCTATTTTTATATTGAGCACTGTTTTAGATTAATGTTTTGTTAATATTTTCTTCATTTTGTTTCACTTGGATATATATATATATATATATATATATATATATATGAGAGTGTAATAAATCTTTGTCCTGAAGGGACATGGCACATAAAAGAATATAGTTGTTATTTCGCATGAACTGTTTTTCTCATCACATCATTACTTGTAATGTTTAGGGGCATCATATAAGGAAGACTTTGGTATCTATATATAATGTCATCAGTGTGCATATTTGAATGTGTATGGTTGTTATTTTCTGTACATAGTCAAATCTTTGAATGTTCTTCCTGAACTAATTCAGAATATAAATGCCAAAAATAACCTCACTTTTTTTTTTTCATTTTTTATTTGTTTTTTTTTTTCAATTGGACAGATAGAATCTCCAGTGGAATTTTAATGACAGCTCCTACTTTACTCATAAAAGAATGTGATGATGTATTATTTTATAATTAACCTGAATTAATATCTATATCTTTTTTATAATATTTTGTTGATGATATTTTGGGGTAATGTTTATGGACTGTTTATGGACTGTCTAGTCATCAAAATTATTTGAGGCAGCAGAATAGTTGAGTGGCAACAGCAAAAATAGAGTTACTATTTTTTTCCCTTTTCACTTGACAGGTGAATTATGAAAAATTCTTTGTTATCAAACCTAGAAGCTGTGAATGACAGTTCAACTCATTAATCATCACTTGATTCTAGATTTCTTATGTTGATCCATGATTACATCCTTAATTCAACTAAGAAGGCTTGATTTATACAACATCGTTATTTCAGAAATGTATTATCGTTATATCTTTTGTATCTCATGTGAAAGGGATAGATTTTCTTTGATAATGCCAAGAAACTCAACACTTTATCATCTACTTCGGACTATTATGGGGGACACTTTTGTCGCTTGTAACTATTCGTTCATGTGAAAGATATAGTGCAATCTCTGTGAAATTGAAACCAAAGATAAATGATTGAACATATCAAGAAGATAAATAAATGAAAGTTTAAACCAAAAAAAAAGTAATGAAAAATTTCATAAACTTAAGAAGAAAAAAGTATAGGGTAAAAAGAGAAAGTTGAAATAGAAAAATAAAGATAAGAATAGCCAAAGGAATGAAAAAAAAAATAAACTGATGTATTAACAAAACAACAGGAAAAATAGATTTTGAAAAAGTTAAAAAAATAAAAGCAGGAAAGAATAAATGTAAAAGCAAAGATAAGAAAGAAAGCTAAAGAGAAATTAACAAAGAAATTATTATTATGGAGAGAAAAAGAAAAATGACAGTAAGAAGGGAAATCTGCAAAGAAACTACAAAGAAAACTCTGAAGAGGATAAGAAAAAGAGAAACTGAGAAAGTGAGTGCCATTAGAAAAATAAAAAATATGCAGAGTATTAGAAAAAAAAAACTGAGCTGTGTTTTGCAGGAAGAGGCTGTTTAAGTAGAACTTTCTTGCCAATAGAATATGAATAGTGTGTGAGATTTTTTTACTATGTAAGAAGCATGGTGAACCCTTACCGTAAAGGTAAGAACTGGTGGAACCAGGTTCTACAGTTAATTTGAGCACTTTCCATGGTAGTGCCAATAAAGAAGTGGAAGACATTCTTTGTCCCAGTTGTAAAAATGAGGTTGGAGTGTAGAAAATAATTCTTCTCTAACAAGGCCTTGGAGACACTTTGACTCTATGAAGATCTGCAGAGTGAGGTCTGGCAGCTCCTGCCCAGATATAGCAGTAGTACTGAGCTGGCTCGTATAAGGGTTGAGGATAGCATTAGGAGTCAGATACTTACTGGAGTGGTATAAGAAACCAATCATTTTTTCTGCATCATTAGCGATGAATTTAATATAGGAAATCCACTTGAGATCCGATGTGCGTCTAAGGCCCAGTATTCTCTCAAAGCATGGGGCCTCCTTGAGGGGGGACATCCATTCATCATGACCAGAGTGATTGGCAGTGATGTAATGTAACCAGTTCGGTTTTGGAGCCATTGATTATAACTAACCAGTTTTTCCACCACTGGGAAGTTAGTGTCAGATTGGAAAAGAGATCAGCTGACATTCTCTGATCACTTTTGTAGTTGTATCTATGTATTATTGTATCATCAGCATAAATTTTTACAAATGATTGGAGTATATTCTTTGGTAGATCATTGATATAAATCAGGGAGAGGATTGGTTCAAGAATAGACCTCTGGTTGATTCCTACTAGGATCTCAGAGGATTGGCCATTCTTAACTACCTGTTAGTAAGGATCTTAAAATAGAGAAAACACTTCCAGTGATTCCAAACACATAGAGCTTGTATTGTAAAATTTTGTACCGCACTTTGCTGAATCTGTGTGTAAATTAGTTAGAATGTCAGCAGTTGATCTGGCTGATCGAAACCTTGTCGCACAAGGGAGTGTTTGTATCCAGGTGCTTGACAACATTCTTGTTGATATTGGCATTAAAAGGTTTGCTAACGATACAAATTAAATTAATGGGTCTGTACTGGGAGGGGAAACATCATGTTCTTGAAGACTGGACATATGCTTACCACCTTCCATTTGCTTGGAAAAGATTTCTCCTTGAAGCTGGGATAATTTTGAGTTGATATTCTTATGGATGACCACTGGAATTTAATTTGGGCCATTTTTTTTTTTTTTTTTTGATAAGTCAACTGATTTCATTTACTAAAATGAATATATTACTGAGATTGTGCTCAAAGAGACATGGGAAGTTGTGGAGAAGATGGCTTTGTCCTCTAACATTGAGTTTGAAGCAAATATTGAGGTGAAAAGTTTCACTTTGTCTGCCAAGAAAGATATGACCTCAGGGTCATTTATATTTGTGGGCACAGCCACTTTGATTCTGTTTAAAATTTAGATTGTGATCTTCCAGAATTTGTAAGATCTAATTTGCTTAATTTCAACCTTGGCCTGGATAAATTGAGCACAGCTGCACTTTGCATGTTTCAGAACTCTTTTACACTGATTGTGGACAGTTCAGAAAGAATTAAGGGCCAGGCTACACCATTCCTTGCAATAGATTTTGACGTACTTGTTCTGGTGTGATGCGGCTACAGTGCATTCAGCAGGGCTGACTGATTTTTACTGAAATTTTCTTTGGGTTATAAAACTAGGTACTTCCAATTAATTGCTGACAAAACAGCATAGTATGAAGGAAAGAGGCCCCAAACTAAAAAAAAAAAAAAATTTTATTGGCAAAATGTTTATGTTATTATTAAGAGGATAGATCAAAGTATTTTTAAATTATTTTAATTCTTTTTAACACATTCAAAATTCTGGTAGAAAATTTTGTTTTCCTTTTGTCCATGTGTGATGTAATTTTTATAAAGGTTTATGACAGCAAACATAATATTATGCAAGGCACTTTTTTGCTGGTGAAAGACAAATTAATTTGGAAATTCTTGCAAAAATCAGAAAATGGTTGGATTTTTAATGAAAACTTCAGGACTTATTCATAAATGACTGAAATCATTTTTGAAATAATTATTTTTAGAAAATATTGGTAAAAATATATTTTCCACATGTTTCCCCTATTAATAATTTCTAGAAATGTCTATAAATTTGCAGCTGTTTCTCACATAAATCTAATATTAATTAAATTCAGGAGTCATTGGGGAATGCTTATCAACTGTCATTTTTTCTTCTAAATTGGCCTATATATAGAAAATCTGCTTCAAATTGTGAAAACAAAATTGCAATAAAACTATGCCATTTTTTTATTTAGATAAACTTTTAATTGGTTTTATAAACAATGTATATTAAGGATATCATAGTCTGGAAAAAAAACTTTTTTCAATGAATAATGAATTTTTACAAGAATTGTTATTATTTTTATTATTTTTCATTTATAAAGTTTCAAAAATCTTTTAAAATTTTCTCCTTCATCATAAATGTTGGATTGTTAAATTAATGCATGATGACTATATTTACTAATTGAAAATTAAAATGCTTAATAAAAATAATTTAGCTCATGAATTTTTAAAATAATTAAAACATTTCAATTTTGTGCATGCTGATTACCTTTATTTTATTTGTATGGGTGGGTGGCCATATGTGATCACTAAAAGGTCATGTAATTCAAGGGTTGTCCCTCTTACAGGAAAAAAATAATTGCTATAATAAACATTTGTATTCAGTGCCCAATTCTTTTCATTTCCACGTGTTTCTGAATCACTCAATAACAGGCTTCCCAAATCCCACTTTCAAAATTTAAAGTAATTTACTTTTTGGTTTCATCATCTTTTACATTAATTGTGAATGTAGATACCTAACAGAAAATGAAAATGATTTCTGTCTCCTATTTTTTATAACCCCTGTTTGGTCTGTTTTTGTTGTACATTTCAATAACCTTTTTGCTAATCCTACCATTGAAATTAACAATTCTTTATTGTTAAATTCCTACTTAGCATAACATTTCATAAATTGAGTTACTTTGGTTATTTCAATTTTATTCTTTCTTATTAAATTGTAAAATTATTTTAAAAGAAAGTTTTATGGTATTTTTATTTATTCAGAAAGCATATTCAAATGTATGGCTATAAAGCTAAACTCACTATAATTCTATAAAATATTATATAATTGCTAAAAATATTATGTTAAATTTTTAATTTTACTATGTAGTTAAAAACCCCAAAAAAATATATATGATTACATACAATTATCTTATGTCTGGTTGCCATACTTAGCATTTTTGATGGCTTCCATTTGTGATTAAATCATTCATCACCTCAGATGACCCTGATAAGAAGGCTACCATGATTAAGAAACACTTTTATCATACATTTCAGACAGTAAGCAAGTGATACTTGTTTCAAATCAGATTAAGGTAAGTTTAGATTTGCAAATTTTAAGAAAATTATGTTTCAGCAAGGTATATCGTATTTTTGCAAGATTTTTTAAAACTGTAAATTGGTTACTGTTCACAAAATGTGTCAATCAATGAAAAATAGCCAAAAAATTGATATTTGTTTTTAAAATGAGAAAAAAATTACATTCCAATCAATATAATTTTGATTTGAAATACACCAGAGTATTTTGCTTACTAGAATTATTAAATTTAATCTCTTGACTTTCAACTAAATCTAAAATTAAAACTTAAAGAAAACTTCTTTTATTTTAAAAAAAAATTCAGTTTAAATTTAAATATTGAAAATGAGTTGAAGTATTTATATAAAATACTACATTCACTACTATGGTGATTAGAGCAGCTGTTTTGGTGATAGCATCTGAGGAAAAATGTTGGGAGAGGAGCTTCCTTCATACTGGACCAAAAACTGTCTCATAGCCAAAAACTGTCGTATAGAATGGTAAATCAGGGGATTGTCATTGGTTTGGAGTCAGTCTAAACACTGATTAGTGAATGATCAGATATGCCAATGGGGGGATATAAATTTTCTGTTTATTTGTCATGGCAGGATGTTATAAAAGGTTTAGGTTTACCTGCTGTCCTATTGCATCCAGTACTTGCTGAAGGGACATATAATTAACTGCAGAAAGAAGTAAATTGTGAAGAAATGGTTTCATGGCCCAATTTAGATTTCGCATTCAACTAAGTGACCTAGTTGTAAATCTCTTTGTGGTCAATTAATAAAACATATGACTTCTTGGTAATATTATCTTTTTCTTTCATTTGGCACTGTTAGGAAGCACCTAAAAGCCATTGATCCAAGCCTTGTGATTGAAATTTAACTAAGTTTGAAAGTCTTAGATGAGGTATTTTCATTTTTTATGTTATTTTCACTCATCGTTGTTATTATTATCACATTGTTTTGTCTGTTTTTTTCTCCAGCCTTCATTAGGTGCTTGTCAATCCAGATAACTATTTTGAACTAAATTTTTTCTTTAATCTATTGCAGTAAACTGTTCTCATTCCATTGTCCATGTCTAACATTATATTGTTCTTATTTAGTACTGATCAATTATTACCCAAATTGCTAAGGCTCTGATGAAAGCCAAAGGACAAAAATGTTGAAACATTGAGATAACAACAATAGAGATGAGAACAATAGTTCAGGTATAAATTATGTAAATAAAATCAATTGAGTTTTAAAAAGATTATTTACATCCTGTTTATTTAAGATGCTAAAACAATAAGTGCAGATTTGTTTATCTGTTGGCCTAGTTGTGTATATAAATACATGTGTTCTTTCAATTTTATACTAGAGGACTTCAAAGCAATTTGCTCCAGAAACTTTGAAATATAAGTTATGGATAATCTAAGACTTGTTCCTTTCAGAACTTTTTTCTTAAGCAATACATTTCAAATTGTTGGTGATGATGTCCTGTCTTATTTAATCCAGTTGCAATCTTGTAAGAAAAAAATAATCATTAGCTGTACTAGTATATGAATGGCAGAGCTAGTTGAGGATGCACCCACTATTCAACATAATCATCATGTGTTGTTGATAATCATCAAGTTAAGGAATACTTTTTTATGAACATTCCAATATTCAAGAACTATAAAGACATAGAAGAAAAAAGAAATAATGCAACATTAAGGGATGAAAAAAAGAAAATGAGTTGATATCGCTCTGCAGAAATAGCCTATAAATTTCATCCTATCTCATCCATGAAAATACCTGGAAACTAAATTTCTTACCATCTCGTTTGTGAAAATGTGTTGAAACTAAATTTCATACCATCTTGTCCGTGAAAATGTGTGGAAACTAAATTTCATGCCATCTTGTCCGTGAAAATGTGTGGAAACTAAATTTCATACCATCTCCTCCATTAAAATATTTAGAAACTAAATTCCCAACATTTCTGAATGTGTTGTCATATGTTGCCATGCCGCTTTTTTCGTGGCTTATCTATTCATGATGACTTGACTTCTATACTCTTCAAAGGGATCATAAAGCATTTTTTTTATTGTAGGCTAGAATGCAACCCATTGGTTGACAAATGTTAAATATCTATTTTCAAAGGATTAATTTATTGACTGGAAGTATACATGAATCTCCCCCTCCTGGACACAGAAACCATTTTTTTGTCATTTGGCATTCAACCATCATGCTGTTTATTTCCGTCTTCACTCAGCAAATGCTTTTTAGTTGTGAGTTTAATCTTTTGATGCTATATTGTTTTTTCTACTGAAATATTATATCTGATTTTCACTGCCTGACCCAGGGATTAAACTGACATGAACTCACTTGATATATGAGCCCCATCAAATCTAACCTTTGTGTTACAAAAATAGGAAGAAAAAGAGGCAAGATTGATACATCTTCTCAACATAAAAAAATTTGCACTCAAAATTCTGGCTTTTATACCAGCCTCTGGTAGCAATCAAGAAATCATTATCGTCTCTTCAGGGCACAGACAATAATAACTTTGTACATTATTTGTATCATTGCTATAGATGTTGGCAAAAATAGTTTGTTTTAAAAATATTTGACTCCTTCTGCCACGCTTTATCTTTACAAGTGCCCAGTTAGATCAAAGATTGAATATTGTTGCCATATTTGTGATGGGGGTTCCCAGTTCAGACTGTCCAGCCTTGACAGAGTTTAAACTATCTATACAGCCATGTGCATCATGGTGCAGGGGTGAGTGTTATGGTGCTGTGGATATCGACTCAGAACAACAAATCGGGGAGCCGAGTTCAACTTCCAGTTGAAATCATGACATTCACTTACACACAAATATCCCTAGGAAAGTTATTAATCCATCTCTTCGCTTCAATTATGGGTCAAATAATAGGACAGATTGGCTTCTATAGCCTTGGCTGTCAACCAGTCTACCACAGAAAGCAATGGCAACCAACTGTGGGATAATCTTCTGCCCAGTCAGTCATGTCTCTTTCGAGACATGATCGCCCAAAAGCATGTATCATGTATGACAGTTAACTGACTGATATAGCCTTGTAGGTGAGAAATTATTTTCCACCCTAAAACTTTTTTCCAATGCATGAAATATTGCTTGACTATTACTACTCTATCACTATTTTCCTGATATGTGTTCAGACTTTTACATCTAGGACCACCCATGCCACATGCCCAGGGTTGAATCGTTCTCAATTGTTTCATATTCTATTGGTAAGGAGGAACTACCTCTCAGGTAATTTCTTACCCAGAAATTTTTACTTTATAGAACAAACTCCTGAGAGGATGCTTCCCCAATAACTATGATCTTAACTACTGCAAGTTTATAATAACTGTTATCTGTCTTATATATCTTCAAATATGTACTTCTTATCTCCTCCCATTATGCGCTTAAATCAATCTCATGCAATAATACTCTACCATCTGTGACTCTTGGGTCTTGTATTAGATGAACAATAGTATAAAATAACTTCATAAGCCTTGTAGCTTTAAGTAAAATCTGGAGCTTCATGATTCTTCCTTGTCCAAACATTTGGCTTTTTACCCTCCCTTCCTTGATGCTTGTCCCAATATTTGGCTTTTTGCCATCTCTCCTTGTCCTAATATTTGACTCTTTACTATCCCTCTGTCCTAATATTTGGTTCTTGATTATCCCTCCCAATTCCTGTAATTGACTCTTTACCATACCGCCATATTTTGCTCTTTACCACCCACTCCTTGATTCCTGTCCCAATATTTGGCTCTTTTCCATCCCTCATTGATCCTTGTCTCCATATTTAGTTCTTTATCACTATGCCTTGCCCAGTATTTAACTCTGTATCATCTCTCTTTGGGCACAAATTTGGCTATTTACTATCTCTCCTTGTCCCTACTCTTCCATCCATTTAAACAAATTCATGTTAAGCTGTTCTCTGTTTCCCTTGCATTCTCTTTCCTCAATACATCTTGTGTGTATTAAATTTACTAAACTTTCATAGAAATTCTAACTCATTCTGAATTTAAGTATTTCTAGTATGAATTTCTTTCTAGTTTCTGTTTTCTTCAGAACTTGCTCTTCATTCATGTGTTTTGTCCAAGGTATTCTCAGTATCTTTTTATAGAACATTTCTGCCTCTTCTTCATGTGAAGGGAAATTGTCTAGCATTTGCTACCATACAGGAAGATAGATATGACAATAGTTCAGCAGTCTTTTATTTATAACAAAATATTCCTGTTTTAAATAAATAGTTAAATCTGAAGCTGTCCACAGAAGTAAGCACAAAACCACAAGTGTGGATTACCAAATTAGTATCTCTTCAGTCATAATTGCCTTCACCCTGAGGGAAAACACCGAAACATTTACTTTTGTATAATCTGACGCATTGCTAAAATATTAGGACATTCTGTGAGGATTAAATTAATTTTAGTAGAGACTTAATTGTTAGCATTTACTTAAAATCAGGAGGTGTTATTCTTCTTACACCCCACTCTGCAAACATATTTTCCCTCCCTTACAAATAATCACATCCTACTGTTAACTCACAGTCTCTCTCCTTTTTAAAATGATGTGCTATCATTCATCTTCATTTTTATCATTAATTTTTTTCGGTCCTTACGTATTATCGGGAGGACCTTTGATTTTTACTTTTTCTTTTTTTTTCCCCGCTTATAACACCAAGGAACTGGAAAAATCAGGCTTTCATCACCTCAACGTCAACCACAAGTACAACTTTGTGGATTCGAACACCGGGGCTCATACGCAGACAGTGGGAACGCCTATGGGGATCGACAAAGTGGCGAAACAAGAAGCACTGTGGCACTGCACGTCACCATTTGGAGTCGTATTTGGCCGAATTCATGTGGCGGAAGCATGTTGCCTGTACTGATGTCTTTGAGTCACTTTTGGAAGCAATTGCGACGTTCTGGCCTCCGGAATTACAAATGTAATGTTATTTTATTGTTTTAACCGTTTCAATAAATAATTTACTTTAATTTTTGAGTCGTTTTTTTAAAGGTCCTCCCGATAATACGTAAGCACCTTTTTTTCTATCTTTTCTTCACTTTCCAAGAACTCTCAAAGTCAGCTGACTACTTTCTTTTTTTCTCTCTCTTCAAAGACACACCATTAATAGAATTGGTTGTCTTTGCAAAATATTTCTGACCACTTCTCCAAAAATTTCACAATTTTCTATTTTGTGTTCTTTCTCTATCTTCTTTTTCTTTTTTCTTATTAACAAATGATAATGCAAACACTAGACTCTATTTCTTTGACTTGTTTGTTTTTTCTTCAAAATTTTTTGCCCTATATATTGTATTATTTTCCATAATTTTGTTAACTTCACCACAATCACCTGTCACCCATACCATTCTCAGACTGTTACCAATTTTCAGACTTTGCTGACATAATAAAAAAAGAAAATATTCTGGTGATCATAAATTGATCTACAACAATTACGTTTCTTCCTCTTATCAACTTGACTGTATCTCTTTCTGTATATGTATATGTAAAGACAGAGAGAGATGTATGCACACACAAGTAAATGAAATAACTACAATCAAATTCTTGTATATTTATCAATATATCAAAGTAACTATGGATATATATGTATGGCTATACTTATATATTTTGAAATTATAAATAAATGCAATTATAAGAAATATATATATATATATATATATATATTGCAATGAATGTATGTGTTTTTATGCAAGTACCAGATATGGAAATATATCTTAATGCTCATCTTTGCATATCTATTTACTGTTCTCTCTCTCTCTCTCTCTCTATATATATATATATAATATATATATATAATGTTCGGCACCATAACCAGAGAACATACCATGAAGATATAAATAGCTGCTTTTTTTTCAAATTTGCCCCTCTCTACAGGATTTAATCGCGTGCGAGAACATAAATATAAAATGGCAACAATTTACCCATGGCATTATATATATATATATATATATAGAGAGAGAGAGAGAGAGAGACACACACAGAGAATGTGATGGGTAAATTGTCACCATTTTATATTTTTAATTTCACTTATATACATTGTTTGCTTTTGATTTAGTTGACTGCAGTCTCGTAGGGTCATTTGGAAAAAGTGCACCATGACATAATTCCCTCTGCCAGAAATTTGGAAATGAAATGCTGTACTGCTAGAAATTTGCACCGGAAGTTTCAATATGAACATTTCAGAGCATTTGGGTATCAATCTCTGGACAGTGCAAAGGATTCTAAATGTGTTGGATGAGTCAAATAGTGATTATGAAGGTGTTTGGAGTGATCACTAGTGATGGCAACATTATGCCTTCTATTCATTTTCCTGCAGGACACAAACTCAACACAGAGGCCTACATTAAGTGTCCTGAGGAGGTAGTCCTGAGTTAAGTGGGTGGGTGCTGAAAGACCCTATGTTTGGCAACAGGACTCTGCACCATGCCACACAAACAGAAGAAATCAGTCATGGCTGTCAAAAAATTTTGTGTGGCCAGACTGCAACACCCTTGATTTTGTGTTGGGCGCAGTATAGTGAGAGACCAACAAAACTTCTTGTAACACAGAGATGAATAAAAGGCAAGGATTATGGCAGCATTCATCAGCTTAAACAAGGAGACTGTCCCAAAGAGTTGCAGGAGATTCTGAAGTCATCTGAATGGCTTAGTTGAAGCCAATGGCAATTTTATTGAATACATTTACTCTTTACTCTTTCAAGATATTTTTGTGTAATTTTGGTAGAAATATCTATTCAAATGAGATGTCACTGTTGTTTTCATTTTTGCATAATTTAGACAACAATTTAATCAGTGCACCCTGTATACATAGACACACAGATATCGACCTTCTGAGAGACATTTTGTTAGACTTAAAGAACTTCTCTGTAAATTTAAATTTAAGATGTGAATATATACCTTCATTTATATATATATATATATATATATATATATATATAGGGGGTGGTCGGTGGAGACATTGAAGTCAACACCAAGAGTTTTTGGTTATTGATTTCCATGTCCACTTTTATATTTACATAGGAAGCTCTGTTCTGTATATTAAGTACTTTCATCCATAAATATAGCATATCTAATAACTACATTTTATCACATATGTATATATATATATATGGCTTTGAACAAGTCAAGCCTGTGGATCTTCACAAAGACTATTCTATTTCAAACATCATAGACAAAACTTGTAGGCAAGAAAAATGTGGACTGACACTTCTTCTTCTTCTATGTACCTTGTCCTTTCAGGATGTGGGCGATCATGGCCTTCCACGTCTCCCTATCCCTGGTGGCTCTGAGCACGCCTTCTCCTGTTAAACCATGCAACTCTCATTCCATCATCCACCTGATTAGGTCCTTCAAATATGTTATTTGTTGCTTTCCCCCGTCTCTTTTTCCCTCTATCTGGCCTGTTAGTATCAGGTTCTCCAAGCCCACCTTCCTCATTGCATGTCCCAGGAACTTCATTTGTCTTTTCCTGATGCTCAGTATTAATTTCCTTTTCATTTTCATTATTTCCAAAACTTTGTCATTGCTCACATGCTCGGTCCACAATATTCACAGCATCCTTTTGTAGAACCACATGATAGCTGCTTCAAGTTTTCCCTTCAACTTTGTTAATATTGTCCAACATTCATTGCCATATTGAAGAACTGACATCACATAGCAATCCAGTACTCTTTTCTTTGTTTCTAGTGAAAGTTTCCTGTGTCTTAATACTTTACTCAGCTTCTAGAAGGCATCTTTCGCGATGACAATTCGCCTTTGGGTCTCTGTGTCGCACTTTCCGTCTTCAGTTAGAACACTTCCCAGATATTTAAATTTTTGTACCTGCTTGATTTTAACCCCCCCCCCACACACACACCTGTATTTGGCACTTTGGGCTGCTCTTTTTGCTGATGACCATACATTCGGTTTTTTTTGCAGTTTATTTGTAATCCCTTCATGTTGCTTTCTTCAGCTATCATCTGTAGGAGGTGCTGCAGTTTTTTCGTGTCTGCAATCAACACAGCGTCGTCTGCGTATCTTATGCTGTTCAGATTGTGGCCTCCGATGACAAATCCTGGCATAACATCTAGGGGCCTCAAAATATTCTCACTGTACAAGTTAAATATACATCCCTGTCTTATGCCTCTTTCTATATTTGTATAACTGCTGAATTTGTTATCTGTCCGTATGCAGGTAGTTTACTGCCAGTAGAGGTTTTTAATTACCTTAATATCTTTCCCAAATTTGTTGAACCTGCTGAGCATCTCCATCAATTCTTTGTGGTGTATTTCGAACGCTTTTGCATAGTCAATAAAGCACAGTTATAAGTCCTTCTTCATTTGTATTGCCCTTTCAGAGAGCATCCTAATCATAAATATGGCATTCCTTATCCCAGTGTCTTTGATGAACCCACACTGTTCTTGTCCTATCTCTGGCCTGATTCTGCTTCTTGCTCTATTCATCAGTATTCAGACTACAAAATCATAAACAGGAACTCATACCAGAAAATAAAAACCACAACACTTGACAACTTTTAAGAAAATAACAACTAAAATGGATATCATATTTCACATCAAGAAAATAATCAAGATGTTGATGTTTCACACAACTTCAAATGAAAGGTTATGGTTAATATCAATCTGGGAAAGAGTGACAGTAGTTCACTGACTTGAGACACCTATTTTCACAAAAAATTGTTTTCAGAGCAAAAATACATAAATTTCAACTGGCAGCAGTATAGGTTTCTTGGTCAATGAATGCTGAATGTTTCCTTATTGGGAAAGTGTTAATACTATGACTGCCATATATATAGTGTCAGTATATTGTGTGCTTCTGCGTGTATGTATTTATATATTTGCAAACACAAAAATATTTCATGTAAAATAATTGCTACAGACTTACTGACACAGAAGTATCTGTATTACCTGGACACAAATAAGCCTATATATATATATATATATATATATATATATATATATGTGTGTGTGTGTGTATATATTTAGTCATTTTAATCTTGGTTTCTTTGATGGTTCCATTTTTGTGTCAGAAAATATAGAGTAGATACTGATTATGTTGACTCCAAGTAATGAAAAAAACCTATAAAGATTGGTGAACAAGAAAGAAAACACACACACACATACACACACACACACATATATATATATATAGGATGAAATTCTATTAAAATCAGAAGTAACATTACCCGCAATCAGCAGAAGAATAACCCAGAAACAGTTAAGAGTAACTCGAATGTAAGTACTATTTCAAAAATTGTTATTGTAGGTAAATAAATGTTGATACTCAAATTGCTAAGAGTGAGAGGAACTAAATCATCATAAAAGAGAAGAAAAATTTAAAAATATGTATGTAAAAGTTCTGAGAGACAACCAGTATGTGTGTATATATATATATATATATATATATATATATATATATATATATATATATATATATATATATATATATATATATATATAGTATGAAGAGATGTAAAAATAAACACTGAAAAATGACAATTTGCCATAATAATAGGGGAATGGTAAACTTTGACTGGATTGTATGTGACTTGAGAAGGTAAGAAAATTTTGCTATATACTAGCCTCCAAGAAATGTTGAGTCTAATCATGAAAGTCAAAAAATTCAAAGAAAGAGAAAAATAAAACTTAAAAACAAATCAAAGCAAAACCAAATAAAAATCTGATGAGAGTTGAAATGTTAAGAAAAAAAACTTTATGAAAATAATAATTTGTGGTAATAATATATTAGTAGCGGACTGGGGCAAACTGTGTACAATTTGAAGACATAAGAAAACCTTTCTTTTCCTCCTTTTCCCTAAAATTCATTTTTTTTTTTTAAATATTTCTGTCTGGAAAAGGAAGTACTGAAACTATTCATTATGTCACTGATTAAAGATAATGGAAGACAGAATATTTGAAGAATCATTTAACGAAGGCCAATGATAAGTGTAGGCAAAGGTGAGCTTCGCAAATCAGTGTCAATTTGGTAATCTTTCAAGTTTGGCCAAAGTGTGCTTGTAAGAATGGAAAAAAAGAAATTATGAATTTGGGGGAAAAAAAAAAAACAGAAGAAAAATTCAAAATTTCTAGTATTCAAAGCCTCATTAGCTTTACTTAGTTTTTTAATATCCCAAACAGATTTGATTTTGTTTCATGCCAATTTTTACTTTTAGTCTATGAATATTTCAGACTGACTTCCATTTCTTTGTGATTTTGTTTTTGATTTTTCAGCCAGTACATTTTCTAACCTTTCTCAGGTGCATATTTTATTCAGTCAATTTCAAGGAGTTTTGAATGAAACCCTTTATTCATGTTGTGCTTTTCATTGTATTCTTTCTAGAGATTGAAATCTAAAAACTTTTTTTCATGCTTTTTTCCCCTTCATTTGCCTTAATATTTTCACAAGGGATTGCCTTTTATTTTATTAAATTTCATGGGCTCATAAACCAACAAATTTTCATCTTCTTACTTTTATGCTCAAAGATTGAACATGAACAGGCATCTAGCTTTACTCATTTGGATATTGTCCTTTCAAAACATTCTAATGCTATATTTTTGGAGACTTAAAAAAGATTAACATAAAATCTATTTTTATTATATTCTGAATTTAATCACTTTGAATCATGTCCTTGTTCTACTTTCTGTATAACCTTTCTGAGCATACAGCAGCTGAGATATTGTAATTAAAACAAAAATGGAGATGCTGATTTGAATAAATCATGGAATAAAAAATATATAATTTCTGAATTTTAGATAATTTTCCCTGTACTCTTAAGAATGGAAAATTTCCTGAAAACTTTAATTTGTATTTGTTACTATATACTCCATGAAATGGAGATCTTAAAAAGATTTTAGCTTTTAATGTCAGGGTATGTTATCAAGTTAAATAACTTAAAAAATGTTGTATATTCACTATAAATTAAATATCCTATGAATTCAGTTTCAGTTACTTACAGAGAACTCTGCAAATTGAATCACTTATTATGATCTATATTTAACCCATTAATGTCCAACATTAAATGAGGTATTAATTATAGAAATTTAGAAAAAGATCTCGTATTACTTATAGGTTTTAAAAAATTCAATACAATAGGTTTCTACAAAGAACCAGTGAATATCAAGTATCCCATTTTTCAGACAAATTAAATGGGTTAAATTAACTTCTTTTGAAACATACTGAATTATTTTTTCCATTCAACTTTAGCTAAAATTCAAAATGTTTGCACTAACATTTTACTGTTTATCATGAATATAAAATTTCTCACTGCACCAAATATATTATAGTCACCATCAGTTTGTAAGAAAGCTTTCATTTTTGTCATGAATTTTAATGTTTTAAGTAATTTTTTCCACTCCAGTTGAAATCAGCCCAATAGTTAATTTAAAATTTTTTAATCTTAGATCAATTTGGCAAAAATGTAAATCTGAATCTATTTGTTCATTATTTGTTTTCTAAATAAATATTTTTCTATCACAGGAAGATATTGTGATGATTGTACATAAAAAATATCAGCTAAATTATGCGTAAATGAAAATAAAACTGACATTTTATTTGAACATATTTTTTTTTAATTTTGATAAATATATCTTGAAATATATCTTGCCTTGATATTTTCACAAATTATCTAAATTTAATCCATTACAATTATCAAGGCTTACAACCACACCTTTCAGATGATTTTGGAATCTCAGGTAACTTTTCTGGACAGTCTTTTTGTTTCAGTTTGTGAATGCTGCCATAATACTTGCTTTCAGTTCACCTTTGGTTTTACAAGAAGTTGTATTAGTCTCTTGCTCAACTGTACCCAACTCATAACAATCAAAGGGGTTGTAGTCTGGGGAGTTAGGTGGCCAGTCTGTGTGGCTTGAAGCAGAATCCTGTTACCAGATCAATTAAATCTCTTTTTAACCACTACAAAGAATCATTACTGCTTATCATCAGAATAGATAAAACTAGTTTCCTAGAGAGCAATGCACTGTGCCCCTTGGCCTCACTCTCTAAAATGAGTTCAAATGGA
This sequence comes from Ascarosepion bandense, assembly GCA_037127315.1. Lineage (NCBI taxonomy): Eukaryota > Metazoa > Mollusca > Cephalopoda > Sepiida > Sepiidae > Ascarosepion > Ascarosepion bandense. The sequence goes on from JBBBDQ010000145.1 coordinate 9,875,187, forward strand.
ATGACTACATTGAATCCATCGCTACATCTACTGCCAGAAAGCTTAGTTCAGTATCAATCCAGGAAGTTTTTCTCATCAGAATCTATTTTACACATTTATAAATTTGTCATTTGTTCATTCTTTGAATACTGTTGCCATATCTGATTGAGTGGTCCTGCTATTCCTCTTAAGGTTCTCAACAAAATCCAAAGGAGGATCTGCAATATAATCAATCCTAACATGGCATCCCATCTTCAGTTACTTCTTTACTGACATGATGTGGCTTCCCTCTGTCATTTTTATGAGTATTTTTATAGCACCTGCTCTGATGAGTTTTCCTCTCAGAGACCTCGACCACATGTATTAACTCAGGCTACTAGATTAGCATTAAGGCCCCACCTTTTTATCATCAAACTAGTTAAATGTAACAATCTCTTCTACTCTAACAGCTCCTTTTCTCACACTTCTCATTTGTAGAACTCATTTTCATTTATACTTGCTTCCCCGACAGCTACAATCTCCAGGAGTTTAAATGTAAGGTCAATAGCACCTCCTAACACACTAACTCGCATCCATTCTCTCAAACACTCTTCCCATCTACCCAACCCTCATCTTCAATATTTTTACCCGTCTATCACCCTCCTTCTGACATTTTCTATATCTAACCACTCTTTCTCATCACCTTCCCCTATGTAACCCCCTGTGCAATAGTGGCAGTGGAATGCTTTGCTTGGGGTGAAATGATTAAAAAAAAAAAAATAAATGCTTCCCTGATAGGTATAATCTCTAAAAGTTTAAGTGCAACGTCAATTGCCAACTTTTATTTACTTGATTCCCATCCATCTCTTGTCTTTTCTTCGACATCCCTTGTAACTTTTTTATTCTTTTACTGATTATCAGTCTCTGTGTTAAGTGAGGCCCTGTGAGAAGATAAATGCTATCACTGGTGATCACTCCAAACACCATGATATTGACTGGATATATCATCCAACTCTTTCCAAATCCTTTGCACTGTCTTCACATTGATACCTAACCACTCTAAAATGTTTGATGTGAATGCCAAACAGTACAGCATGCTATTTCTAAGTTTCTGGCACAATACCATCAAAGATGAAGGAAAAACATACAGCAACTGAAATGTGGTTCTACAGAAGGATGCTGCAAATATCATGGATTGAGCATGTGAGCAATGATGAGGTTTTGGAAATGATGGAAACAAAAAGGAAATTAATACTGAGCATCAGGAAGAGACAGCTGAAGTTCTTGGGACATGCAATGAGGAAGGAGGGCTTGGAGAATCTGATACTAACAGCCCATATAGAGGGAAAGTGAGACAGGGGAAAGCAATGGATAACATATTTGAAGGACCTAATGAGGTGGATGACGGAACAAAGATTGCATGGTGTAACAGGAGAAGGCGTGCTTAGAGCCACCAGGGACAGGGAAATGTGGAAAACCACGATTGCCTACTTCCTGAAGGGGCAGCGCACATAGAAGAAGAAGAAATTGATTATGGTGCTTTTTTCTCATAGACGGTGCTCAACTGACTTTAGTATACTGTACAGGCAACAAAATTAAAAATGTACATGCATGAAATAAAAATATAAAATGGTCACAATTTACCCCTTGCATGCTGTATATGTAGATTTGAACACCTATTGTGCAAGTTCTCACTGAATTCAAACTGGATATCAAATATACAAAAAGTCCATGAAGCTTGTATAGATAAATAAACATCTACAAAAAAGCAAATGAAACAAAATCACATAAGAGACATCAAAAAAATTATTAAAAATACCTCCTGGCTAAAACTGTTGTACACCATTTAAAAACACCCACATTATACAGACTATGAGAAATATATAAAGCAGACATAACAATGAGACTTATTATATCAGAAATAGGTAGCTCCCCACATAAACTAGCTGGCAAGCTAAACCACTCCTTGGAACAATCAGTCTATCACATATATAAAAAAAAAAGTCAGGTAACCTCTTAGACAAATTAAATAACATAGTCATCAAAGACAAATATATGGCCAGTTTTGACATAAAAAATCTTTATACATTAACATCTCTATAGAGAAGTGCCTAAATCTACTAAAAACACACTTAACAAAACCAAATTTACCTCTCCCTACACATAAAATCATAAAACTATTCCATCTAATCACCAAACAATGCTTCTTTATTTTCAGTGACCACTTCTGTAGACAAAAATTTGATTTACCGATGGGATTGTCTCTTAGCAGCATTCTCACTCGTCTATTTTTAGAGTTTCCAGATAAAGTCCATCATAAGACAAAACTCGTAAGCAAGAAAAATATAGTTTTTTTTTTGTCTTCTTCATTTAACCATGAATATATTATACTTAAGTGAAAATATATCTTAAATACAGTAGTTTATTTAAATAGATTTAAATGTTTTGTCATGAGTATAATACTCAGAAAATTGTTAATCAGTTTTGGCTTCATAAACTTTATTTGCAATGTTTTTTTTATAATAGTTTCTATTATTAATGTAAGGCAGTTGCTGTTTGAGGTTGTATTTCATCTATGTTTTTCATGAGTATGAATATGTCATTGATATGTTAAACCTACACTGTAAACATGTTGAAATTATTAATGATTTTTCTTTCTATGTGAGTCATGTAGAAATTGTGTGAAATGTGACTGAGATATGATCCCATAGCTATACCATCAATCCATCAATATGTATGCTACTATAAAAAAGGTACTTTTGCCATGCAAGAGATAAGTTTATATAAAACTTTTGCTCAAATATGAGGTTGAAAATAGTTTCAGTGTCTATCAGGGATAGGGTTTATTTGGTTGATTTGAATGCAGTATTTTATAAAATTTGTTGTTCAAATTGATATTGTATTTATTGGGTGAATATAATTTGATTTAAAGTTTTGAATAAGGGATATGCAAAGGGAGGGATTTGTGAAATTATAACACATTGGGGCAAGGTAGGTTTGTGTGTATTTTACATTTTTACATAGGTAGCCAGGGTAATACCCTCAGTTTAGCGGAGTTTGGTGTATTTGATTTGGATTTTGCTCTCTGTGATTATTTATCTGTCTTGAGGAGACTGGTGGTTTTTCTGTTTTAAGTTCTTGAATTGAGCTTTGCTGTCAGACATATAGAAAACATTAAGTTTTTGACTGATACAGTCAAAAATATTTCAGGTAAAACATGAACTTGGATCAACTCATCAACTATTTTGATCTGGGTGTACATTGTATTAAATATTGATGAAATACAATGCACTTAAACAGACAGAATTTTTTGTTTCAATTTAACAAAATTGTTTAAATGAAGTCTTGCTGTTTGTATAATCATTTGTAAATATAAACAGCTTTTTTTTAATGATAGTTTATAGACAATCATAACTTTCCTCAAATTTCCTTTTCCTTTTATGATCTTTAAATTGCCATGCCTTCTGAGAAAACATAGTGGAATGCTTTCTTGTTGCTGCCTTTATGGTTTTGAATTCAGAATTTTTGTTTTTGTTGTTGTTTTAGACAAGTTTATGCCCAGTGCTAGACAGCCCAGTTTATCCTGCTATTTATTTATTAGCTGCTGAGAAAAGAGATGGTTGCATGCCTTTTTCCAAGAGTATTTGTGCAAAAATGAACACAACAAACTAGCACGGAATAAAGACAGTGTGGACATAGTATGGTGACTGTCAGTTTCACACCTAAATAAATCTTCAGACTGTGTTTCTTTATTTTTTTCGGGATTTAAAAGACCAGCCTTCAAATGAGAACTGGTGTAAAGAGCAAGAATTCACCTTTATTTATCAATTCTAATTTGACTTACCACTAAGCAAATCAAAAAATAATAATTTCTTCATCCCTGAACATCATCAAATTAACAATAACCAATCATGGGTAAGTATTTTTAAACCTGTCTTTGAATGTTTGATCTTTTACTCATAAGTATGCCTTCTCTTTTATGGGTTGCATCTTTAGTTAACTTATATAACTTCTTGTCATCTGATTGTCTTTTACATGTGTATGCATGTATATGTGTATGAATCCTAAATTCAGCAGGGTTCATTTCCTGGTTATGTTGGTGCACTCAGTAACATGCTTTGAGGCCCAGTTTTGTACTTGGTGGCATTAAGCTTCCCTTCTCAGTCAGCAATTAGTACTCCTAGATCTTTTAACATTTCATGTAACACAGAGTACAGGACTTAATTGGTCTCAGTTAAAATGAATTCAGTATACATTAGGATCACCATAAGGGCCAACTCTTCTAGGATCAAAGGTTTTGACAAAGGTTGCTGGAATTAATCACATACTACACAAATCTTTGTTGTCTTTAAAATCATCATTTGCAATCCTGGCTTTTACTTGAGACTACAGATATTTATGGGAAATATGCAACACTCTGTCTAAGCAAGCAAACTCAGAAATTTTGTTCTGATCTTATTTCTTGTTGGTTATGATGAAAACTAAAGAAAAACAGCAAGCACCAATTTTGTCCAATATTTCTGATTAAAACAAAACAAAAATAAAATTTTCTATAGTCCATAAGCATTAAGAATATTGTTCAGACAGAATTTTCATTTTAATTTAGAAAGAGTTTATGTAATTATGTGATTAGCATAATCAAAGCAATCAAGTTAAGATGAAATAATTTTATTTTTTCAGAATTGTAGATAGTCATTCATTTATTTGAATAAAATTTGTATTTGATGAATAAAAGCTGAAGTTTGCAAAGAGGAAAGCAGAAAATAGAAATATCTTCAATGAAAATACTGAGAAATTAATATTAAACTTTATATTTTCTGCCTACCTATCAATCCAATTTTTTTCCTCATGGAAACTAATCATCTTGGTGCCTAATCATTATGTTGAAAGCATAAAGAAATTTAGAACAATCATTTAAATATTGAAATAATTAAAAACAAATTCTGATCCACAAATGAATGTACACATTTTTTTTAGATTATTTTCTATCATTTTATTTATTTATTTATTTTTTTGTAGACTTGAATAGATTACAAAAAATGTCTAATTTCATATTTTCCTGTTTGCATTGTTGTGGATAAAGTCCAAATTTTCTCACAAAGAAGTTCTTATTTATTGTCAATTTCAAACAGTTTCAATCACAGGAAAAATATTTGATTAAGATAAAACTTCTTCTATATTCATGAATAAGTCTTCTATGATTATTCTCACCTCACAAACTGATTGTAAGTCTGAATTCTTCTTGTCCCATTTAACAGAGCTCAAAAATATTGCAGACAGACGATGTTTGCAGATCCTGAATTTGTGACTGATACTTTTAAGATATCAAAAGACAGGCAGACAGGAAAATGAGACAGGGATGAAGCAATAAAAAATACGCTTAGACAGATATGAACAAACTATGAACAAAGATTTAAATGGAGTAGGTGAGATAGATAGACATGAAACAGAGTAGGTTAGATTGATAGATATGAAATAGATTAGGTGAGATAGGTATATGTGAAACAAAGTAGGTGAGATTGAGTACTGAGTGATGTATCACCTGTGAGAAAAAGGTTGTAAAGTGAAAAATAATTCCTTAACCACAAGACCACATAAATGCTTAGAAACTGTATTGAAACTGGAATTTGAATCTGCTTCCACCTAGATATATATATATATTTTTTTTAATCATATCTACCCGAGCAAGGCAGTAACGCCACTGATGTACAGGGGGCTACATAGGAGTGAAAAGATTGGAAAAGAGAAAACCGGAAACCACATCCTAAACAGGAAACAAAGGATGAGCCTCTTCACCTATTCAATAGACGTGGGTGGAGTGTGAACCAGGCGATAGTTTAGTCTATCTACTCCAATTGAGAGAAAAAAAAGTGAGAAGATTGGAAAAGAGAAAACCAGAAACTGCATCCTAAACAGGAAACAAGGGATGAGCCTCTTCACCTGTTCAATAGACATGGGTGGAGTATGTTAGCAATGCACCATTTTTGGTTTGATTTAGTTATTATAAAGACAAAGCATGGCAGGGGTCATAAAGTACTTAATAAATATCAGAACCAACCACTTTTCCTATATCTTTAGTGATGAATCCTAAACATGAATTCTACTTTAGGTCTGGAGTGAACTTGAGTCCAAATAGGTGTACAGGGCAAGGAATCTCCTTGTGAAAATAACCATTCATCATGATAGGAAAAAGTCTACTTGTTAACAAGGGGACATGATTTGTTTAGTTTTGGAGGTATTGAATGTTACAAGCCTGTTAGAGATAGGTCCCATTAGAGATCAGCAGGTGATCTTTCATCATTTAGATTTTCAGAGGTGTACCCATACAATTTTATATCATTTGCATTGATATTCACGAAAGATCTTGAATATGTTCTTAGGTACATTGTTAAATCCTTGTCGTAATGCCTGCAAAATACTTCATAGGCAGGCAGAAGCACACAAATGCATGCTGGGATTTCATCCTAGACCATATTGTCTTGTCTTGAAGTTAGAATTCTATGTTGATTTATCTGAACTTGCTTTTGCGTGTCAACCCCAATTCTGAGCTTGGGAATTTTTTGCCATATTACTGTTACTTTGCTTTATTATTGTTAATTTACTTAGCATATATTGTTTATTTGCCTTATATTATTTTTTTTGCACTGTTCTTTTCAGTTTATTGTTATTGCTTATTACAAACTATGTCAGTTCTGTTTGTTGAACAGTTTTGTCATTTATTTTGCATGTAAGCATTGCCACTCACTTGATATTTAATATAAAAAGAAAAAGATGGCAGGACCAAGAAAAGACCCTTGAGAAGAAGCTGCACTAATATTATGGGTTTTCAAAAGACTAACCATTAACAAGGATTTTCATGGACATACCTTTTTAAATATATACAGATGCTAAATAGATTTAATAAATACTTAAAAATATTAAGAGTGTGAAAAGTATATAATTGTATTTTGGGAAGGCAAAAAAAAAAATGATGAAATCAGTACATTGTCAGTTTTTGTTGTCATTTATAATAACACATAGAGGCAGACTGATTATGCTATCTCTACTTAGTAATGAAATATTTCTCAACCCTGAACCATGAGCAGTCTCAGGTTTATGTTTATTCCTTTTAGGATTTCACTGAATAATTCTATAACCGTTCCTCATTTGTATATCATTACATTTTTGATGATATTGTCCAGCATTCACTGCTGTATTGAAGAACTGACATCACATGGCAATCCAGCACTCTTTTCTTTGTTTCTAGTGAAATTTTCCTGTGTGTTAGTACTTTACTCAGCTTCTGTAATGCAGCGAAAATGTGGTTCTACAGAAGGATGCAGCGGATATTGTGGACTGAGCATGCAAGCAATGATGAGGTGTTGGAAAGAATGGCAGTGAAAAGGAAATTAATAGTGAGCATCAGGAAGAGACAACTGAAGTTCCTGGGACATGCAATGAGAAATGAGAGCTTGGAGAACCTGATACTGACAGGCCAGATAGAAGAGGAAGGCAGCGGATAACATATTTGCAGGGCCTGATCAGGTGAATGATGGGACGGGGGTTGCGAGGTGTAACAGGAGCAAACATACTAAGAGCAACCAGGGATAGGAAGATGTAGAGAACCATGATCGCCTACATTCTGAAGGGACAGGGCATATAGAAGAAGAAGATATCATTACATGCATCATGGCTGAGTGATTAGAACCATGAGTCTTGTGTTTGGATCTCACCATGGCCAATTTGCCAGAATGGTGTTTTCATGTTGCCAGTGGAGGTGATCTCAGTATGTCGTACCTTTGGAAAGTGCCTGAAGACTACAGGTTAACCTAATACTTATGAGGGAATTTGAGTAGATGGAACTATTCATTGATGCTTGTGTTAACATAAGATCACAAGTCATTTGCGACTGAAAGTTTAAGACATTAACCTTGTTCAAAAGTTGTGATAATGCCAAATCCTCTCCAAGAGACTGTAACTGTGGTTTTCTCAGCATAGTTGGGCTCTGAGCATTGAATAAATATGAATCTGCTTGAGCAGATATTTATAACAGGGACTGAGTAGACACCCTAGCAAATAAGCATACTCACAAATAAGTAGCTAGCTATAATAGTATATATATATATATATATATATATATATGTATATATATATAGTCATCCACAGACAGATGTATTTTCCTCTACATTTAATATTCATCCACTGCTTTATTACACATGACATGTATCTGACCAATGAAATTATACCTTAATCAACATACTGTCTCTGGATTTTTAAAAAGATTTTTAAATCATTCGTCTTTAAAAAAATTTCTGATGAAGCTTGTTAAGTAAAACATGTTAGATTAAAGACAATTTTTTCATGTTTTTTACTTATTCTATTCATCTTGTCATATTTCGACCCATATATTCAACTCCGTGTGTGTGTGTATACTGTTTAATATAAATAACTGTCTGTTTACTTGTCAGGTGTTCTTTCTTTCTCTCACCCAAGAGAGCTATAATGTCTCCAAAAATATGCATACATCTGTCTATCAATCCATTTTTTTTAGTTTTGTTTATTCATTGAAAAGGACAAAAATAGATTCTATTTTATTGATCTATTCACTCTTCTTTTTCTTTGATCAATCATTTTGCATGCCCATCAATCGTGTCTTTATATTCGCATTGTTTGCCCAGACACACAACCAACCAATGTTCTCAGTTATTATATGTAACAAAAATAATTATACAGAAAACACTTTTATCTGTTTTTATAAAATGTCTACATTTTCATTCATTAGCTTTCTGAATATTTGAACAACATTTTCCCTCTATAAATATTGTTCATAGAAATATAATTCTATTCAAATTTTCATCTGTTAAGAAACAGAAGTCCATGTGAATTTTCATCTGCTTCAAAAATTGAAATCCAGGTAAATTTTCATCTAAGAGAATTCTTTGTAAATTTACAACCTTCTTTGAAATTAATTTCATGTAAATTCCCATCTACTTAGAAAAGTAATTCTAATGTAAATTCCACTCTGCTTTGAGAATTCCATGAAAATTTTCCATCTGCTGACAAAGAGAATTCCATGTAAATTTTCCATCTGCTTACAAAGAGAATTCCATGTAAATTTTCCATCTGCTTACAAAGAGAATTCCATGAAAATTTTCCATCTGCTTACAAAGAGAATTCCATGAAAATTTTCCATCTGCTTACAAAGAGAATTCCATGTAAATTTTCCATCTGCTTACAAAGAGAATTTCATATAAATTTTCCATCTGCTTACAAAGAGAATTTCATGTAAATTTTCCATCTGCTTACAAAGAGAATTCCATGTAAATTTTCCATCTGCTTACAAAGGGAATTCCATGTAAATTTTCCATCTGCTTACAAAGAGAATTCCATGTAAATTTTCCATCTGCTTACAAAGGGATTTCCATGTAAATTTTCCATCTGCTTACAAAGAGAATTCCATGTAAATTTTCCATCTGCTTACAAAGAGAATTCCATGTAAATTTTCCATCTGCTTACAAAGGGAATTCCATTTAAATTTTCCATCTGCTTACAAAGAGAATTCCATGTAAATTTTCCATCTGCCTACAAAGAGAATTCCATGTAAATTTTCCATCTGCTTACAAAGAGAATTCCATGAAAATTTTTCATCTGCTTACAAAGAGAATTCCATGTAAATTTTCCATCTGCTTACAAAGAGAATTCCTTGTAAATTTTCCATCTGCTTACAAAGAGAATTCCATGTAAATTTCCAACTGCTTACAAAGAGAATTCCATGTAAATTTCCAACTGCTTAAAAAAGAGAAATCCATGTAAATTTCACTTACTTAAAAAGAGAATTTTATGTAAATTTTCCATTTGCTTACAGACTTCCATGTAAATTTTGTATCTGCTTACAACGAGAATTCCATGTAAATTTCCACCTGCTTAAAAGATAATTCAATGTTAATATTAATCTACATTGAAATTAACATGGATTCTGTTTCTATCAATATGAAAACCCAATTCCATATCTACTTTAATCTATTTTCAATGACAAAATCTTAGCTGTTTCAAATCAATATCAAGTGAAATCAATGAATTTCAAATTGAATGTCAGAATGGAATATTTGATATTTTGTAACACTGAGATTTGATTTCCTCTTATCATTGTATCTATTTTAGTTTTCAGGTCTGTTTTTGCATCTGTGCCCTTCCTGAACAAACTCTCTTGCCTTTAAGTGAAATACAAATGAGGATTTAATATATCACCTTGGGATCATTTTGTACTTGAAAGATGGACTTCTCATCATGATTGGTTTCAACTGCTCGACCACTGGGTAATTTTGTGTACCTTTTTTGTGTAATGGATAGTTGTTCAGAATGAGAAATTGAAGTGCTGAGTTGATATTGTTTTTTTTTTCCTAATGTTCACTCAGTACAAGTCCCAAGAGCCACTCCAAGTAAAAGGTCACCGTGTGCTGTTGTATTAGTGCAAGAAAGAGCAAGAAGTGAAGTTTTTGTGGTTATGCAGGAAAGATAGACAGTTAGCTTTTGATTTGAAGGGACTAAGATTTAACTAATGAATAACATTTCAGATTTCAATGGAAGACATTAGAAGTAAAGTGTTGAAGGAGACATTAGAAGTAAAGTGTTGAAGGAGACATTAGAAGTAAAGTGTTGAAGGAGACATTAGAAGTAAAGTGTTGAAGGAGACATTAGAAGTAAAGTGTTGAAGGAGACATTAGAAGTAAAGTGTTGAAGGAGACATTAGAAGTAAAGTGTTGAAGGAGACATTAGAAGTAAAGTGTTGAAGGAGGCATTAGAAGGAACCAGAAAACAAATTTTAAAAAGAAAAAAAGGGATTAACCTCTACTGCTGTTCAAAAAACCAAGGAAAAGTGAGAACTGGATGACAAGTGAACCTATCTGCTCTTATTAATCAATCTGTTTTGTTAAGTCATACAAATCTGTCTCCACCTTTCAGCGAAGGGTTAAAAAGTTGGGCTTGTATCTGAAAAAGTGTTAATGCAATATTAATTCATATATATTATTATTTTACAATCTAGAATACTTTTGGCTTTAAATAACCCAGAAAGAGTTGATAAGCTTTAAAAAAAACAATTCAGTTATTTGTATGTCTGTTATATCCTGTCATCTTCAACAGAGTTCTATACTGTTTTTATCCTTTCTTCCTTACTTTTTTCATGTCCTATAAATATCCTTTCTATATGTCATATCCCATTAGGACATGGCTAATTATATGGCTCTTTACAATCCCCTGCCCTTTTTTAGTCTCAGTAAGATTTGCCTTTTTGCTATCTTGTCCTATTTTGCTAATCATTTACATCGCTTCATGAGGTAGTTTATTTGCTTATTTTGAATATATCTTATTAGTGTTAGATTCTCCAAGCCCTCCTTCTTCATTCGTTGCTTTAAAAATTTCAGTTCTCTCTTTCTGATTCTAGAAGTGTTCTTTCAGTTTTCATTTTCCTGAAAACTTTCTCATTTCTCACATATTCCATTCATGCTATTCTTAATGACCTTTTAAAGAATCACATTACTACTACCTAAAGTTTTTCTTCATTTTCTTAATATTATGCTTATCTTTTGGAAGGTACCTTTGGGTATTTTAATGCACCTTTGAATTTTGGTTTCACATTTTTGTGTTCTTTTAAAACACTCTCTGGATGTTTAAATGTTTTTACTTGCTTGATTTTTGGTACCCCTAATTTATAGTTTGCATAACTTATAATTGTCTAATCCATTCATGTATTTCTTCACTTCTTTCTGCTCTAAACTGACATACATTTGAAAAAAGTTCAATCTCTAGATCAAGCTGTGTATGAATATATAACCTCAGTGCTCTGTAAGAAATTTTTTTTTTAATGTGTCTTATTTGAAAACCCTAGCAAAAATCTAAATTTGCATTTCTTCTGCATTGATAATCTCATTTTACCATAATAGCAGTTCTACCTCTTAAGTCACATGATCTAAGTTTAGTGAAGATAAAAATCTAATCATATAGACCTATTACTTGTTTTTCTGAAATGCAAACCCATAATGAATTTGTGGAAGGCCATTATGGCCCATGTCGTGAATGAATATTGCACACCATTTTTTATGTTTATGTTTACATATACTCTTTTATATGCTGTGTCTCTTCTGGACATTGGCTTTCCACAGCTTCCTATTTTTTGTAATTCTAAGTAAAATTTGTCCTCATAATATCCCTTCCAGTTTTGGTCTAACATTTGTTTATACAAGTTAATGATACATATTACTTGATGTTGTCTTCTGCTTTTCAGTGTTCTGTGTGTGTCAAATTCTCCAAGCTGTCTTAGAAAAAATTTCAACTATTTCTTTCTTATTCTTACAGTCTAAGAAATATTTTTAGCTTTTAATAACCCACAAAGGGTTGATAATCTGTAGAAAATGAATGAATGAATCAATCAATCAACTCTTTTACACTTTAATCAGATAACTCATGCATTTTTTATAATCTTCCTAAAACCAGATCTTCTGATTCATATTAGACAAATTTCCACCACTGGCCAAATGTGAACACTCCAAAACCCAAGACTGAACTAAAACTTTGTCATCTGTGCATTGGCTCCACACAAAGCTTCCATTTTACTTATACACTTCAAGAAAAACAAAATCCAGAATTTCCACCCAATAGCACCCACTCTGACCAAAAAAAAGACAAAATAAAAATTGAAGCTGATCTGAGCCTAAAAAAGTACATAAAAACCCATCAAAAAGATTTCTTTGGCAGTCAGCTGACACAACAACTACCATTTCAATGCTAGTGGGGAATGTGACCTTCCATCTCTAAAAGACACCCACTAAAGGATGTCACCATAGTAAGTCACAAATCACCCTTACTCTTCTATCATATGCCTCTACAGATGACTTTTATGATTCTACTTATCTCTTTCTTTCAACAAGAGACATTTACACCAATACATCATTTGTTGTAGTACGTTAATGCAATTGTTTACTTCTTAAACCTCCAGTGTTTCTTCTTTGTTTTGCCACAATACAATTAATTTAACAGTAAAGACAAATGTTTTTAATTTTCCAGAAGGTCACTTAAAATGGCATATACCTAAAGAAGGTCTGCGAGTCCAGTGACCAAAATGTTTTGACTGTAACAATCAAAATTCAGCCTCAACAGATAAGCTTCTAATAAAAATGATGGCTGCATTAATTTGTACTGACAACAAAAATAGCCAAATCCAAGACCTTCATTGGCAGTATTGCAAAACAAGATATCTATCAGAATGTCTGAGTTATCTTTATTTATATTCATACATTTTCTCAGTCATACATCCACCCATGCATGCATCTCTCTGTGAATATCTACATATGTGTCAACAAAAAAGAAACACTATAAGCGTAAAAAAGGCATGTATAGGCTATATATATATATATATATATATAGTTATCCACAGACATATATGTTTCACTGTATCACAGCTCACCAGTATGGTTAGACTCTGATTGCTTTTAACCCAGGATTGAAACCCGACCGAATTGGCATCAGTCGGCGATTCTACCTCTGGGCTATGGACACTTAGTAGAAAAAGGCAGACTTTTTAGTGTGTATATTATCTTTATACATGCCCAATAGCCAATATATATATATATATATTCATGGCCACACACACCTATGGAAATCTATGTCTGCACACACACATACACAGATGCATATATATTATTATTATTATTATTATTGTTGTTGTAATTTCAGTGTTCAATGCAGCATTATCAACCTGCCTGATGATGGTGCATTGAACACCAAAACTTGATAGCTATAACAATAATAATTACTATATATCAATAAATGCTCTACTTCTGTATTTGAGCACATTTTATTAAAAGTAAATATTTAACTGTGAAATTTATATCCATTAGTTCAAACAACTTGTGTGTATATATATATATATATAGTATCAAGGCAGCAGATAATTTTCTAATCATAAACTGTTTAATATAACAGTCAATGAATGTCTATTATGTTTAATCATGAGCCATTTTAAACATTGTATTTTGGTTTTAATTTCAGGTGAAAATAAAGACAAAAATTGTCCAACATTTGAATATTTTTTTATTATGCTGGTTCACATGAACCATCTTCAGAGAGGTTACAGAGATGTTAACATAAAGAAATCCACCATTAAAGATGATTTTATCTTGTGTTGACATAAAACATTGCTATGGAATGATAAGTCACTAAATAGCAGATGCAGTTCGTAAATTTGTAATGCGGTTCTATGAAGTCATATATATATATATATATATATATATATATATATAAAAACTTATTTATAAATGGAACTTTGTCTGTGTGTGTGTGTGTGTCTCTGTTATCTATAGACTCCAAAACAGCTGAACCAATTATCTTAAAAATTTACGCAGCTGTACTTATAAGTGTCTGCAAGTGTTCTTAGCTAGGTTTTGTGTTGAGGTACCCCCGATAAATATCAATAATCGAAAAAAATCAGGTTATAGAAGGAGTGGTCTGATTTTAATCAAATTTGATACACTTATAGACAAAGACATAAGAAACAATATTCAGAAGTTTCAAGGTTGCAGTTCTTACAATCATGCAGAAAATCGATAATATATAGAAAAGACAAGATGTGTGTCTGTGTGTGTGTGTATTCATCTGCCTGTATCTCTGTATTTTTTTCAGCCCTTTCATTTTAGTTTTTGCTTCAGGTTTGGCACTAAGTAGGTATAATTGTAGTTCTTAGTCTCAGCCATGAGACCATTTACTCAGAGGACTTATTTAGCCTGCAAAATTCAGTTTACGATGAAAAAACCTTATTTGATATTGATACAAGGAAATCAAAATTTGACTAGCATCCATTCATTTTTCTTTCAGTCTCTGGTTTTGCTTTAACTGGAAACAACTATTGCTTTTTAGTCTTTCGTACCAACGTCCAAAGAGTCTAAGCTCCAGGACCATGGATTAGTTTTAAAACTTTCATTACACCCGAACAACGCCGGGCTATACTGCTAGTATATCTATATATATATATATATATAGAGAGAGAGAGTAGCAATAACATCATTATACAGTTACTTATAATGAAGAAGCAAATCAGAATTGCAGTTTGAACAGCATTGGTAATTAATTTACTATTGTTTACCATAGCATTTTATTGCTATAAACCAGAATTAATCAGAACTATTTAATAACATTTTTCTGGACTTTCGTATTGTTTTAATTGTTATTACAAGTACTTGTATAGTGACTTTATTGCCACCGTGTATATAATATGTCATCATAATGATATTAGACTGCCTGTTTCTTTGTTGGGGTCAGTCAAAATAGGTTATAGCTTAGCTGGAAAATTTTTATTCACATATTTGGATGACCAGTTTTCTTTTGGTGTTTACAGAACTGTCAAAATCATGATGATTCTAGACTACCCGTTTCTTTGTGGAGATCAGTCAAAATAGGTTTTAGTTTAGATGGAAAGTTTTCATTCACTTGGTATTACATCTTTGGATGACTAGTTTACTCCTGGTCTTTACTAAAATCATGATGATGCTAGACTGCCAGTTTCTTTGGAGGAATCCATCATATAATGACTTTATTGCCACCTTGTTTATAATATGCCATCATAATGATACTAGACTGCCTGTTTCTTTGTGGGGATCAGTCAAAATAGGTTGTAGCTTAACGGGAAAAGCTTCATTCACATCTTTAGATGAACAGTTTTCTTTTGGTCTTTACTGAACTGTCAAAATCATGATTATGTGAGACTACCCATTTCTTTGTGGGGATCAGGTAAAATATGTTATAGCTTAGCTGGAATGTTTTCATTAGCTTGGTATTAGATGTTTGGATGATCAGTTTTCTAGCTTTAAAGAACTATCAAAATCATGATAATGCAAGACTGCTTGCTTCTTTGTGGGAATCAGGTAAAATAGGTTATAGCTTGGCTGGAAATTTTCCATTCACTTGGTATTATATCTTTGGATGACCAGTTTTCTCCTGATCTTTACAAACAGCCAAAATAGAAATTGTTAAATTCTTTGAAAGACTAGGAAAAGCATTAACAGTGGAGAAGGATAAAATTTCATAAAATGGTGACAGAAAATTGTAATTTTGTTGTACAATAAATTTATTGTCAAAATTTTCAAAAATGTCTTATTTTTATTTCATAAACTGAAGAAATATTTCACTCATCAAATACTACCCCAGAGTTTACTATATATAAATTTTTAAATGATGACATACAAATCCTTTGTTAGTTTCTGTTAACCTTTTTCTTTTTTTTTAAATTTTTCTGAACGGGTCTGGAGTCTAATCCATGACTATTCAAGGCTTCTTTTTTTTTCTATTTATTTTTTTAAATTGCTATTTCTTTGTTGCTTTTGTTGCAGAATGTTGTCTTACCTCCGGTGAATTTGCATCATGAAGTGCTTTGTGCAACACAATTCAGAGACAATAGCAGATAACTAAACAAAGATCACCCACAAGGAAAGTAAGAAAAAGAAAGGAATAACTCCAACCAGTCCAGAGAAAATTATCTGTTGAAAATAATAATATCAACTGAAAATGACATTGTTAAGATTAAAACAGAATGCTTTATGGGATAGAATAAGACAAAAATACTATGACAATGTGTTTTCACTTATAGACTTGATCACAACTGTCATGATAATATTATATGTTTCTTATAAAGAAACATTTGGCATTCATTGACTGGGCAGCTAATGCTACTTTTGGTTGATATTTATAAAACGTTTCCATTAAAACCATTTTTCAGGAAAAGAGATTTCTTAACTTATTACTCTTTCCAGTATGGATGAGGATTTCCTTCTTAACCTCTTGTTTGATGTGGTGTAGAATGTCAATATCTTGATTCTGCTATTATTTTCTTGTTGAGTTAGATGTGCTATCCATTTTAGTTGTTATTAAAAGTCTTTAAGTGGTGCGATTTCTCTTATTTTGTAAAATTATTTTTCCATGATGCTGTAGTGCTAGTCCACAAAGACAGTCCTCACTATAACCTACATGTTTAATTTTTCTAAAAATCATTTTTAACTTACTGGTCTGAGGAAGTGGTTGTATACGGAAAACAATTTCTGAACAAGTTTGGTGTCATGGATGACAACATTCTGTCACAAAAGCAACAAAGAAATAGCAATTTAAAAACATAAATGGAAAAAAAAAAATGAACCCTTGAATAGTCATGGATTAGACTCCAGACCTGTTCAGAAAAATTTAAAAAAAAAAAGAAAAAGGTTAACAGAATTCGATCTGATGGAGCTATTTAAGAACATGATAAGATTTTAGGTAATTGTTTTGGCATTGTAACAATTTGTAGTTCTGTGTGAAATTACTAATACTGCACTGGCCATTAGGAGAAGAAAATGAAATAAATTGGTCACAGCCTTAAAAAAAAGATGACAAACATAAATTTACAGCATACTAACTTGCTTCAGAATAATGTCATTGAACTATAAAAACTAGACACTCTTTTAAATGTTCACTCTATAGTTCAACAGACTTTGTGCATTGTTTCACAGTATTATTTATCCAATAAAAAAAAACAGCATTCTCATGTTTGGTAAAAGTAAAATTCATGATAGTCAAGCTGAAAAATTTTCAACACGTATAGACTTAAGACATATTGCGTTGAAACACAAGTTCCTGTATGATCACAAAACTTCAGCAACGTCAAGCCTGGTCAGTACTTAGACGAGTGACCACTTGAGAATACTAGTTGCTGTAAACTTAAATATGCAGGTGGTATAATGTTATAATGACTTAGAATTGTAAATCATGAGCCCCAATTCCAGTCCATTATATTTAGTTACACACAAATACCCTTGAAAAAGTTATGACTCTACCTCTTTTCCCCACAACTATGGTAAATCATCAAAAATTCTTACCATCTAAAAATATTTCTGTTAAAGGTTGATAAACCATAAAAAAAACAAATCAATCAAATTTTAGGACACATAGATCTTTTAAAGTTCAAGTAAGTAGCAATATGTTCAAGCATGAAATATTCTTTGGTGTGCATGATAAAAGATCACAAATATTTAACACTAGCACGAATTTATATTGATGTTGAAATGCTGACAGAGCCAGATTGGACATTATACATTTTTTTTCACCCTTACAATTTGTGAACTTCAAAATATTAACTTGTATTTGGTTCTACTTCGTAGGTTCTTAAAGTCAGATGTTTTATTGATTAGAACTTAAGCAAAGCCCACTTCAAGCAGTAATAAAATAAAATTCAACGAATATAAATAAGCTGTGTTGAGTAAAAGACTTGTTTTAGCAAATGTTTTACCAAGTAGAACAAACACTTGCACAAAACTTTCTTTTTTTGTTTGTTTGAAAATGACTTCCTTATTTACAGATTGTCAGAAAAGTTGATGAAAAGTACAATTTTTGGCAAACAATGAAAAAGGAACAAAAATAAATCATTGAATTGATTTCTCACAATAAACTTCTAATGAAAATGTGAAATCAAAAGTTTAAAAGCTTGAAAACACACACAGAACTTGTCTTTAACAATATTTGCAGAAATGTAAGTATCTTTAAATTGACTAAATTTATTTTTATTTACTGTTTTTTTAATTGATTTATCTTTCTGCTCAAAGATAATGTCTGCTGAGCTCAGGGTTTAGCTTAATGGTAAGAGCTTAGAGCTTATAATGACAAGATGAAGAGTTTAGCAAATCAATAATTTCCACTATTTATAAGTAGACAAACAGCATCACTTTTGATGTAAGCTTTCATTTTACAACATGATAAATTAAGTTCTCACATTTGATGCATCCTCACCATAAGTAACTAATCATGGAATGAGTTGAGTCAATTTATACGAATTATATAAGTACCTGGTTACCAGTGCAAAAAAAAGGAAAAAGGTAGGCCAGGTTCAAATTCCAACCAACAGTATTGTTTCCTTCAAAAGTCATTCAAAAGATATTAATCTTTTTGCCATATACCCTACTTTAGGTAAAATAGAAGGGAAATCTTGTCTCTGTAGACTTGGTCAGACAGTCTATGGAATGGATAACTATAAAGGATACATTTTTGTTTGGTCTTGGGGTATGAGGAATGCTCATTACTCATTACTGTCTTAAAGGCTTGGGGAAAGCTTGAGTCTTCTAAAAGACTTGGTAAAAAGGTAGTGTGAATAAAAAAAATATGCAACTATCTCCAGAGAAATAACTTTAGAGATGTTTTGCCATCAGAGTTTATTTGAATGAAAAAAGTAATTTCATTCAAGAAATTTTGTAAATGAAATAAATATTTTGTTTTATTTTGTTCTTGACCATAAATTTAAAATTTTAATTTTCATTAAATCCTATGATATGTAAAAGATTTTCACCTGATTTTCAGAAAATTCATTTCAGTCAATATAACTTGTAATAGCACTCTCTCTATATATATCTCTCTCTCTGTGTATATATATATATATATATATATATATATATATATATATATATGATTTTGTACGTTTCTTACATTAAACATTGTATATTAAAGATAGAATATAAATTAAGTAGATTTCCTTTAAAACCCGAGGTTGTAAGATATTAGGGAATTAAAAAAAGCATTATTAGGTATATATAGAGAATGGATGTCTCAATACAGTGTAGTGGTTAACAAACTCATTTTAAATATGATTACTCTAATTTTCTCTGAGAATCTGAGATTTCCCGACTTATGCCAGTTGAAACTAAACTCAGGAAATCTGAGTATCTGAAAAAAAGCTTTGAAAACACTGTAAAATCTGTATTTTAGCATACATAAACTGTGACAGATTTTATTATACAAGTTTTTTACAATAAAATTTACATTACCTAAATTAATATTGGCAACATTTTCAGGATATACAAGGTAACCAAAAAAGTTCTGTCCATTTTTTGATTAGTCATTGAATGAAGTTGAAATATATACGAAATGCTTGTAGCAAATATTTTCAAATTTGGACAACCAGAAGTAGGAACATCAGATGTTATAAAAAAAACACACACTGTGCCTGGCCATCAGTTATAAGCCGGACAACTGTAAGAAGGATGGAAGTGTCTAGAGATCTTGTTCGGGTTTGTTTGCTTTACGACTTCAAAGTGGGCTTATCAGCATTTGGGGATAGTGCTGTGGATGAACGTACTGCAAGGTGTTGATTTTGAAAATTCAAGTCGGGAGATTTGTCTCTCCATGATGAGCCTCGCAGTGGACGACCACAAGTCTTTAATGACAGAGTCCTGAAGGCGACCATTGAAGCAGACAGTAGTCTAACATGTGGTGAACTTGCAAGACAGTTCAACATTTCCAATGAAACAGATTTCACCTGCACTACCTAGGTATGATGTACAAACTGAGCAAGTGGGTTCCGCAAACACTGTTGTAGATCCACAAAGGACAACGAGTGGCAGCCTGCGTATCGCTGCTTTCTCACCACCGTACTGCGTCCTTATTCAGTTTAGTGCTTACCAGTGTTGAAAAGTGGATTCTGTATGAAACTCCCAAGCTTTCCAGACATTGGTTGTCTCCTCAGGATGCTGTCCCTCACACCACAAGACCGCCTATGCACCCATGCAAGATTATGCTTTGTGTCTAGTGGACAGGTTGTTAAGTGGATCATTATGAACTGCTACTAATGGGCCAAACAGTCACTGGAGACCTATACTTGCAGCAATTGAAATGTGTACAACAAACATTGCATCAAACCCCACTGAGTTCTATCGCAAGGACATTGAACAGCTGGAGACAGGTTGGCAGAATGTGCTGAACGCCAATGACAATTACTTCAAAGACTAAATATAAGTTACACATACTGTGAAGCATTTTCTTTTTTTCCTTTAAAAACTCATAATAATATATTGTTCATATAAATACAAGGTAACCAAAAAAGTTCTATTTATATGAACAATATATTATATGAGTTTCAGCTTATTAAAATGTTGTTAACTTGTTTTGAGGTGTTTCAGTTTTTATTATGCAAACAGTATAACATAACTTTTATTTATTCAAAATCTATATTAATAAATGTATTAATCCAAAAGACATTAAAAAAATAAACTCATTTCTCTGTTAAGGCTATACTTTTTCTTAGAATCATTATATAGCTGAGAAACAACCCTCAAGTTGCTTAATGATATCTTCCACCGTGAGATAAATAAATTATTGGAAATATTTCTTATGAAAAGTCATAAACTGAAGTTTATATTTGTCATTTTAATATTAGGATATCCTTTACCCACATCAATTTTACTGTAAAAGCTTTAACTTGCATAGTAAAATCTGAACTGCTTGTAGTTTTTAGTCAAAATGCAAATGATGATTAAAATCTGAAAATCAACTTTCTTGCTGAAAATTTTTGGGTGAGCTGTTCCTAAATAATAAGGCTATTTTCTAAGCTTAGTTTGAATGTGGCACAAAGCTGAAAGTATGGGGCACCCAGTGAGGATTGAACTCACTAATCAGTCATAAATTCCTTATTTGTATTAAGACAGCTTAAAAATAGATTTTTAAGGAGGATTTAATTATATATTTCAATATTAACAGATATTATTAGAAAAAAATAAATGCAAATATGTTGTTACAAAAATAATGTCGACTTGAAGGGTTGTATTTATAAGAGCCATTTTAACAAAGTATTCATACTATATATTATGTGATTTTTTATATAAATAATAATTAATGTGTGCTCTTTAATAATTTTAAACTTATTTTCAGACAGAAATATTCTTGACATACAGAAGTGATTAATTATGAACATGACAAAACATGACATTTGTTTACTTTTCATGCATGAGATCAAACTTGGGCACAATGCCACCTAAACTTCTACCAAAAGAGCATGGAGAAATGGGTCTGCAATTGATCAGACACTACAAAGGTGGTTCCAGAAATTCTGTACTGATGATGAGAGTCTTGAAGATGAAGGAGGTAGATGACATTCATGCAGTCTTCACAATGGACAATTACAAGCAGTTGAGCAAAACTCACATCAAAGTGTCAGACATGTCTTGGATGTCTGTGTTACAACCATCTCATGGCATTTGCAGAGTATTGGCAATATGAAAAAATTTAATAAATGGGTTACTCAGGATATCAATGAAAATCAAAATCTTAGAGGTTTTGAAGTGTGTTCGATGCTCTTTCTGCATAACACCATTGATCTCTTTCTTGTTCAAATAGTCATTTGTAATGAAAAGCAGATTTTTTATGATAACTATAAAGGATCAAGTCAATAGCTTGGTTGTGACAAGTCCCTCAAACATTAATGCAGAGCTTTACTGCAATCATCTTGCTAAAATGCATGTACATCTACAAAAAATGAAACTTGCATTCATGAATCAGTGTGATCCAGCTCTACTCCACAATAATGTATGGCCACATGTTGCAAGAATGATGTTGAAAGATCTTTCACTCACTGATATCATTTTTTTTAGCACCTAAGTACATTTTAAATGGTAAAACTTTTAGGTCCAAATCGGAGGTGGAAATCAACTTTCAAAGATTTTGTTGCATCACAGTCAATAACTTTTTATTAATGAGGAATAAGTGAATCTTGTTGATTGATGGCAGAGGTGCATAGATGCTCAAGGTTTCTATTTTGACTAATGTCAACATTTCTACAGTTAATCTTTCAAGAATAAGATTATGTTTCTGAAATCAGCCATTATTTTTGTAACAACCTAATAAATTAGTATTTTATTTCTCCTCTATTATTTAATGTATAAATTTTAATAACATTCTGGACTGATAGAAAAACAATTTTTAATCTATAAATACAAGTACATCTCCATGTATATCAACATGTAAAAGTTGAATATTTGTTGTCAGTTATTTAAAAAATGGAAAATTATATCTTATAGACTCATTACATATAGACTAAAAAGTTTCAAGCATTTTTATTATAGTTTTATAATTTCAGCTAACAGCTAAAATATAAATAGAAAAAACATGTTAAATTATCAGAATTGTAGAAGGTTAGCCACAAAAAGTCATTACTGAAAGGGTTGACTGTTCATAAAATTTGGTATATAAAGCATATTAATAAAAAGTTAACAAAAGAAAAAGTATGGTAGAAAAAGATGTACAAAAAGTGGGCAGTCCACAGCCTTGAGAGTATTGCCAATTCAAGAACTTGTAGCTTTACAAGAAGTGGATTGATGTTGGAGTCAGTGCATCAAGAGCTACTATATACAATTTCCAAGAAATTTTCAGTGAGTGCTACATTCCCAGTGTCTAGGTATTCTTGAACGAGAGTCAACAACAGAAGTACCTTAACTGGACTAAGGAGAAAAGAATAAGGCTATAGCTCACTGAAGAGAAATTCTCTTTTCAGATGAAAGCAAACTTTTCTTTTCTTTTAAAAATACTAATCCCAGAATCTGGAGAAAGAGTAGAGTGATACACCATCCAAATTCCTTGAAAAACCAAGAGTGAAGTTTTTACAACCAGTGATGATTTGGCTTGCTATACCATCTGCTGGTTCTTGAGCAACAGTGTTTTATCAAGTTCAAAGTTAACACAAACATCTACCAGAGGATTTTAGAGTATTTTATGCTTCCATTTGCTGACAAAACTTTTTGGAGATGCTGATATTCTTTTTCAACAAAACTTTGGTATTGGCCACAGTGTCAAAACTGTTGCTTTGCTGACTATTGTATAACGGTGTTTCATCAGTTAAACAACTTGCTTGACCTAACCCTACAGAAAATCTATAGGGTATTGTCAAGAGGAAAATGAAAGAAACCAACTCAGGTTGTTCATGGCAAGGCCACATGAATTACAGGTGTTTTAACAGGAGACATTAGTGTTCAAAATACAGGGCAGAACCTGTTTCTGAAATTGTGTAGATATTTGATTTCCCTCAATCTATGATGCCATATGTATACCAAGACTACCTACGATGAACAGTGGCAGGGAATGACTACCAGTCCTTAATGTTCTCATACAAATGCATCTGATAAGAATCAATGCCATGTCAAATTGCTGCACTACGCCTGGGTAGAGCAAGGTCCCATCTGATACTAATTACCTTTTCCATAACTTGTGGAACATCATTTTACACACAAAATAGGTTTAAAATGAACTGCTGACTTTTGTCAGTCAGGTCTACTTTACTATTTATTTTATTTATATTTGAACTATTGTCCTCATCTTTGTTAAGATCACATCCTTTCAGCTGTTGTGCTTTCTGGCCTTTCTCAGATGCATATCAATCTGGGTAACTGAAAGGGAAGTCTAAACTGAACCCTTTTTTTTTTTTTTTTTAATCATATCACCCTGAGCAAGGCAGTAACCCAGCTGATGTGCAGGGGGCTACATAAGGTTAAAAAGATTAATTAGAAGAGTGTGAAGAGAAAGACTAAGCAGTTAGAAAGGAGCAAGGGAAGGAAAGGAATACAGGTGTGATGACAGTTGCAGAGGTGGAGAGAAAGGAAAGGATATACAGGGTGGTGAAGAAAGCACTAGGGTCAAGTGATTAAGAGATGAGTATTGAACCTTGCATTTAAATTCCTGCAGGTTGTAGCTGTCGAGAAAGCAAGAATAAGGAAGTGAGTTCCACAGGCAGGAAGTGCAAGAAAAGAAGCTACAGGAGTAGAATTGTCATTTGCGTTTGGTTGATCTAACTGTGAATGGGTGAGACCCAGTTGCCGGTCTGGTTGCACAAGAAAACACCAGTTGAAGAGGCACCAGTGACTTCAGTTTGTTGGAGCAGAAGCCATGGTGTATTTATAGAACAGACGGAAGCCACATCCCGTTGGTGAGAAAGCGGCTGCAGTCAAGCTGCTAAGTCGGTATCTATCACATTACTGATTCTCCTTTGGAGCCTGTCAAGAACACGGAGATGAACAGCAGGGGCACCTGACCATACATGGCAGCAGTACTCCATGCATGGATCAATGGTTGATTTGTATATATGGTTTCAGGCGGGAAAAACATCCTGGCGTGACACAGTGACCCAACCTTCCTAGCAGTGGATTTAGCTATTGACTCAATGTAGTGGTTCCACTAGAGATCAGAAGAGAGGGTAAGGCCGAGAAGGCGCAGTGTATTGCTCTCGGGGAGACTCGTTTAGTCCATGCTTGTGGGAGGCAAGAGAGATTGCCTGTGATGATTGACAGACAGCAGCTTGGTCTTAGACGCATTGAAATTTACAAGTCACTTCTTACCCAATTCACCACAGAATGTAGATCCTTCTCAAGATCAGCAGCGAGATGATGTTTGTCCTGCCATGCCAGGTTTCTTACTGATACAGGAGTAAATTGTGGTGTCATCTGCGTAGATGCCTACTTGGCTCTTGATCTCATCTGGGAGGTCATTTATGAAAATAAGGAAGAGCATCAGGCCTAGTATAGAGCTCTGAGGGACACCAGTGTTTGTACAGTAGGGTGTGGAGGCATGCCCATTTAGGACAACCTTCATTATGTGGTTATGTAGGAAAGATTCGATCAGATAATGCAATCGTCCGGTAATACCGTAACCCCATAGCCAGTGTGCCAAACCTTGTCAAAAGCCTTGGAGATGTCCAGAGCAATAGCACGAGCCTTGCCGGACTTCTCAAGGCCCTGGAATATGTACTCCGCAATGGTTGTTAGCATGTCGGCCGTGGACCTGGCAAAGTGGAAGCCATACTCCCTGTCAGAGAAGAGTTTATGGACAGTAATATGCTGAACTATTTCAGCATCAATAATGGCCTCGAACACCTTCCCGAAAATTGGTAAAAGGCTGATAGTTGGATGGGTCCAAGGGTTCACCAGAGTTCTTAAATGCAGGAACGACAGAAGAAGACTTCCAGCATGCAAGAAAACAGGAAGCAGAGAAGCAGTAGTTTTAGAGTTTAGAGAGGACAGAGGAGAGTTCAATGGCACATTTTTTAAAGACAATTACCAGAATTCCATCACCACTGCTCACCTTATGGGGGTCAAGTTTTGATATTACACGGGATACTACTGTCGGGGTAATGTATATATCATACAGTTTAGCCTCAGTTCTAATAGGGAAGTCAGGTGAGGGTACTCCAGATGAGTCAAATGTAGAGTTGGATGAGAATCTGCAAGCAAAGCACTCAGCCTTGTCTGCTGTTGATGTGAGGACCTCAAATTCATTGATTAAAGGAGGGATAGAGGATTTGCATTCGTTTGCATAATCACTAATAGTCTTTGGAGCCAAACTTGTGGTCAGCTATGTGCTGTCTCATTCTCTCAGCAAACAACCGCTTGGCGTCATTCAGGGTTCTCTTGCACTCATTACGAGCAGATGTGAATAGGTGCTGATTGTGGTCAGATGACTGTCTCTGAAATAGTCAAAAGTAGTGATTCCTGTGGGCAATGGTGGCCAAACAGGCAGGAGAGAACCAAGGGGAAGGAATGAGGTTTGAGACAAAACTTGCTGGTACTTATGAAGGCACAAATGCCAGCTTTCACCCAGGACGAAATCTCAGAGGCACAGTAATCAACTGGAAGGTTGAACACTTTTCCCCAAGGGATGTTGCAAAGGAAGTCGCAGAAGGCATCCCAGTCAGCTCTTTGGTAGCAGTAGGAGGCTCCTGGGGGCAGTCAGAGTGGAGAGAAATATTAAGAGAGACAACAGCATAGTCGGAGTTGCCAAGAGGGCAAAGCTGCAAGACCTGGCACAAGTCAGGTGCAGAGGTAAAGCATATATCTAGTAGAGAGATGTGTCCAGAGGGAGTGCTTGGAAAGCGTGTGGGGACGTTCACTACTTGCGTAAAGGATTGGGAAATAGAAAAGTTCATGGCGTGGATGCCTGCTGAATTTATGAGGGTAGATTGTTCTCATTCTACTGTTGAAGGTATTATCTACTTTTTTTAGTA
Organism: Ascarosepion bandense; assembly: GCA_037127315.1. Classification (NCBI taxonomy): domain Eukaryota; kingdom Metazoa; phylum Mollusca; class Cephalopoda; order Sepiida; family Sepiidae; genus Ascarosepion; species Ascarosepion bandense. Next base: position 9,901,945 of record JBBBDQ010000145.1, read on the forward strand.
CTGCTCAGTTATCATTCACCATTTTCACACGGATTGAGACAAAACTTGCTTGTACGTATGAAGGCACAACTACGGATTGAAATCAAAATCACTCTGTCACCAAATTCACAAATGAACACTTTAATCGTTTTAGGATATTGTCCTGACTGAATTTTTGTGATAACAACAACAAAAATGAGTATGATTTGACTTATTGTCCTTATGTTTATTATTGTTATCACAACCTTTTGACCATTGTGCTCTCTGGCTTTCCTCAGATACGTAGTGATCTGGGTAACTTACAGAGAATTCTGAACTGAACCCTTTATTTAATCTATAGGGGTAGACTGCTCTCATTCTACTGTCAATGTCTAGGGATATCTTATCTAGTTCTTATCTTTAATACTGTTCAGTTCTCTTGCTCATTTTCAATCCATGATTAAATTTTCAACCACTATGTCATCAAATTCACAAACCAAATCTTTAATAAACTTGGCCATTGTCCTGACCAAAACATTGTTATAACAACAACAATGATGATGACAAAAGTCCAAATATATAAATAGTGCAAATAATGATAAATCCTCATCCAAGAAATTCAGACTGAAAATATCTACTTCATTTTTATTTTGGAGATGTTTTTGAAATTATAGCATTTAATATTGTTAAGTTATTTTAAACTGACAATTGTAGTCCAATATTACTGTAAACAGTAATTAATATCTATTTTTGACTGTCCATATGTTCTCTGTATAATCACATTTCTACAGAATCTTATCTCTATGATAGTTCAATGTTATCACAATATTTCTTTTTAATAGAAAATTTCAATTCCTAATTCCATTTTTTATTAAAATTTTGTTAATTTTCCTTCATTTCTACATATTTTTTCCGTTGTTTTATTTTGCCTCTTCTTTTCTTTGAATATTTTTCCTTTTCCTTCCTTCATTCCCTTTCTTTCTGCTTGAGCAGAAGGTTGGCTTCCTTTGTTTTCAATCATTCAAAGCTTACAGAACAAACACCTTTACAATAAATAAGTTTCTCAAAAGCACAGCAAAACAATAAGGTGAGAAAACAAAGCAAAACCACCATTTATCTTTTTATCTTTATTGAACCTTCAGCTTTGTGAACAAAAAAGGTACAGAGACAGAACACAATTAAATTCATGACTACACTGAAATTGCTTGCTTGTTCAACTTCCGAAGTTATATGCTCCTTTTCTGTATGAAACTGGGAGTTTCTAAAAAAAAAATTATGTTAGCAAATAATTGACCTTATTCTTTAGCTGTTCAAGTCTTTGCGTATATGTATAAACATGCTTGGAAATGTCACAGCTCTTTGTATAAACACACACACACATACACACATCTATATAAATAAAAAGACAAGAGGAAAAACTATTCTTAGCCAACAGGTTTCATCCTTTAAGGTAAATATAGGATTAATTAAGGCAAACATTGGTTTTATTTTGTTGCACATGTTTATATACAAGAGCAAGGATGTCATTGGTTTATCTAGACTTTTAAATTTGAGAACATTCGTGAGTATTCATTAAATGTTTAAAAGATCAGTCAAAATATATGGAGGACACAAAGGGCCATTTAAAGTCAAGCAAAAGTAAGGCAAAAGTGAGCAATTAATATGCAGGAAATATACATATATATGTTTTTTTCAATAAATATTGTTTAAATTTTGATCAGGTTGTTCTGGTTCGGGATTGATGTACGTACTGTACATCATCAAAAACAAAAGTTGATGGCTTTATTTGTTTTCTTTTGATTTTTCAACATATTAGTGGTTGTGTATGTTGACTTGAAAAAGTAGTAATTCTTTCAGGTAAGGTGAGATTGGAAAGAAACTGGGGTGTAGATTTATATAAATCTACATCCCAGTTTTTTCAAATCTCACCTTAACCAATGACATTATCTGCAACAAACTAAATTTTATATTTGCTTAAATAAAGCCCCTCAGGGGATGAAATGTGTCAGCTAAGAATAGTTTTTCCTCTTTTTATTCATTGTTTTCTTTTACAGATAGTCTCTATCTGAAAGAAAGGGTATGTATGGATGGAATAAAATTCCACATCCAAAAAACACTATTCTTAAAAAAGTGCTCAAATCAAAGTATATCAAATAACCACTGATAAGAAACAAGTAGTGTTGAAACAATAGCTACTTTTGTAGTGATATTATCACATATTTATATTATTAATTCTAAGTAAATATTATATATATATATATATATATATATATATATATTCATAAAGAGTAGCTCCGTCTTTCTCAATATATATATATATATATATATATATATATATATTGAGAAAAACGGAGCTGCTCTTTATGAATAAAGAACTTTATTTGAGAAAAAATGTCATGTATAATGTTGACACTTCATGGATCTGTGATTCACACTGATGACTGCTCCAATACAAGGTCTGAAATGTTAACATGCCCGAATCAGATGATTGTTATCTATTTTGGACATTGTCCTAGTTATAGTAGATTTCAGAGATTTTATAGTGTTATAGGGTTGAGACATTGATTGACTGCTCTCTCAGCTATGTCCTATATGTAGTATAGTCCAGTGTATTAAGATCTAAACAGCTAGAAGCCATATGTTTAGGTTGATGTGATCATGGTTATTGTAATTGATCAATTCCTGGGTCATTTTGGCCTTATGAAACATCATGGAGTCTTGCTGGTAGGTGCATGGTCTTCTATTGCATACACACACACACACACGTGCCATACAGTGTCCCCTTTAGCACCTCATTATTTATTAACTCTTAATCCCTGAGGAAAAAGTGAGGAGACATGGCATCTCCCTTATTACTCACAACTCTCAGAGACCTCACAGTTGCCTGGAATTTTGTGGGCATAACCATTAGAAAATCCTTAGGGTCTCTGCATAATCATCTGTTATTCCTTCAGTTTACGTTTTGGTTCTGATCAAACTTTTTTTCAGCAGAGAAAAACCAATGAATTCCAGGTTCTTGATGTTTCAACTTCCTCAACAAGTAGTTTGTGCAGTTTTAATGGTTATCTTTCGTTTTTGCAGACATGAAGTAGCCTCTCCACATTAGGTCTAAATTGTATTGTTAAGAGCTTTCAGCTCCTGGCAAACTTTCTCAGCAAATGACCCTGGATCTTTCAGGAAGGAAGCAAGCAATCTCTAAATCACTATTCACTATCTTTAAGATAACAATTATAATATACCTTTTCATAGTTTGTCATCACTTATTTGAAAAGAAATAATTCAAAGTTAGAGAGCAGTTAGAACTGAGCAACTATATATATATATATATATATATAAATAAAAGGAATAAGTTGAATAAGTTCCCACTGTTTACCAACAGATCATATTCCCAGAGATGTATGGGTGTAGTTTCAGATGGTAATGCTTCTATGAGGAAGTACTATAAGCAAGCTTGAGATTCGTTGTCATTTAGCTGATGTGTAAACAACTTTATTTTTTATAGCTTTAAACATGCTGAATTTCATGCCAAAGAAAGTCAATTTGTTGGGAATTTTACTGCACTGCTTTATTTAAAAGACATTTGCAACTAAAGTACATGCCATTCTTGATGAGATCTACAGTGAGCATGCTCTGTTCGAAACAACATGCATAGATTAGTTTATGATTTTGATGTTGAAGATGAAGAACATTCTGGTGCACCAAAATGTTTGAAGATGAAGAATTGGAAGCATTACTTCATGAAGACTCATGTCAGGCACAGCTAGCAAAATCATTAGGAGTTGATCAAACAACATTTTGAAAAATTTGAAAGCATTAGGAATGATACAAAATCAAGGACATTGGGTGTTATATAAGTTGAAGTGGAAAGACATCAAATGGCGTCTTGACACATGTGAACAACTGTTTCAATGGCAGAAAAAGAAACGTCTTTAGTATTGTATCATGACCAGCAATGAAAAGTGGATACATTACAAATATAAACCCATGTGTAGAAAATCATACAGTAAGCCCAACCATGCATCAACATTGGCGGCAAAGCCAGATATCCATGGGTCAAAACTTCTGCTCTGCATTTGGTAATCTCAGCTGGGTGTATGTAGTTTATTATGAGCTGCTCAGACTGACCAAAACCATCACTGGAGATCATTATCAACTGCAGCTGAGGTGTTTGAACTGAGCATTGAAGAAGATAATGGTCACTATATAAGCAGAGGCATGACAAAGTAATTTTGCAACAGGACAAAGCTAGGACACATTGCAAAATGGGTAAAACCCTAATTAGTATACCTTAAATGGGAACACTTACTCTGTCATATTCAGCAGACATTGCCCCATTTGATTACCACTTGTTTTGATTGATGGCACAAAGCCTGGCTGAGTAGCACTTACATTCTTATGAAAATGCCAAAAAAATTGGGTCATCTTGTGGCTAGCCTCAAAAGATGTGTTGTTTTTCCAACATGGAATTCAAATTCTGCTCGAAAGATGGGAGAAAGTAATGGCTAGTAATACACAATACTTTCTGTAACATGTTTCTTGTTAATTCTTATAAATATAACATTACTTTTCATGAAAAATCAGTGAGAACTTATTCAAGGTCCTTATATATATATATATATATATATATATATATATGAGAGAGAGATAAACATAGAGGTATGGCATAAGTAAACATATTATTCATTTATATTGATTTGGCTTTTCTTAAAAAATATAAACATTTACATAGTTAATAAATAAAAGTATCAACACTTTGGAGTTCCTCATACTTCAAGATGGTGCATATTGTCAGGTTTTGCAAGGAGGCATAATTTCAATCATTTAAAAAATGTAATGAATCAGAATCGAATATCATTAATTGTAATAAATATATGCTTGGGATAAAAGGAATTTGTGAATGTGGATACTTCTGTCAGATTGTGTGTGTGTTGTAGCAGTTATTGGTATAGAAAGTGGGAGTCGCAATGCCAAGTTCAAATTATAGCCAAGGTCTTGGTGTTTACTCACTTTTACACAAATACCCTTGAAGTATTTATGAATCTTTTTTGCCTCTTCTAAGCTACAGGTTTAATAATAATAATAATAAATCAAACTGGTCTCTCTAGGCTTGATTAGCAACCAGTCTATAAGAAGGAAAACTTGGAATTCAAAACTGGTTAGTATAATCCAGTTTGCTATAGAAAGCACAAAAGCAACAGTAACTATTGTGAAGCTGGCCCTATATCTACTGGTACGAAGGAAGAGGAGGATACTTCTGTCAGGATCATATTGAGACATTTTATGACTCACTCTATATTCAGTAACTGTTTAATTTTGTTATATATTCCTCTTCTATTTCAACAATATTCTACTAAAATTCTTTAATTTCAATCAGAAATTCTGTTTAGCCAACTCCTCATCAGGGTGAAATAATAAAAAAAAAACTTTTTATAAGCTTTCATCATGTGATCACGGAAGACTTGCAGATTATCATTCTCTAAGACTTGACTGTAAAGCCAGCCTCATAGAAATTGCAATCAGAAATTACCCATTTTTCTACTTGGTTTTAAATCTTTTGCTTTCAGATTCAATTGTGAACTTCACAAAAGTTCAGTCTTACCCCCTCCCCCAACAGTAATCATTCAAGCTTGTTCTGTGTCTTCAAGCAAACTATAGTTCAGTATAGACATACAAGTCATTCAGGCCAATAGTATTTGATTTCCCACCTTTCATTTCAGTAGAGCAGATGTTTTTTTCTTCACTTTACACACTTTCTGCAAGAGTGGCATTTAATTATGCCCATTGATTCTTTTATAGCTTTTTCTTGGGCAGAAGTCTTCAACAGTTCACCATATTCAGAGAAAGCAATTCAACACATTTTGACAGTAGACTCCAACAGGGAAACAGATTATTCTCTTGTGGATAGTTTTATATTTAACATATTTCTAAAAATTTTCCTTCATCATCCACTCTCATTAAGTCAAAGGTTGAAGATGCAATGTTTGTATTGTTCAATTGGATCATTAGGGAAGTAAAGATCCAATGATTGATTTAACATTGATTCAGGGACAATTCAAAGAAATTATTGGCCTTTAGCTCTCCACCATGCTGTAATTTATCTAAGTTTCTTTCAGTTTTTTTCTTGTACTTTTTATATTTATTTTAATGACTTGGATAAAAAATAAACTATATAACTGATTATAACCATGCAATATATATATATAGATATATATATATACTAGCAGTATAGCCCGGCGTTGCTCGGGTGTAATGAAAGCCTTAAAACTAATCCGTGGTCCTGGAGCTCAGACACTTTGGACGTTGGCATGAAAGACTAAAAAGCAATAGTTGTTTCCAGTTAATGCGAAACCGTAGACTGAAAGAAAAATGAATGGATGTAAGTCAAACTTCAATTTCCTGGTATCAATATCAAATTTTCTGCACTATTGTAAAAACTGCAACCTTGAAACTTCTGAATATCGTTTCTTATGTCTTTGTCTATGAGTGTATCAAATTTGATTAAAATCAGACCACTCCTTCTATAAGCAGATTTTTTCGATTATCGATTTTGGATATTTATCGGGGGTACCTTGACACAAAACCTAGCTAAAAACACTCGCAGACGCTTATAGTACAACTGTGTAAATTTTCAAGAAAATTGGTTCAGCTGTTTTGGAATCTATAGGTAACAGACACACATACAAAATTCTGTTTATAAATAAGTTTAGATATATATAATGAAAATAAGTTGGATTCTTTTATAAATCCATTGGTAATAGCTTATTTTGTGGAGCTTTGATTGACCGCTCTTCAGATCAAATAATAACCTATGGAAATGAAAATCGAAAAATTAGATTAAAAAAAGTTGTTCTTTTTTTGCTTTTATGATTCTTATGAATGGGAAATGGCTAAAATGATAAAGATATAAATTACAGCACTATAAAATGAAGGTTAAAATGACAAATCCAAAAAGCAGATTAACTTAAATGAAAAAAGAACTTTAACAATATGCAGCAGTTGGTGTGCATCAAATGTATTTGGTTGACTCATTCTTTTTTGGGAACCAATTGAAATTACAAATACATCATCTCTAGTAACTGTAAGAATATATCCTCCATTTGTTTGATTAGGATAAGTCATTAGTAATTTCCCTTTTTGGGAACCAATTGTAATGACAAATGTATAATGTTAACTAACAGTAAGGATATATCCTTTATTTATCAGATTAGGTTGGGTCATAAGTAATTTCTCTTTTTGGGAACCAATTGTTATGACAAATGAATCATGTTAACTAAGAGTAAGGATATATCCTTTATCAGATGAAGTTGAGTCATAAGTAATTTTCCTTTTTGGTAGTCAATTGTAATAAAAAAAATTTATCATGTTAACACACAGTAAGAATATATCTTCTTTTTATGAGATTAGATTTCGTTTTTTCTCTTTTTGAAAGTGATTGTAATGACAAATGTATCATACTAACTACTAACTCTATTTAGCAGTTAAGAATACTTTTAGAGTGCACTAAGATACCTTAGTTTTTTCACTGAAGTAGGGGTATATGAAGTGGATGAAAGGAAATTCTTTCCCCCTCCATGAAAATGCAGATTACTTACCACAATAATAACAGCCAAAAAGAGTTGAGACTTTGGTTAGCTTGTTCTACCAATTGCAATTATATTTTATTCAATTATATTCTTTCCACAATTTGCAACAACTTGTAGCCACATATCAAGCAATATTTTGGTAGCTTTATAGTAAAATTCTGCAGGTTTTGCTTTGGAAAGATTTTTGATGGACTTTCATGTTTTTATTAGAGAAAGTATTTTTTGTGAAAACAGTTGCAGTAAGAGAGAATGGTAATAATCAGTTGGTACATGGTAAGGTAAATATAGCATTTGTGGTAGGGAATAACCAAATCCCAAGATTTTTTTCATGCGTTATCATTGCTCTGTGCAGGCTTCTTTCATCACAGAGAAGAAAAGCATGATTCATATTCACAAGTGCATGTTGCTTTTTGACCATATATTTATAAACATGTTACAGCTGCTGAGTATATAAATGTGCATTTATTATTTTATTACATTTTAAGACCAGCTTTGGGGTTGATTGTGGAGATTTATTCTTCTTAATTTTCTGCCTTTTGCATTGAACATTGTCATATATTGATTTGTTTAATAGTGTATCAACTCCTTTATGGGTCATTTAATGCCAAAATTTAATTTTTCTGAAAGTGTTGTGATATGTCCCAGAAAGGGATATATGTATAATTCAAGGTAGTTGTGGTTTAGGCAAATGTAACCGGATAGGACAATCTAGTACGTAGACATAACTGATGGTACTTGTCGTATGCATTATCCTGAGACATAGGCATAGTCAATAGATGTAGACCAATAGTTGTAGATCTCTAGTCAAAGACCTGTAGACCTGTAGCGTTGTACCTAGGGACGTCGACCTCCATGCATCCTTGCCTTCATATTTATGGCTGACACCAGCCAATCACATTACTGTAAAGGTGTATCTATATTCGTTACATCATGTTGAAATATTAAAATGTTATTTTGCTTTCTCAATTGAATAGATGGTAAATGATACGCACCTTTCTTGTTTGTGTGGACATCATAACTAGAGGCAGTGATTTGTGTGTTTTATGTTGGAATTTTGTTGAAGTTAGATTTTGTAATACAGTTTGATTTGAGAAATTGTAGATATTATATGTATTAATGTCATGAAAGAGTTCTTTCATGTTGGTTGTTTAGTTTTGGCTATGGGATATTTAATGCCAAAATCTAAATATTTTTACCTTCAACTAAAGATAAAATATATTGTTGGTAATTCTACTATTAATGGGTATTGTTCATAATTTTTTTGATAAATATTTTGCTCGCATTTTTACCATAAAAATGTATTTTTATACTTTCATATGGTTTTATTTTTGTTTAAGGATTCACTATTTTGTCCACAACTGGGACCCTAATAGGTGCTACCACTACAGGTTAGAGTAGACCTGGGAAGAACAGCAATTTAGCAATAGTGGTTCCATTGTTGAATATAAGCCATTAGTCATCATTTCAAGAATGGTATTTACATTTATTCTTACAACTGGTTCCCAAAAACAGAAATTTATGATTCCATATAATATATGGCAGTGAAAGCTAGAGAGTTTGACTCAGGTGAAGAAAAATATTGAATCAGTATAAATGTGATTTTACGGATGAATGCTTATAATTCATAAGGTAAATTATATGAAAAATAATGAAATGGAAAGAACTACATAAAAGTTGTTATTAACAGTCATAAAGTGACAACTGAAATTTTTGGAATGTTCTAAAGAAAGGAGACCAAAAGAGTTTTACATTCACAGGCCACATTGAAGGCAAGAGATGCAGAGAAATAGCATGGGGAACCTGCTTAAAATATTTGGATAAATATAAAGATTAATAAGTTCTGCAATGAGAAAAGGTCTCAGAAATGAACAAGAAATTACTAAAAGCAACAAAAGACAGATGTGGAAAATGATGACCATCAACCTGGAGGATCATAGCACATGAGGAGTGCAAGGTCTTCATCTGATTTTGGGGGCTGATGTAGCATGTGGTCTGAGAAATTCTGTCACTGGTATATCATATGGCTTAGCTTAAGAAGCATATTATAAGAATGTATTATAACTGTTAGGTAAGGTTTAGGGAACATAATTAGTTTCAATAAGTAGCCAAATATTTATCTCTATAAATATACTCTTACTGAGGCAGGATACATTTAAACTAGCTAGGCCACATACTATATCAGAATCGAAAAAATAGGCCACATACTATCCCAGCACCAAATATTGTTGCCAAAAAAATTGGTTACGTTTTATCATAAAGATAATGGTTCAAAGTTGTTCTCATGAAATGAAGCATTACTTTATCTAGACTCACAGTTTTAATATTATAAGGCATTAAGAAAAAAAGAATCGGATTATCTTTTAATGTTTATCTTTGTTAGATAATTTAGACAAAAGCACAGCTTTAGCAGAATGCCTAAAGGACAAAAACTATATACATTTTGTAACTTTAGTCTCAAAGAAGAATTAGTAATTACTTAGATTTGGTGAGTGTTGAGTTGAGAAATGGACAAAAATAATCTCAATAATATTAATGTTAAAAATATATAGCACCAAATTTACCTGACATTTACCTAAAATTTGAACCAGAATTGGCAGTCAGTATGCCTTGCAGTGAAAATCAGGAGACAAGAGATTTTCATTGGTCAGTAACTAATGGAACTTCTATTGACAGAATAAGGCTGTCATACACATTTATCAAAATGAACAGTGGATTTTCTAGACTCCCAAGTATTTATGTGAATTAGTATATACTTATTCCAAACAAATCATTTGTGGTTACTATAAGAAAACACGTGAACCCCAAAAAATTCTACTTTCAGTTTCAAATCCTTTTTTTAGTATTCTAGCTTAACAGTGTCTCATTAGTGTCATTGAATTTTTCTTGGATTTTTTTTCTTTAGCAGTGATATCTGAAATATTTTTCATGTATCTTTGATATATGTCATTATTTCTAAATCTTTTAGGTGAGCTACTTTTCCCCTCTTTCTGTTTGACTTGTTCTGAAATACTTTAATATAACCAGATATGAAGAGAACTTTTTTGATTTGTTGATTATGGCAAGTCCTCTGGCTTCAATGAGAGAATTTACTTGCTACTTTAAATGCCAGAGCAGTTGGCTTTTCTCACTTTCTAGAAAAGCTTCTGATTGGTGGATATGTTTATTTTTTTCCTAGATATTTTCAGATTTGCTGATTTCCTATTGAAATGTTATTCCCACCTCCTCATGACATGTGCTCTTTCTATACTAATATGAAGCTTTAACTAACAATGTGTGTTAAGATTTTAATTCTTTCACAAGATACCATCACTTATAAAAGTCTTCTATTCTGCTAATTTCTTGTTTTTTTATACATATAGTACATTGATCTTTTACTGCCATCATTTTCCATTTTTAGTTCATTTTTTTTTTTAATGAAGATCATGGTATTTGATTTGATGGACTTATGTATATTATCTTAATATAGATAATATTTATTTTATTAATATTGCATTTCAATATTTACTGTGGATAAGGAATATGTTAAAGGCTCACTGGAAACTTATTTCCAATCTATGGTATTAACAGTCAAGGACTATTATTTATCTTTCTTGATGAGTGGATTTCAGGATTTGAAAATCTCTAAGTAGAGATAAGTAAACATTTACACACACACACAAACACACATTGTTAATCCTAAAGGTTACTGCATGAGTAATCACCAAAACAAAAGTTAGGAATAATAATATGTCTCAGATACAAGACTCACATGCTGCATGAAGTCGGTAGACTAGTATCTACTTCACACAGCTAGTGAACTGCTAGTTAGTATAATCACTCTACTCTTTCCTATACTGCAATAATGTCCACATATTTAAGAGGATAGAAACATACCATTACTATATATAGGTAGGTATACAACAATATGTATATAGTTTTAAGGTATCCTTTATTTACAGATTAAAATGCTCAATATAAGTGATAGAGCTTGTTAATATAAAAGTGGACATTGTAGCCAACACTCATCAGCAACGGTCTGTTCCATGTTTAAATGCAATTTTCAGACCATGAAGATTGTGCTTAAACATAAAACTGTCACTACTGGCCATTGACTTCAATGTCTACACATATACATATGTTACAGAAAGTCTCGAAATGAAATGATTTTAACAAGCGACATATTTAATTTTTGATTAAAAATAATGTTCAAACAAATAAATTAAACATATACATTTATAAATATGTGCATATATATATATATATATATATATATATATATATATATAACAAAATGGTCAATTCTCATATGTACACAAAATCACTAGTTCACATCATCCCAATTCCAAATTATTGTTCTCTCATATAAATATGTATGCATATATCTGCATGAATTTCATTGAACAAACTGCCAAATATCTATCCATTAAACACCACTGTTTCTAATTCTCAAGTGTCAATGCTTGTGTTGCTTAGATTTTATTCTTTATTATAGAAATAAAACAACCAATAATTCTGAATCTCAAACATTTGGCCACGAAGATGATTCCTCTTTGCATGAGACAAGACACAAAATTAACTCAGCTGTGTACCTGATTCTTGAAAATTAAAACTGTGAGAGCCCCATTCATTGCACTAAAATTTTAGGGTCAATCAGCATACTCTGATGTTTGTAGCAAATGTCATGAAGACAACATAACTTTTCTCTTTTCTAACTCAACTACATTAAGCATTCTAATACGACAAAATGTTTGCTTCTTGTTTTCTGTCCATGTGAATTTAAGTGTGCTTTAAGATTGGCATCTAGTTTTCACCCTTTTACCATTGAAATAATTAAATGTAACTTCTACTGGAACGGTTTCTTTCCCTGTATTTCCCACCTCTGGAACTCCCTTCCATTTACTTGTTTCTCTGATAGCTACAATCTCCAAAAATTTCAATGCAATATCAATTGCCATCTTCTATCTACTTGAATCCCATTCACCTTTTATCTTTTCTTCAATATACCCTGTACCTAGTCTTTTCTCTCGTTGTAACTCTCTGCAAACTAGTGGCAGCCATACCTTGCTCGAGATGAAATAATTAATAAAAATTTTTTAAAAATGGCTACCAGGTATAATCATAAGTTATATTTTGATAGTTTCTTTTCTTACACTTCTCACCTGTGGAACTCTCTTCTGGTTTCTAGCTTCCATGCCACATACTATCTTCAAAAATTTAAAACCTGTTCTTTGACTCTCTGTAACCTCTTTCATTTTAATGGCATTATTGCCTTGCTGAGGGCAACATGATTTTTAAAAAAAAACACTACTCACATGAAAACTTTAACTGATCTTGCATAATATTTACTCTTCTAAGTAGACAAATATTGTCCAATCCAAGTATGACTGAATAAGTTTTATTTTCCTCTCTCTCTCTAACTATTACTGACTCTAGTTCTGCACATAACAAATAATATAAATTTAGAAATTCAAATAAGAAATGATATTAGATCATACACACACACACACATATATATATATATATATATATATATATATAACCTAACTCTACACTTTAAATTTTTTGAACTGAGCACTTTTCATATATAAATATAACAAATTCCTGAACAAGATAAACTTTGTCTGTAAAAACAGTTTTAGTGTATTCATATTATTATATATATATATAATCTGATAGATTCATTTCAATCTCAAATCTTTCTTGTGAATTTCATCTCAGGTGATCCAGTACTTTGATAACTTAGAATCTTAATGAATTAAAAATATATGCTTCTTATAGATATTTGCAAAACATGTGTGCACACAAATTCAATGTTTTTATTTAAACCTTATTGAGATGTTAGTGCATCATGTTAACTGGCTGGAATATTTCCTCATGATTTTGATTCATTTTTTGATTTCTCACGATTGACCATATTATCTTCTTTATCTGTTAGGTTTGATCACTACATCACCAACAGAATGTCTAATTCTGTGCATTTAAAAGGAGCTCAGGTAGCAGAATGTTTATCAGTGCAGAAAAGAAACAGCTATAAACTGAGTTCAAATTTTGATCATGGCTGCTTGTATTCACTTACCAATAATGTGAATTCAAAAAACTGGCTGTATTCTTCCTGTTACTGGTATGAAGCAACAGCTGAGACAGAAGAGAGAGTGAGTACTTATACAAAACATCAACCAAATTTCAGAACCAAACAAAAAATGAATTTTTTTTTTCAAAATAGATATTCAAATCCAAACTCAAATGTATGTATGAAATGATTTGTTTAAACATTATTTTTGATTGATACTCATATTTAAGTAGATATTCTGCTTATCATTAAACAGTATTGTATATTTATTTCTAGCAGCCTGATTATTTATGATAAATTTCTATTATGAAAATGTGTGTCAGTTGGCAGGATTCAAACCTGCGACCCCTGTCCACATAGGGGAAGTCACCATGTGATCTGGTGCGTCTTAGACCTGCTGAATAACACACATTTTCCTAATAAAAATTTATCATCAATAATCATGCTGGTAGAAATAAATATATAATACTGTTTGATTATAAGCAGAATACTTAAATACAAGTATCAATCAAAAATAATGTTCAAACAAATCATTTCAAATTGTCAGTTGTTTATAACCAAGTTTTGTTAATCTTCGTTAACTTCTCTAATATGTTTACTTTAGTTGACATTACAATACATTTCAGTGCAAAGATGGTTGTTATGATGTATTCGAAAATTGTGTTATAGGTTTAATTTGACTTTGTTTAGACTGATTGTCATTCATAGTTGAGAGGTTTAAGACGCACTAGATCACATGGTGGCTTCCCCTATGTGGATAGGGGTCACAGGTTCGAATCTTGCCGAATGACACACATTTTCGTAATAAAAATCTATCGTAAATAATTGGGCCAGTAGAAATAAATATATTAGGTTGTCCCAAAAGTTGTAAACACTTGCAAAAAATTGAAATTTTACTCACCAAGTAACCTAAGGTCACCAGAAAACACTTGCAAAAAATTGAAATTTTACTTGCAAAAACAACAAAAATTATTGCTCAAAATAAAGACCATCATTTACAAAGACTTTCTGCCATCGATCTGCAAACTTTCAGATCTGGTCAAAGTAACATTCAGCTGGCTTTGAATCAAAGAATTCTTGACACACTTACTCGACTTCATCAAATGAGTTGAATTGGCGGCCCTTCAGAAAGTGTTGCATTGAGTGGAAAAGGCTGTAATCTGATGGAGCATAGTCAGGACTGTAAGCTGGATGTGGTAGAACCTCAACGCCATCCAGCTCTTCAAACTTGTCTTTGGTTTTCCTTGGCGGTGTGTGGCTTGGCATTGTCCTGTTGCATCAAAGCATGCTTTCGGTTGATCAGAGCTGGGTACTTTTGCTTCAACTTTTCATAGACTCGCTCAAGTTGCTGACAATAAAGTTCGGCATTGATGGCACGACCATTCGGAACCAACTCAAAATGCACGATTCCTTCAAAGTTCCACCAAATGCACAGCATGACTTTCTTGCCGAATCGATCTTGTTTTGGAACCGACGAATTTCTCTTGCCCTTTCTGAACCCATCACTTATCTCGATTGTCGGATGTTACAATGTGCTTCCAAAAACGCTTGTCCAATGGATTGCTGAGCAATTGTCAGCAAATTTCACTCATCTGTTGGCTTGTGCTTTTGTGAGTTTGTGCGGATCTTGGTGCAGCTTTTTGAGAACAAAATTAAGTTGCTTCAAATGTCAGTGAATTGTTGATTTGCCAACTCCAAGCTCATCAGCCAATTTTCAAGTGCTTGATGAAAGCGCAATGTCCAACCCGGTTTGCAGGTCTCCATCATCCAACTTTAATGCTTCTCTGAGTCAAGAGGGTGGCTGCTGGAAGACTCTATCTAGCAACAGGACTCTGCACCATGACACATAAGCAGGAGAACCCAGTTGTGGTTGTCAGTTTCTGCAGTCACATCACCCCTTGCATCTAGCAACCTAACTCCCCAGACTGGAAACCCCTTGATTATTATTTATTGGTCTCAATTGAGAGAGAGAGACCAATAAAACTCCTTGTAGAACCAAAGATGAACTGAAGGCTAAAATTATGGTAGTATTCACCAAGGTAAGATGATTGTCTAGAAGAGTTGCAGGAGATTCCAAAGTTTTCTGGAGGCTGTGGTTGAAGTCAATGGGGATTTTATTGAATAAATTTACTATTTAGTGTTTCAAAATATTTTTGTGTAATTTTGGTAAATATGTCTGTTAAAATGAGATGTCAGTATTATTTTTATTTTTGTGTAATTTAGATGACAAATCATCCATCACATCTTATATATAAAGCAGAAAAAGTTCCTATAATAACTTCTGAAATAATGATTATATATATGTATTAAGTATGCACATTTTCTCTTAGTCACATACCCACCCACACATGCAAATCTCTGTCTATGAGTGTCTACATATGTGTCAAAAAATATATACAATAAGAGAAGGAAACACAATAGGTGTAAAAAATATGTGTATGTATAATATATACATATTTAAATCTATGTCTTCACACACACACACACACACACACACATATATATATATACACACACACACACACACACACAAAAAAACACACACACACACACACACAATATATATATATATTGCTGTGTGTAGTTCTATACATTTATGAACATATACTCACACACATACACATATAGACTAATTTGCAGAGGATATATTGGCAGGAACAAAATATACTTCCATGTTTTTATTTTATTTTTGAAAGAAGCGCAGACATAAATATGATTAAATAAGAAATAATAAAAACATTTACATTTCCATACAGATTCCTGTTGCCTGTGTTCTTGCTTGCATTCTCTCTTGCTATTTTGTTTTTCAGGCGAAGAATGCAAAATGTTGATTAGGCTGAAGGAAAGAAAATCAAGTTGAAAAAAAAAAAGTCTCTCCTTTCTTTCTCTCTGTCTAATCAACATTTTGCTTTCTTAGCTTTTCTGCCTCACAATCAAATTTTCTTTCTAATAACCAGTTCCTCGGCATTCCTTTTGAGTTCTTGTTTATTTGTTGTTTTTTTTTTGTTTTTTTTTTTTGGGTCAGGGGAGGTATCCGCCATCTTGCCCATCTTTTTTCGCCTTTCTCTGTGTTATTTTATTTGCGTTATTTCTGCTTAAGTATGCCAGCTAAATCTTGCATGAACACAGACAAGCATGTAGATCAGCAGACAGAAAAACAGTTTAGACAATTCATAAACTTCCTGCATTTTAATGAGAACTCTCTCAATAAAATAAATGGAAAAGCCTCTGCAAATATATGCTATAACCATGGTGACAAATATAATGGGCTTCTTCTGTTCTATAATTAGTAAAGGCTTTTAATTAACTAATCATATAATTTGTAGGATCTGTTAAAATTTGATTCTTCATTTAAACAATTTCATAAGATAATAACTAATCATTCATCAATCTTAATAATTCAGAAAAATATCATTAACAGTTTAAAATATTGGCCTATCTATTGATTTACAAATTTATATATTTTTGAAAAACAAAACACAATTATGAATAATTTAAAAAAAAATTATTAAATGCGTTATATGGGAAAATATTTCTCTTTGTAACATGTTCATTGAACCATATAATTTTTTTAATCCTTTCTTCTTTTTTTTTATAATCTTTTCACCCTGAGCAAGGCATTTCACTGCCACTATTACGCAGGGGGTTAAATAGAGGGGAAAGTGGTGGGAAAGAATGGTTAGATATAGGAAATCTCAGAAGGAGGGTGATAGACGGGTAAGGATACCAAGAATGAGGGTTGGGTAGATGGTAAGAGTGTTGGGAGAATAGATGCAAGTTAGTGTGATAGGAGGTGTCTGTTGACCTTACATTTAAACTCCTGGAGATTGGAGCTGTCAGGAAAGCTGACATGTGGAAGGGAATTCCACAGGCGGGAAGTGCGAGAAAAGAAGCTGTTGAAGTAGAAATTAGGGTTACATCTTACCTGTTTCACTCTGAGAAAGGTAATAAAGACACTAAGATGCAATGGGAAACTAAGTAAAGGAAACTGAGAAAATTCTTCTGAGGAGAAATAATAAAAAGATTCAAGGAGGCAGACGATTACAATTTATGTTGCATTTAAATTTTTGAAGATCATAGTTGACAGAAAAGCAAAAAAGAAGAGTTCTAAAGGTGAGACATATGAGAGAAGAAACTAATAGAATAGAAGCTACAATTATAATTATTATTTTACTGCTGAAATTTCTGAAAGGTAGCTGTCAATCTAGTATGATACTTTCATTCATGAAGTTCAGAAATCAAAGAAGAAATCTAGTAAGAAAAATTATTATAAAAATGTTTATCAAAAATGCACAAGGAAATTACTTTGTTCTAATGGCAAAGTGATTGAAGACAAGATGCCAGATGAAAACTCTTAAGATTGCAAATTCTTTTCAAATTTTGTTAAGAATCACTAAACATATAGCAGAAGTTTCAGACTAGATTTAATGGTTGTTATTGTTCCAATATTTCAGTTGTTTTAGCTTGTGTCTTCCATAATTGGTTGTCTTCAAAGAATTGAACAAAACACTTTATTCAAGTTATGGGAATATATTGTTCCTTCAGTGACAGTACAATGAGAACATTTTGGCCTCATGGATTAAATAAATGAAGTTGAAATTCCTGGAAGTCTGCTCACTATAAAAAACATTGGAGTAAAACTAGAGTTTGTAACATCCAAAATGAGGTCATGAGTCCCACTAAATCAGATGGGTCTCATTCAAAATTCTATTACTTTAGCTTTTATATTTTGTAATTCCATCAAATATGAAAAATCAAATTGTTTTTAACTGAAAAATATTTGATTGGAGGATATTCAAAATGTATTTAAAACAAGGAGTAACATACTTAACTCACTTAAACATTGAACAACATAAAATTCTCCTATTGCATAAAAGATATCTGTTCTTCTTTGAGATGTGCATGTGGTGTAATAGATTGTGGCTTAGAATGAAAAACTGAAGAATCCATCCCTATCTTTTAAACAGGAGTAGAGGTTTTATTTTTTTCTTAAATACCGCCAGCAGACTTTTTTACAAGCTGATCAATAAGACACTCTCCAGTTAATTATAAGAGATGCTCCGAAAGTAATAACTCCTGTTTATATTTATAGAAAGTACAACAGGATACAGAGTGCACATTTCTATATAGTCACCAACATCGGCTAAGCATTGTCACTCCAAAAGTAATGCCTCCTAATTTTTTTCTAAGGAAACTGCAATACAGGCAGCACAATGACATCCTTATATGAAGTCTTTAGCTAAAAAAAAAACGATATATCTAGTTACCATCACTGCATTTAATACAGTGATGAATATTCTGAAGAAGGCCGAAGCATATGGCATCAGTAGGAATAGTGTAAATAACAAATGTATGCATTGCCGATAGTTGTCTTAATTACTAATTCCTAATCTTATATTATTCTCTTTCTTTACTAATGTTTTTCTTTTCATACTTTTCCGCACTCAGTAATCCTTGTATCTTAGTGGCTTTATTTCCTTGCCTGGAGTGTTAAATGATTTAAAACAAAAAACAACATTCTAGGGTTCAATGAAAAATTTTTGCATACTTAATGTACATAGTTGTAACAACAGACAAAAGTAACTTAAATCACTTTATCAAAGACAAAAAACAAACACTAATGAGTAGATAGATCTATCGCCCGGTTCACATTCCACCCACATCTATTGAACAGGTTAAGAGGCTCATCCCTTGTTCCCTGTTTAGGATGTGGTTTCTGGCTTTCTCTTTTCCAATCTTATCACTTTGGTTTCTCTTTTTTATTTCTTTTTTTTTTCAATTGGAGTAGATAGATCTATTTATCGCCCGGTTCACACTCCACCCATGTCTATTGAACAGGTTAAGAGGCTCATCCCTTGTTCCCTGTTTAGGATGTGGTTTCCAGCTTTGTCATCTCTAATCTCTTCACTATTACGTAGCCCCCGGCACATCAGTGGCATTAAACCCTCAATCTCCCTCTAATCAATGAATTTCGGGTCAATTTTCAGCATTCAAGGCCAAGTGCTTTGCTTGCAAATTCCCCTACCAATTCGACACTGGATTCCTCTGGGGTATCTGTATCTGACTTCCCACTTAGAACTGAGGCTCAACTGAGTGACATCCACATTAACCCCTCATTGGTCTCTAACATAATTTCAAAGCTTGACCCCCCAAAAAGCAAGTGGAGATGACAGAATCCCAATTATTGTCCTGAAGAAATGAGCCCCGCTGAATTCTCTTCCGTTTTCTCCTAACTCTACAACTACTGCCTCTCTGCTTTTTGCTTTCCTGCCTGCTGGATGTTCTCCTCTGTGGTTCCTGTATTTAATAATTCTGGAGAACTTTCAGACCCCGCTCATTATTGCCCTATCAGCCTCCTACCAATTTTTGGCAAAAATGTTCAAGGCTATTATCAACGCCAAAGGGGTTCAACATCTCACAGTCACTTCTCTGACAAACACTATGGTTTCTGCTTTCCCAGGTCTACTGCTGATATGCTAATGACCATCACTGAGTATATGTATCAGTTCTCAATAAGAACGGTGAAACTGAAGCTGTTGCCCTGGATATTTCCAAAGCATTTTACAGAGTCTGGCATGCAGGCCGTCTACATAAGCTACAGAGCTATGATATATTTCGACAATTGTTTGATCTAATCCAGTCATTCCTTTCAAATTGTGTAATGAAGGTAGTATTGAACGGGCATGCTTCCAGATACTATCAAATGAATACAGACGTCCCTCAAGCCTCTATTCTAAGTCCAATGCTTTTTCTGATTTTCATCAACGTAATCAGATCCCAAGTAGGCATTTATGCTGATGACACTACCATTTACTCTCGCCTTGATCAGAAATCCACTGAGGCTGACAAAGCAAATCTCACTGCTGAGCTTGAAAAGAACCTCCAATCTGTGGTGGATTGGGGTAAGAAATAACTTGTGAATTTTAGTGCTTCTAAAACAAAGCTGCTATCTGTTAATCACCATAGACAATCACTTCTAACCCCCTGCCTTGCATTATCATGGATCAGGTTAGTATCCCTGAAAGCAAAACACTGTGCCTCTCAATAGACCTCAAGTTGAATGACTACATCGAATCCATAGCTGAATCTGCTGCTAGGAAAGTCGATTTACTGTATAGGGCCAGGAAGTTTTTCCCATCTAAATCCATACTGCACATATATAAATCTACAATCTACGAGTGTATTAAATACTGCTGTTCTAACCTGATCCATGATAATGCAAGGCAGGGGGTTAGAAGTGATTGTCTATGGTGATTAACAGATAGCAGCTTTGTTTTAGAAGCACTAAAATTCACAAGTTATTTCTTACCCCAATCCACCACAGATTGGAGGTTCTTTTCAAGCTCAGCAGTGAGATTTGCTTTGTCAGCCTCAATGTATTTCTGATCAAGGCGGGAGTAAATCTGGTCACATCTGGTCAGGTGCCCCGGCTATTCATCCCAATATTCTTGACAAAATCCAACAGAGAATCTGACTTGGTAGCTCAGCTGCAGTCATTTCTCACCAGTGTAATGTGGCTTCCCTCTGTCTCTTGTTCAAATACTTTCACAGCTTCTGCTCCAACGAGCTTAGCTCCCTGGTGCCCCTTCTGCATGAGTTTAATCGAGCCACTAAATTTACAACTAGGTTTCACCTTTTTACAGTGAAACCAATAAAATGTAACTGCAGCTTCTAATCTACAGCTTGATTTCTAGCACTTCCCACCTGTGGAATTCCCCTTCATATACTTGCTTTCCTGACAGCTACAATCTTCAAGAATTTAAATATAAGGTCAATTGCCATCTCCTATCTCACTGGCTCGCATCCTTTCTTTCATGTTCTTTCCCCTTTCCACTCTACTCTCATGCACTAGTGTTCTTATCCTTCACACACCCATTCTCTGGCACTCCCTATAACTTGTTCCTCTTTCGCATCACTCTCCTCTTATGTAACTCCTGCACACCAGTGGCAGTAAAACTACCTTCCTTGGGGTGAAATGATAATATATATCAAAATGAAGTTAACTGAAGTGTAAGGATAAGTAAAACAGTTTTTTCCCACCATAAGTTCATGATTCAAATATATAATAAGATAAAGAATATTGTGTCTCATGCATCAGAGCTCAATTGAATATAAAAATATATAAATATGTGCACAATAACCATTTTTTATTAGTAGTTGTCTGCATTTTGTCCTCAACTGAGCTCTGAAGAGTGAGGAGTGATTACTGGTTAGCATATTTTTAGTTGTTTCTTTTTATGTACATTTTTTGATCACCACTTAATAATATTTTTTTTACTTATCCTTTCTCTACCTCCACCTTTGTTTTAATATATTTGCATATATATTTATGAATAAAGGCAAAAGAAAGACATGCTAGGTGATATGTTTCCTCCTCACTGTAACAAGTATTTATAAACAAAAACAAAAATGTACATGGACTATTTTCCTCATCTTCATTGCTATTTTTATAAAGTTTCAGCTGTTGTACACTCCAGCCTTCTTCAGATGGTAGGAATTTCAAACTGAACTCTGTATTATGATCACTGGGGTATATCATTCTCATTCTTTGTGCAAAGCCACTTCTGGTAGTCATCAGTTATCTTCTTCTAACCTAAGTTATTGTGTCACAACTGCTGAGGCCTGGTATTGAACTCACAATTCTTTGAGTCAATTTACTGGAACTAACCATTGCCTATATCCACTGGGTCATGTGTCCTTGAGGAAATATAAACAAATACAAGAGCAAAAATTTTGTTAGTTTTTAAAAGTTTTAAATTCAAGAACACTTATAAATATTCATAATGTTAACTGAAAAGTCTAGCCAAACTATGGAAGATGCTAAGTGACACAATTCAATGTCTTATGGCTGAAAGTGAATAAATGATTTTTCATGGTAATTGGATAAACTCTTAGCTGTCGAACCTAGACTTTATGAATTTAAGTGCAAGACTCAGCTGGCATCCAGATCTTATCAGTTTACAGTTGTGCTGGCCAGATGTAGCTTTAAGTTATATGCTAAGTTTCTTTTCTTGCACTTTTCACTGGTGGAACTCTCTTCTGTCTCAATGCTTTCCAGCCAACTTTAATCAGCTGAAATTTAACTTCACTATCAATTGCTGTCTACTGTCTTCCTGATTACTTTTTAGTATTTCCGCTTACTATTAATGTTTTTGTTCCTAATTTTTGCATATCCTGTAACTTTTCCATTTTTGTAGCTTTTCTGCCTTTGCTTTAGGAAATAATGATAAAAAACAAAAAAAGTAATAATGTTTAATGAATAAAGACAAAAGAAAAATTTAACCAGCGCATTTAATTCTCTGAGGGACTTTACAAAGGCAAATATAAAGATTCTGTTTTGTGTGTGTGTGTGTGTGTGTGTGTGTATATATATATATATATATTATAAATTATAGTTTAGAACATGTGCAAATTACATTCTACTACAGGTCGTAAACGCTGATGAAACATTGTCTTTCAATGTCAAAACAAAATGCACACTTTGTAATAGATTGTAATTTGTACATGTTCTAAACTATAAATATTCATAGCTTTATTTCTATACTGTTTTAAATTAATGTTTTGAACATTGTTAATATTTTCTTCATTCCTTATTTACTTGGAGATGTATGAGCAAAAATATTATTAATTTTTAACTTTAAGAATGTTCATAAATAATATCCTTCAGGTTAGTTGAAAAGTCTAGGTAAGCTATGGCCGATATCAAGTGAAAACAGTTCAATGTCTAATAAACAAAACTGAGAAAATGATGTTTTTGAAATTTTTATTTTTTTCTTTCACCAGCTGTGTGTAAATAGTAAAGCAAAGTTAACTCTTTTGCCTTAATTGGTAGCCAATCACAGAGAGGGACAAACAAAGTGGCTTCCTTATTAGTAACCAGCAATGCATTGTGGGGCATAAAATGCATAGCATGACATATACATCATGTTGCTTGTTCACTGTATCCCAGTCTATCTAAGGACACATAGATGATATACTGTCTCTGGGTATAAGCAGACTGAAAGAAAAGTGTGTGGCTAATGATGTGCATGAGTTTTTTTAACATAATCAATTAAAAGTCATGACTTCAGATGAGGTTATTGTCACAGGATGATACGCAAGAAAATAACATTCATAGATACCATGCACTTCCACTGTTACAAACAGTAATTAAATACTGTTTGCATGAAGTGTGATCATCTGACATTAGAGAAGATCAGTATTAGATCTTATTAGAAATCAGATCTTAAGGAAATTAACTGGTTTTTTGCTAGAACCCAATTTTAAGTGTGTTAACCAACATAAACAATTACACCAGTTAACCAGCTAATGAGGAAGGAGTTCTAGAAAATGTAATACCAACAGGTCGGATAAAGGAAAGAAGAGACAGGGGAAAGCAGTGCAAGATGTACTTGTTATGTCTAAGCGAAAGGAAGATGCCAGAGCGGGGTTAGAAGAGATACCAAGGAAAAAGTATTGAGAGCGACAAGAGACATAGCCAAGTGGAAGTCCATGATCACTTATGTCCTGAAGGGATATGGCACATGAAGAAGCCAACTAATGTGTCTGCAGTAACATAGTGTGGGTTGGGCCAAAAAGGTACTTGCCCCAAGTGCTAAATTTTTAGCAACACAAAAAAATTAATTAGGTTGATAAAATGTGTAATGAACTAAAATGGCTGAGGAGGATGTGCAGTCGTTTAAATTGCCCCAAGCTGTTCAAAATCCACTCTACACCACTGTGTGTATTGCTTCAGTTTCCTTATACTGAGTGAAAATTCAAACAAAGTGTCACCAAAGATAAGTTTACAAATTCATTTAGCGAAACAACTGTCAGCATATATAAACCAAATACTAAGTAATTCCTGTAATTGAAAAAGATATAAGTAGATACAAGTTGATATAAATGATAAAACTGGTTTTATGTAATATTTGTACACACACTCTTAACTTGATTTAATCTTCAATCTTTTAAACAGACTAACAAACATAGATTTTCATATATTAGATTAGCTTTTCTATTCTATAGCCAAGAAAGAAAATATAGCACTACTTCCTAGTGTGTATGAGCCAACAAAAGGATAGTTTTGCAATAAAATGTATCAATGTAGCAAGAAGAAAATGTGATTCACTTCACAAAAGAAAAACGTAAACATATACTGTAAAAAGATAAGAATATAGATTTTTTGTTTTGTTTTTCCTGATGAATTTTAGGATAAGCTAGAAAACATGGTTAAAAAAAATATATAAATTTGGCAGGAAGGATATGAAAAAGTTATTTCTTTTATTCTCAATGTAAAATGTAATTTGATTTGTTTTATGCAAGTGACTATACATGAACTTTAAACAATTTCTACTAATTTAGTTTTGTAATTTTCTCCAGCTTGACATAACATGAGAGTATATCAAGGAGTATAAAATATTTATGCCAAATCAAACAAGATGGAGGATTCTGTACAAGATGAAGAAATTTATTTGCATTTATATCTTTAAGTTTTCTATTCTTTTTTTTTAAAGATTTCTCATCATTATCAGTGTAAATCCTATTTGAATGTAAATAGATATTTTCTTCATTATCAGTATAAACACTGAATGTCAATATATATTTTCTTCATTTTCAGTATAAACAGTCTGTAAATATATATTTTCTTCATCAGTGTAAACACTGAATGTAAATATTTTTTCTTTATTATCAGGGTAAACACTGAATGTAAATATATATTTACAATTTTAGTTTTTTAGTGTTTTATTGTTTCATTACTTTTTATTTTACTATAAAACAGAGATA
This sequence comes from Ascarosepion bandense, assembly GCA_037127315.1. NCBI lineage: Eukaryota > Metazoa > Mollusca > Cephalopoda > Sepiida > Sepiidae > Ascarosepion > Ascarosepion bandense. The sequence continues at coordinate 9,927,301 of JBBBDQ010000145.1, forward strand.
ATTTCTCTAAAATTAGATTCTTCATGAGACAATAGAAGACTATATAATCATAATGACATATCTTAAAGATTTGATGTATAGTTGAGATTTTAAACTAAACACTATAAAATATTTAAATAGAGTTTTTGGACCCATTAAGAGAACATGGATTAGAACAATATTTGCAAGTAGGTACTTATCATCAGGGTCTTGTATAGTCAGATTCTATATGATAGGATGGTCAGTCATAAGCTTCCCATTGGTAGGTTATTAGATGGCAATTATGACATAGGGCAGGAGTCAAAAATATACATGTCGGGTAATAGAAGAGAGTCAGCAGTCAGTGATGAGAGAAAAGTTTAAAAAAATGGGATGTTAAGTCAGAGGTTGTTGGAGCTCTCACTGACCCACAGACAAGACCTGATCTGAAATAGTAGCAAAGTTATTTCAAGTGTCATTTATCTATTCTCTAGTCTGTACCATGAATAAATAACCTACAGTTTTGGAAACAAGATTCAGTATTTCACCTTTTGTTACCTTCTTAATATACACTAATCCCTTTACATTTGTTTATGCAAACAGGATGTTAAACATAATGTAGGATGATTTGATATGTCATTGGAAATTAATGGAGAGTTGTGGATTATATGCTTGGATATTTATTTTAACAGAATCCCTATTGCATACTCTTGGGCCATATTTAATTTATATATTTGGAGGGATTAAACAAAATATTTCCACTTTCCACATTATAAGAGAATCTATGTTTTCTTTAGGATTTTTGTTAAAGCAATAAACATAATACTGAACTTTATTTTGTGATGATTTACAAATTATTAAATTTTACCAAAAAAATTAACACTTACAGCTTTTTTTTATCTCCCCACACTGTAGTTTTAGCTCATTCTATAAAGAATATGAAAACAACACAGTTTTTAATTTTGAATATTCATTGACCAGGAAAAAAAATATATTTTAACATTAGAAAAAAAAAATTATTGTCTCTGGCTTGGAAATTGTTATATAGTTAAAAAATAGGACAAAGACTTAGTTAAGCTAACTGCATAAACACAAAATAATGGCTTGATTTTTCATTAGCAATATATTGTAAATTAAAAACGCTTCACTAAGAACATAAACTGTCTTAAATTTTTAACATGTTCAAAAGATGCACATGCATCTTAGGAGAAACCATAGAAAATTTAATAGTTTTATCTCAAGTCAACCTTGCAAAAAAAAGACATTTGGTAAATTATGGTAATTCAATTTTTTTCCTTTCCTGGATTGATTATGGATTTCATTAATTTTGTGGTTATGAGAAAGTTTCTGCTTATATTTCCAAGGCTTCTTTAGTCGTGAAATTTGTACAGAAGAGAAAGGCATCACAATTTTCTGGTTAAATAGTTTTTAAATTATTGGTTAACAAAAAAAGTCATAGAAAATAATATATTGGTAGAACCAATTCATTCATAACAATGCATATAAACATTTAAATCCATAATTTTCAAAATTTTCTTTGCTAAGCAGAGAAAACTGTATAGATATCCATCAAGTTAATTTACTCATCAGAGTTAAATTTTCTTATGTATTGGTTTTTCTATAAATTTCTGAACTTTATCTCAACTTTTGAGATCCTATCTTCTTTCAGATATACTCTATGATACGTGATCATTTTACTCCACCTGTGAATATGTCTGTGTGATTTAAGCTTGGCTTACAATAGATAACTGATTTCTCATTAATATTCTTTTCCACATTTGCACAGGATTAAGGCCATATCCTGATAAAACACTGGTTGGCACATAAAATCAATGTTAAGCAACTTAGAGCCTTATACGTAGTTGGGTAACTGTTTGGGAATATCAGGTGCTGTAAGTTTGGATATGTGAGTGGTGTAATAGATAACAGCTTGGAATTGGAAATCATAGAGCTTAGTTCCAGCTACAGTTAAGTTAGTTATATTTATGTGCTTATATCCTTGGGAAAGGTATAAATAACCTCTTCTCTTTTCAGCTAAATGTTAATCAGTAGGATTTGTATCAGTGAAATCATTATTATCTCATTACAGTAAGGTTCATTTTTTACAAGGCCCAGGAGCCACTAGAGGTAGAGTGTTACATTAGAAGGCCATTTGTGTACATAAGAGTGAAAGATGAAGGTTAACCCTAGCCTTGAACAGATTAAGATTTCTGTGATCAGGAAAACATCCTTTTAGGAGTTGGTTCCACAAGGCAGTGGTTTATGGGGAAGAAGCTGTTAGAGAGGAAATTTATATCTCACCAATGAAATCTGCAGGGAATGTGGTGGTTAGTTAGAATGTAAGTGGCATAGCATATCCTTGCTATGAAATTTGACTTGATGGGACCAGAGAATATAGTTGTTCAAGCACTTTCCATGGAAGTAGTAGTAGAACAATGAGAGGCTTGCCACCTCCCTCTTGTGGGAGAGAGGTTGAAGGGTAGAGAATAATTTGTCACCAAGAGCTCAGGAGTGCTTTTGGACTCTGTCAAAACTGGAGAGTGAGGTCTAGGCAGCTCCCACCCAAATATGACAACAGTATTCCATTTTTGACCTGATCTAGCTCTTGTAAAGGTAAAGAATAACAGGAGTCAGGTATTTTTCGGTGTGAAAAAAGGTGATGACCATTTTATCCGCATCTTTATCAATTGATTTTATGTACTACCATACAATGTTTAGAACACCTCATCATCAAACATTACAGACATTGAAAGCAAAGAACATGGTCATGCTTTATATCACTATATCTCTTTCATAGCAGTGAAGAAAATTGAACCAACAAAGATGTGGTTCTACCAGTGAATGTCAAGGATTTCATGAACAGCCTATATAAGAAACAAAGTTTAAAGATGAATAGGAATGCAAAGAAACTTCTTATTGCAGTCAGAAAGAGACCGTTAACTTTTTAGGATATGATAAGGAAAACATTTTGTTGCACAACCTTTCTCCATTTTTATTTTAACTTGAAGGTTTTGTCTACCCAGAATGTACGTGGTTTCTCAGAAAGAACTTATTAATATGGCAGGTTGGGGTAACACTTGCCAAAGAAATGTGAGGCGTGTCATACACACACACACACACACACACACATATATATATATTATGGACTCTCCCGTCAATTTCAACGTATGAGTGTCTAACTCAGACTGCCACGCAAAGAATTGTTTAGAGTGGTGAAGGCTTGTGTAGCACCATCCACACTTTTTGGAACTGCTGATAACAAACAATCGGTGAAGAAGTTCACCATAGATCGTATGAACAGCAGACCTCAGTTATTTAACCCATAACTGGAGGGAATGAAATTTACCAAGAGTACCAGTGTGCAAGTGAATGCAGAGTGTTCGACTGTAATTGGAACTCGGCTCACCGATTTTTCTTTCCAAGCTGACATCCACCACACCACAAGATATCCGTCCTTAAATGTTTACAGCACCTGGTTTTCCCAAGCGATCACCCATCTAAGTACTGACCAGGCTCAATGTTACTTAACTTAGATGATCAAGCGGGAATTCAATATGATACGATTGTTATAGATATATAAGTAAAATAGTGGCTGGTTGGACCAGCAGACTATAGATTGAAAAATGTGTTCAATGCACAACCAAAACACATGAACTGAATATGCAGGTCAAATTTAGTTCTATAACCTTGGTTAGCAACTGGTCTAGGAGAAGGACAACTTGGAATTCAAATATTGTGATTACTGCTACACTTCTAAACACATAGTTAATCAGGGAAGTATTACTCCAAGGCATGAGAAAAATATGGATCTGTATTGATGTCCTTTCATCCCTGGTACATTTTTTTTAATCCATGAGATTAACAAACAGAAAATATATGTCTATTCACAGCAAAGATCATTCTCTGCCAATGAAATACTTCTCTTAATTTCTCAAAATAAAGAATATTAAAAAATCTTGAAAGCAAAGAACATGGTAATGCGTTATATCACTATATCTCTTTCATTGCAGTGAAAGCTGAAGAATTTCATCTCAGATGAAGAAACTTGAACCAACAAAGATGTGGTTCTACCAGTGAATGTCAAGGATTTCGTGAACAGCCTATGTAAGAAACAAAGTTTAAAGATGAATAGGAATGCAAAGAAACCTTTTATCCCAGTCAGAAAGAGACCGTTAACTTTTTATGATATGATAAGGAAAGAAAACTTTCAGAATTTAATACTCACAGGGCATTTTGTAAACAAAAGCAGAAAAAAAACAGCAAAAACTGACTTGAGAGATCTGACTAAATAGTTAAACAAGTATGACAAAGGTAAATAGAAGTCATAAAGGAGTAAGTATTATTTACAACAACAAAAGCTATGAAGCTGTGGTTGAATCATTATCGCTTACATTCTGAAGAAAGAGGATACATAGTACTTTTCAAAAGTACATTAAATTGTTATAATTCATAACAGAATACTGCCTAATTTGACTGGGGGAGTATAATATTTTCCTACTGTTATTTGTGCAAGTTAAAAATAATTTTAATCATTGATGTTTTCTATTGTGGTGTACCAATGATAAGACATTTTATTGGGATACCTGGTAATGCTCTCAATGTAGAGAAAACTGAAGAAACTTGTTTATTTTTAATGCAAAATTTTTACAAAAATATCAGTATAAATTGAACGTAAATATTGTCAATCAAAATTTGAATTGATTCTAATTTACATTATTGTAGGGAGAAATACATTCATGCCTTCCCCAAAATATAAATATAAAAGACATATAAATATTCTTAGTTAAAATTTGGGTTGATTGTTGTTTTTTCAATATCTATTTATCATTTAATCATTAAGTTCAGTATTTTTAAACTAAAATGTGTTATTATCTTTATCAGTACAATGAAGAAGTAGTCTGTTGCCTAACATCTAGTCATCACCATTATTTTGACCTGACATTTTCATTGTTTTATGTTTAATCTATGTGATTAATATTGATGACAAATGTTTGTAGATTACAAATAAAGTAAATTATACTGAAAAAGACACATTTATTGTGTAAGAAAAATGCATTTTTAATTATGAGGATACAAACTTATTGATGCATTTATGCCCAAGTAAAGATTCTAATCAATAATGATTAATATAAAGCAAACTTAAAATATATGAACTCTTTGTGATGTCTAAAATATTAAAATCTACTCTACTATGTACAATAAAAAAATCTGTAAGCCTTTTCTCTCACTTTTATTTTTAGTATTTTCATAAAGGTATCATTTTTTGGTTTTTATTTCATCCATCCATCTCTTGATTGATATACTCCAAGTGAATTTAATCAAGTGGAATGAATTTAGAACTACAATTTAGCCATTAAAATCTCACTAAATAGAAAATCTGTTTCTTGTTGCAAAAACACTAAAAGACAAATAAAATAAAACAAATGTTCAGCTGATAGATTTTTAAATGGAACTAACAATTCTCTGATATAACAAAAGTTAAATAAATTACATTTCCTTAAAAAATTTTACAGGTAGCTTTCTATGTTCTGCTAGAGGAAAAGAAAATATTAACATTTTCTTAAATCATGGGAGGAACCAATTGTCCTCATCTTGTAAATTATCTGCCAAATGTTAAAATCAAGGAGACAGTCACACGTCCATGAAGTGTAGAGTTTCTAATATAAAAGAATTTAGTCATCTCTCACTAAAGAAATAATACATTGATTCTTTGAAGCTGTTGAATTCCAGCAGTTTTGCAATAGCATGATTCCAGACAGTTAAGATTTAAATTTATATTCACAGGGGAAAAAGTAAAAGAATGATGCTGTTGCAAAATAATTGTATTTTTATACTTGTTAACCCATTATCCAATTGCAATCCATGCAACACTTATTCCTTGTTTTCACCCACTCCCATGCACCCTCCTGTCTGTTCTGTACATTGTTAAAATACAGCAAGTGAATGAGTGATCCTGTCTTCAGGGGTTGACAAAACGGTGACTCACCAGGAAGTGATAACCAGCTGAAGCTGATTAGAAGCCAGCTTCATAGTAAATGACGCCATGCAGAAGAAGACTCATTGCTTTCAATTTAAGAGATTCATGATTCTAGACATTTCTCTTGTATATCATGTGTGCGTTTATGTATGGCTTCATTGCAGTGTATAGATTTCTCAGTAAGGATTCATTTATGTTTATATAATAATAGTTATTAATGCATATGTATATAAAATCTATCTCTCTATCTAAAAGCAATTGGAGTCTAGCCATACTGATGAGCTGTGATACAGCGAAACAGATCTGTCGACAGATGACTATATATATATATCTGCTAAATTCCTTGTTCCTGTTTTTTCTTTTTTACCAAGTCATTCCGGCTAGTTAGTTGAATTTCCATTCTCGCCTACTCACCCATTTCTACGGCCAATAAGATAAAACATTTTTTTTACCTACTGGCATTGTAGCATGTGTGTTTGGGTTGGAAACATTTATTTTAAATATTGTTAAAAGTAAGTCATGATTTTTTTTTTTTATTTATTTATTTTTGCTTAATTTTAAATGTTTCATGGTCATTTGAACAAGTGTTTTTTTTTTTTGTCTTTTTTTCAAAGAAATTTCTTTGACTGGACTTTAAGTCCTAAACCAGCCAAAATCAAACCAAAAATCTCTTAAATTTTCTTTTACTAATATCTGGGGCATTCGTACTAACTTTCCTAGTGTAGAAGCTTTCCTCCATGAAAAGTCCCCGGACATCCTAGCGCTCTGTGAGACTAACCTCAACTCATCAATTCCCTCCTCTGACTTCTCCATCCCTGGTTATCTCCCCCTCTTAAGGAAGGATTCCACTGTCCACATGCATGGGCTGGGGGTCTACGTTAGTGAACACCTCCCTATAGCTAGGTTGACTTCACTCAAATCTACTGACCACCAATATGTATGTCTTCGTCTGTCTCTCCTCAGTTCGGTTAGTTACCTTTTCTTTCTCGCCTTGCTAGGGGTGATACGATTACAAAAAAAAAAATATATATATATATATGTATATAATTGTATATCTAATCTCAAAATAAATGTGATCATTTACTGTCCACCTACTTTTGGACCACCCTGTGTGTGTGTGTGTGTGTGTGTGTGTGTGTACTTACTTAAATTTTGAGACCCTGATTGGCACATATTCCTTTATATATTTGCCTCTTACTTTCTCTCTCCTTTACTATCACTCTTTCTTTTTTTCTTTCCTTCTTTCTCCTGCAAATATTACTATTAATAATTATTAATTACATCTCTTTGATTTCATATTCCTGCATTTTAATCATTTTTTAATATAAAATTTTAATTTTTTATTCTCATGCAATCTTTGTCTACTTCAATTTTACTCTTGATATATTAAAAAACAGTAACCTGATTCTATAAGATTTAATTATGATGAACATTGAGCGAACTTAAATTCAAATCATTCAAACAGTCAATTTGTAATATGTACCTGATGACTGCATAACACATGAAACTGTAAATCATGCCATCGACATCGGAAAATATACATACATTATATATATATATATATATATATATATATATATATATAAATATATAGAGTAATAGATAATAGTAAAATTGAATTAAGAAATGTAAGCATGAATTTCAGTTTCATACTTAGGCAATCTTTTGTCTGATATACTGAGACTTACTTCTTTTTTTCCATTAAGGTAGTTTTATTTGGTGGGGGACACAGTGGAGTAATGGATAGCAGCTTGGATTTTGGAATTAGAGTGCCAAATTTAAATTCTAGTGGAATTCATTACATGCTAAAACTCTTGGGAATTTTATGCTTCCATCTCATCTCACCCCAGCACTGTGTAATTAGACTGGGTTCTATAGCTTTGGGTGGCAACTGGTCTAGGAGAAGAAAACTCTGAATTGAAAACTATCTTGGAGAGAGTTAATTGCATGATAGACTAGATTATATGGCTTTGGTTGGAAAACCAGTCTACCACAGCAAGAACTGGCAATCTACTGCAGGAAAATCTCCAAGTGCTCTCTTCTAACAGACCTTGAGCCAGCATAGAATAGTAGGCTCAAAAAATTAACATGAGAATAATATTTCATATTGATGCAAATATACGCAATTAACAACTGATGATGATGAGTTCTATCGACTTGATATTGAGGACTGTTTTTAAATTGAGTCTATGTGATAGCAAGTTTATTATAATATGTAAAACTTTTATCTCTTAGCAACATATATATATTTATATATATAGTCATCCGCAGACAGATCTGTTTCGCTGTATTACCGCTCATCAGTATGGTTAAACTCTGATTGCTTTTTAACCCAGGAATGATACCCGATCGAATTGGCATCGGTTGGTGATTCTACTTCTGGGCTATGGCTGTTCGGTAGAAGAAGGCACACTTTTTAGTGCGTATATTATCATTATATGCGCCCAATAGCCAGAGTGCTCTAATTCATTTTACTGAAAGAGCGATGCGTACATGCCAGAGTAGCTACTGTTTTCCAAAGTTTACCATTCTTCCAGAGTGTTCAATCAGGGTGTGATTATATATATATATATATATATATATATATATATATATCTGACACGTCTGACCACAAATGATTTCACAGTCTAAATGAAGCTGAATCAAGCTATATGAACACAAATTTCCAATTCCTCGTAATATTCATCTCTGCTCTGAAGGTGTATATTAATGTAAACAGACAATGTTATGGAAAAATCTGCAGATTTATGAAACGGATTAACAACAGATATATTTTAATTTATTTTTTTGAACATTACTTTTAATATTTTTATATACCTACTGGCCTGAATATTTTTGAAAAATTTTATTAGGAATGAAACATATTCTGCCAAATGACACATATTTTCCTAACAAAATTTTAAAAAATTACTCAGGCCAATAGAGTTATATCTATGAATATAACGCTTAATTAAAAATAGATTATCTACTCGAATATGAGTACCTATTAAAAATAATCTTCAAATAAAGATTTATATTTCTTATTGTTATAAATGTTATTGTGGATACACATGTTTGTGTTGCTTTACCTGTTTTTTTTTTATTTTTATTAAACAGTGAAACTAATAACAACTGGTATAAATTGATGTCCTACTAGTGAAAAATTATGCCTCTCATGGGAATTAAACCTGCATCCCCTTTTTCCATCAGGGAAACTAATTTTGAGCCAAAGTGTGCCACTACCAGCTTGGCCATGAAGGTCAGCCTTTCAGAGCAAAGTTTGAATTACCTATTTAAAGAAAACAAATATTCTCATTGATACTTCTACAAATCTGCATCAGCTAGCTTTTGTTTCATACCCAAAAGGTAAACAAGAGTAATTTTTTAATAAATATTTTTACCTGACATTAGTTCTTTTTCCTATGAATGTTATTTGTAGTGGGTACAACTGTTTGAGTTGATGCCATGTTTTTTTATTTTATCATATAAAAAAAATTAAGAGTTCAGAATAGTTACCAAACTTTTATTATTTTAGATACAATTTTTATTAATTTATAAATCTGTTGGGCACTTCATCAAAAAAAATTTTTGTTCAATTTGGCATATGTTAAATTATATAATTTATATAAATCAGTTGGTGTCATTGTTTTATTCAGTGCACACAAACACATATATATTAATGTATATTTGAGCAACAAACTTTCTTTTAAACATGGGTCAGTGAATTTGACAGATCTGGAAAATTTAATTAATTTAATTTTTTATTTAGTTTTTCAAGTATTTTAAAATTTTTTCATTTGGTATGAGTAAGGAAGTGCAAAAATGTTTCATATTGTTTATTCTCCTAAGTGTTTCAAGGAGTTTTGTTTCGGGGTGTTGTTAATTTCTCTTAATGTTTGATTGTATAAGATGTATGTTTGTGTTGTTTTGAATAACAGTGGGAGTGTTTATTCTGAGCTTCATGTGTTGAGTGCACCTGAAATTCAAGCCTGGTATTCCCTACTGAGAAATGAAATATTTCATTATTATTCCTGTCAGTAATCAAATATACCTTGTGTTTCATTTATTTAATGATACAATATTTCATTATTCAGTTTATTTCTGTTGTTTTTTACGAGCTTTTTAAAATATTTTTTACCTTTGAATAGTTTAAAAACTATAAGTCCTTTTACATTTTTAAAACATAAATTCACTAGAAAACAAGGCAGTAATCCCACTCAAGAAGCTAAGCTGCTGTTTGCAGCCAGAATGAAAAAGCACATAGCATCCCATAAGTTTGGCTCCAAAGACTACTGGAGGCTCTGGAAAAAGTGTATTAAACAACAGCAAACTGTCAATTCCCCCTCTAAACAACAAATTTGAGGTCCTCATCTCTTCAACAGACAAGGCTAAGTGCTTCACTCGCAGATTTCCCACCAACTCGACACTGGACTCATCTGGAGTATTTGTAACTGATTTCCCACCCAAAACTGAGGTTCAACTGAACAACATCCACATTAGCCCCTCAGTGGTCTGTAGCATAATTTCAAAGCTTGACCCTTGTAAAGCGAGCAGGAGTGACAGAATCCTAATCATTGTCCTGAAGAAATGTGCCTCTGAACTCTCCTCTGTTCTCACCAAACTCTATAACTACTGCCTCTCTGCTTCTTGCTTTCCTGCTTGCTGGAAGTTCTCCTCCATGATTCCTATATATAAAAATACTGGTGAACCCTCTGACCCCTCTAATTATTGCTCTATCAGCCTCCTACTAATCAATCAATCATCAATGCCAAGGTGGTTCAATTTTTCACAGCCCACAGTCTCTTCTCTAACAAACAGTATAGTTTCTGCATCACCAAGTCTACTGCTGATATGCTCACGACCATCACTGAGTATATACAGCAGGCTCTCAACAAAAAATGGCAAAGTTCAAACTGTTGCCCTAGATATCACCAAAGCGTTTGACAGAGTCTAGCATGCTGGCCTTCTACGCAAGCTGCAGAGCTATGGTATAACTGGACAATTGTTTGATTTAATCCAGTCATTCCTTTAAAATTGCACAATGAAGGTAGTATCGAATGGACATGTCTCCCAATACTATCATACAGACACGAGTGTTCCTCAAGGCTCTATTCTAGATCCTATGCTTTTCCTGATCTTCATTAATGATCTCCTCGATGTAATAAGTTCCTAAGTAGGCATATACGCTGACGTCCCTACAGTTTACTCTTGCCTCGATCAAAAATCTGCTAAGGCTGATAAAGTAAACCTTGTTGCTGAGCTTGAAAAGGACCTCCAATCCATGGTGGACTGGTGTAAGTAATGGCTTGTGAATTTTAATGCTTCCAAAATAAAGATGCTATTCATCACAGACAATCACTCCTACTCCCCATTAGCATTGATCAGACTAGTCTCCTTGGGTTAGTCTCTCACAACAGACATCAAGTGGAATGACTATATTGCATTTATAGCTAAATCCACTGCTAAGAAGGTCAGTTCTCAGTGTAGGACCAGGAAATCTTTCCTGTCTGAAAACATCCTACATATATATAAATCTACCATCCGCCCCTGCATTGAATACTGCTGCGATATCTGTTTGGGTGCCCCCACTATCCATCTAGGGGTCCTTGACAAAACCCAACGGAGAATCTGTCATGTGATCAATCTCGACTTGGCAGTTCAGATACAGTCACTTTCTTACTAGCACAGCGTGACTTCCTTGTGTCTCTTCTACAAATACTTTCACAGCTTCTGCTTCAGTGAACTCTCTGTGTATGAATTAACTCAAACCACAAGATTAGCAACTAAGTCCCTTTTATTGTAAAACCAATAAAATGTAAACTCAAATTCTACTCCAGCTGCTTCTTTTCTCACACTTTTCACCTGTGGTATTCCCTTCTGTTTACTTGCTTCCCTGACAGCTGCAATCTCCATGAATTTAAATGTAAAGTCAAGAGTCATCTTCTATCTCACGGAATTGCATCCTCTCTCTCATATTCCTTTCTCTATCCACTCCACTCTCATCAGTATTGTCATCCTTCTCTTACCCACTTCCTGACACCCCCTATAACTTGTCACTCATTCTCATAACTTTGCTCCTATGTTAACCTCCCTGTGCACCAGTGGCAGTAAACTGCCTTGCTGGAGTGATATGATTAAAAAAAAAAAAAAAAGAAAAAAAGAGATGCAGTAGCTATTGGGAGTAAAAGAGAATGAAAAGAAGGAACTTGAAACTCAATCCTAAACAGGAAACAAGGGATCACAAACACTACTCCTGTTTAAAGGACTCAGGAGGAGTGTGAGTCAAACTTATCTATATCTATTGAGAAAAAAAAGAGTAAATAAAATTTCAGTGTTCAGGCAAAGATGTTAAAAATATAGAATTGAAGTAAACTTTAGAAGAAACCAGGAAATCAATCCTAAACAGGAACAAGGAGGTAAACCTCTTCTCCTGTTCAAAAGACTAAATAGGAGTGTAAACCAGGCAATAGACAAATCTATCTACTCTCAGTAATTAGTAACTAAAATTTCAGAGTTTAGACAGAGATGTTAGAAGTATAGAATTGAATTTTAATGTTTACTTTCTAATTTTCATTTTAGTGTTTTGAGATTTTGAAGTCAGTTTGCATTTAGGATTTTAGAAGATATTCAATAGGAAAAAATTAATTTTTACTGTTTTTTGTTGTTTTTTATATTTAATTAGAATAATTTTAACAGAGCCTTGTCATACTCAGCAAGTACTCCTGTTTAAGAGTTATTTCATTTGAAATTCCATTTATTTTCTTTAAGATATATAATTAAAATATGCTGTATATTTGGACTAATCTGACCCTTGTGGCATCTATAAGCTTTCTGTTCATAAAAAAGAAACAGTTTATTTTCAAGAGAATTTGTACAAACATTTGACTTAGAAAAACAGAAAAATATTTTTTCAGGTGTCAGTCTGTCATTTAAGTGCCATAAGTGAACGCTTGGGCAATCATGTCAAAATATGATTAACAAAAAACAGGTTAAACTGTTTTATTGGTCCTCAGATAAATAGTATTTAATTCAAATCATACTCAGCCACAAAAACATCTTCGCTGAAGCCTTGAAAGTAACTGCATGGGAAGATCTGGTGGTTCTCTTTCATGCTGGACATCACTTCCACTTTGGCATCCCTCATTTAGCACTTGGTATTGTCAGGCAGCTGTAGTTGTCCAAGAAATTCAAGTCAAAGCAAGAAGGCCGCATCTTGTAAAAATTGAGATCAGCCAATCCTGGGTCATACACAACATGTAGAAAAGAAGCAAAATTTTGCTTGAATCATGTATGGGCTCTTCTGGACCACACTTTATGACAGAAACTGACCATCATTATAAGTGTTTGTATTAACCCTCATCAATCTGCTAGAATTATGGTTCATAATGTCCTGAACTTGACAAACTTGACCATCCTTTGGACATCTAATTGTTTAGAATATTTCTTCCTCTTGGTCATAGATGACACATTTTGACCAAAGAAATCCCGTTTGTCTTGGATATTGATCATGAAAGGTCTGGCATTTTGGGTTATTATGGTTGGCTATTCATTTCTTGTAGCAGATTGGAATTTACCATCTAAATGCACGCAGTCTGTCTGAAAGAGAAATGAGAATGCAAAAATTTGGGGCATGCTGAATTAGGTCACCTTGCATTTAGGGCTCACTGAAGGTGTTTCCTCAAATATTTGATGAATTCTATGTTAGCAGCCTTTTTCATCTAATTTTCAACATACATGCACATGTACATATATATATATGTGTGTGTGTGCATGTGTATGTATATATATATGTGTGTGTGTGTGTGCATGTGTATGTATATATATATATATGTGTGTGTGCATGTGTATGTATATATATATATATATATATGTGTGTGTGTGTGTGCATGTGTGTACATATATGTGTGTGTGTGTGCATGTGTGTACATATGTGTGTGTGTGTGCATGTGTGTACATATATATGTGTGTGTGCGCACATGTGTGTATATGTGTGTGTGTGTGTGTGTGTGTGTGTGCATATGTGTGTGCATGCATATATATATATGTATATGTATATATATATATATATATATATATATATGTGTGTGTGTGTTTTTATGTGTAACAATAACAAGGATTTTATTTCTTTATTTTGTACTTTGGTTGATCAGGGATTATCAAAACGTATATTTGGTAAGCAGTTTTTATAATTAGAGTGCTTGATATCAACAGATTGAGTATTAATAATAAATAAAACAAATTCTTATCACAGTCATCGAATAAGTTATTTATTTCACATTTACAAGGCTTACAGCTATATCAGAGAACACTGGTTCTTGTACAATCACCGAAGTTCAGCAGTATCAAGCCTAGTCAGTATCTAGATAGGTGACTGCTTAGGAAAATCAGGTGCTGTAAGTTTAATTGTGTAAGGTGTAATAGATAACAGCTGGGAATTGGAAATTTGTATTTGAGTTTTGTTTAACAGCATATCAACCTCTGTGGGTGATTTAATGCCAAAAAGGAGGGGTTTTAGGTTATTGTTATTTTTTATTTTTTTAAATGTTTGGTTATAATGAGAAAACTGATTTAGTCAGAAAGTTGGTTCTTTTTAGAAAACTCTTCTAGTTTTGGATTTTTAAAAAGCAGTGTGTAGATCAGGTTTCATTGACATATTTTTGTAAAGAGGATTTTGTCGACAGATGTATTGCTCGTAAATTTTTTTCCCAAAATGCAAACAAATTGCTTGTAATATTTATTCCTTCAATCTTTTGTCAAAATGTATAGATGATAATATTTTGGTGACATTTTCTTCTTCAAAAATGTATTATTTGTAATATTTTTGTTCCCAAAAAATATTTCTGAAATTTTTACTATAAAAAGTGTATTTTTATACTTTCTTAGTGTTTTGATCCCAGTTTGGGGGTAAACTATTTTCCCATAGCTGGGACCCTAGCAGGAGCTACCGTCCTGGGTCAATGTGGACTTAAGAACAACAACAATTAAAAGGTGGTTTGATGCTCTTCAAAATCTTCCAATCAGAGGCCTCACTGCTGGATACAGTTTGAAAATTAGAGAGCTCAGATCCAGTCATGTTCATTATAATCACTTACATGCATATAATCTGCAGAAAGATACGAATCCATTTCTTCTATCAAATCTATTGGCTAGTAGGATTTTTATCTGAAAATCTTTATCTGCAAATAAAAATTCTTATAATTTAAAAATATTTTCTGGCTTTAAGTAATCTTCAAAATGTTGATAAGCCTTAAGAAAAAAATCAATTATTCAGTCAATACCGTTTTGCCCCCTGTGCAGAGATATAAGAGTAAGTTTTTGTTGGTAATATTTAATTGATAAGTAACAAATATGGTTTATTATTACACTGTTTATTTGCATTATTCTGAAAACATTATTAAGAGAAATTATTTTTATTACTTATATATGAGATATCAAATCATAGAAATAAAATAGACCCAAAAGGAATAAGAGCTACAGGGAAGAGGACAACAATAAGAAAGGATAGATGAAACAAACTTTAAAGAAATATGTGCGTAATAATCAAGTCGGGAAGGACATTTTAAATCAGCTTCTACATCCCAGAATTGATAGGAAAAGTATCTAATTGTTCTTTGAATTTGTCTCTTAAAGTATGACTCAGTAATCAGCAGAAATCAGAATTGGCTTCTGTCTTTCTTTTGGATATATTTTAGACAGAAGACAATTTCAAAAACATCTGATATTCATTTTATCTTTCAGAACTATCTGATATATGCACTAACTTATTTATAATATTTTCACATTTGAAACTTTTCAAATTATTCTTAATTATACTTTGTGATTTTCCAATTTCTCTAACTGAAAATGTTCTTTAATATTTACTTTTCTTAGCAAAATTTTATTCACTCAGTATTTATGTAAAGAACGAGTGGGCACATGCCATAAAAATGACAGCAAAATATTCATATTGATATGCCATCTAAAATGACAGCAGCATACATATTGATGTATCTACTGTTGCATGTCTTACATTAAGACATAAGAAAAAACAAAATGATCCAAATCTCTTAGCAAGACAGGAGGGAAATATATATACACACATAGTAGTCTTTATTATAATAGACCAATGTATATATATATTTTCACTACTCAACAATATAATTATTGCAAATAAATAAAATAATAAGGCACTGTTAAAGAGCGAAAACATGGCAAGAGCTTTCATAATTGATAGTAAAGTTTCATAACTGGTAGTAAAGAGAATGAACTGAGCAGACACTGCCTCTCTATTTTCTCTCTGTCTCTCCATGAGCATGACAGGAGGGATATATATATATATATATATATATATATATAAAGGTCTTTATTATATGAGAGAGTATTATATCACGGGTAGAATTGATGAAACAAAAAGTTCAGAACTTAGATTCATTTTATTGATTATTATTATTATTACTACTTTCTATAGTCATTTTCTAAAAAACTAAATATTTTTGGTAGGAGAGAGATAACCTAACGATGAAACTCTAAATTTTGACTGAATATGTGTTTGAAAATGACTTGTAATTTAATGTTTATGTTGCACTGAAAATCAATAAAGAAAAAGAATTAACAGTGGTCAAGAATTCATGTCAGTTTTTCAAACAGAATAGAAAATTTATATGCATAATGTAAATGCACTGCAAAGGATTCTACTAGAGAAATGAATTAAAACTTAGGAAGAAAAGTTTTGTTACTGATCAGGAAATAATGCAAATATTACTGATAAAACATGTTTGTTTCCTGCATAATGTGAATGCTTTGCAAATAATTTTACTAGAGAAATGAATTGAAAATATGGAAATAAAATAGTGACCAGATTAATTTCTTGTTGGAATAGGGTAATTATATATGTCACTGTTAAAAAACAGAAATTTTTTTTAGGTACATCAAGAATATGAAATTTTGTACAAAAATCAGTGATTATTTGAATTGTTTCCCTTCAGAAAATAGATAAGAATTTTTGTTTATACTTTGAGATGAGGTATTGTAACTATTTCCACTATTTACATTGTTCAGACTGTTGTCCTCATATTTGAGGTCATATTCACAACATTCTGGACCAGGTGTCTTTTGGCCCAGTGAATAAAAGTGTTGGTTGAAGTAATCCAGTAACTTCATGCCAAGAGTTGTTCGTTCAATAGCAGAGATGAACAAAAAAGCTTTAAATTATTGAAGAAAAATAACTGAAATTGAGATGTCCAGAAGAGGTATGCCATATGAAATTAGAACAATCTACATCAGTAGATGAAAGGAAGGGTTCAGTTTGAAATTTTCTTCTCCTGAAGAAGGATGAAATATAATGAATATGACAACAAAAAAGCGGACAACAGTCTAATCAATGTAAATAGTGTAAATAATTACAATACCTCTTCTTAGAAATATAGACAAAAAGAAGTTCAAAATAATATGAATATGACAACAAAGACGAGGACAAAAGTATGGATAGTGTAAAGAGAAAAGAATCTTTTGGAGCTTTCCTTAAATTTTTCATCTTGTATTCTTCTTTGCTTGATGGTGTTTTTTTTTTCATCCTAAGTCTACTTATCAACCTAATTTTTTCTTCTGCTTTTCCTAATAAAAATAATCGATATTATTGATAAGAAGAAATAAATCCAAACATCAAAATAATGTTAATAATGTTTTACTTTTCCTTATATAAGGAAAGTGTTTTGAAACTTTTGACAGAATTAATCAATTTTTTCTTTTCCTTTTTGACTAATATTCATTTAATGCAAGACTTAAGAGCTACTCAAGGTAGAGGTGTACTGTGCGAACTTATATTAGTATAAAACTGAAGTAGACATTAGAAGGAACCAGGAACACAATCCCAAACAGGAAACAAGGGATAAACTACTCTTGTTTAAAAAAGGTCTTAGGCATGATGGTAAACTGCATCCTGCAGATTGGAAGGCTGTGAGGATCATGGCACCTACTCTTAATTGCTGTTGTTCCCAGGTCCACTTTGACCCAGAGTGGTAGCACCTGTTAGGGTCCCAGCTGTGGGCAAATAGTTAACCTTCAAACTGGGGTCAAAACACTAAGAAAGTATAAAAATACACTTTTATAGAAATATATGCATAAAAATAGACTTTTATAGAAAAATATACATTTTTGAAGAAAAATTTATAACCATAACATTTTTGAAGGAGAAAAAAATTACTCAGCAAAACATTTTTGGATACAAAACTAGAAGACATTTTCAGTTTTTTAAAATAAAAAAGTAAAAAACAAAAAAGTTACGTTTAAATCTGACTAAATCAAGCTTTTCATTCTACCCAAACATTAAAAAAAATACCTCAAAACCCCACCTTTCTGGCATTAAATAACCCACAGAGGTTGATATGTCATAAAACAAAACTTGAACTCTTTAAAAGACTGGGAAGGCATATGAATGGTAAAATTTTTCTTGATCATAAGATATATTTATTCGTTAAATCGAGAGCGTGTGGACAACAGTAACAGTATTCAGATTTCTTAGATGAATTTTTATGTTATTAATTTTTAATTCATATTTATTTAATGCTAATTTCAATTGCTTTACATCACAACTCCTCAGGCTATCATTCTATGCGTATCGGTAAACAGTTCAGTCTGCAAAACAATTTAATTTCACAAACTTACATATTTTTCATCGATTTCAGCGATAAAAGCCAACAGTTACGGATGATCAGATTGAACCAAATAGCCTTATTTTTTATTTTCCCAAAGACTCAGTGCAGCCATGCTTGATTTCTTTTTCTTTTTTTTATATAAATAAACAGTATTTGTTGTAAAATCTTGATTTTTATTATTAGATGAAGCATTATCAATTATTTAATTCTTTTTTTTTTTTTACTATTCTTCCTTTCTTTTTGTTGTACCTTTTGGATTTTCATTTAAAGTAAGGATTAAAAATCAGAAAGCAGAATATGTCTCAGTTATTCTGCATCAGCATTTGACAATAAAGAATAATGCATATAGTAATGTCATTATTTTCACCTTGAGTTACATGTACTACATATATTTTTAGTTATTTCTTTTTAACCAAATGATTTCACTATTTTGCATTTTAAATCATATGAAAAATAAAACATGGGAATGTATAAAATTTTGGTTCATTATTTAGACCATTGTTTTTAAATTTATAAAAATTCTTTCTACTTTTCTTTTTATTTCTAACAGACTGGATTTCCTTTGTATTTTCATGTCTTTATGTTGCTATTCCACACATTTTTACCCTGTAACCTTTATTTTGTTTTAGTCGGTTTTTTTAGATGGTTTGGTCTTATAAGTAATAAAAATCATTTCTATTTATCAAGTTTTTAAGATAATATAAGTAAACATCAAAATTACAACAAAAAACTACATTAGTTATTTGTTAATTAAATATTTATTAGTGATAAACCTTTTTTATTTTTATTTTTTTTAATCATTTCACTGCAAGCAAGGCAGAACTGCCACTGGTGTGCAGGGGGTTTCAGAAAAGGTGAGTGATGAGAAAGAGGAACAAGTTACAGGGGAGTCAGAGAATAACAGGATAAGAATACAGGTATGAAGAAGGCTGCATGAGAGTGGAGTGTAAAGGAAGAAGAACGTGATACAAGAGTTGTCATGGAAAGGATGTGAGTTAAGGAGATAAGAGATGGTAATTGACTTCGCATTTAATTTCTTGGAGATTGTAGTTTTTCGGGAAACAAGTATACGTAAGGGAATTCCAGTCAGAAAGTGCAAGCAAAGAAGCTACTAGAGTAGAAGTTGTGATTATATTTGATTAGTTTCACCGTAAAAGGGTTGGATCTAGTTGCTAGTCAAGTAGTTTGAGTAAATTATGCAGAGGGGGCACCAGGGAGTTAAACTCATCACAGCAGAAGTTGTGAAAGTGTTTGTAGAAGAGACAGAAGGAAGCCACATTATGTCAGTGAGAAAAAGACTTGAGTCAATCTACCAGATCAGGATCAATTACATTACAGATTCTTCGTTGGATTTTGTCAAGAAGCCCTAGATGAATAGCAGGAGCACCCAACCAGATGTGACAGCAGTATTCAATGCATGGGCAAATGGTTGATTTATATATATGCAAGATAGATTTAAATGAGAAAAACTTCCTAGCCCTACAAAGGGAACCAACCTTCTGAGCAGCAGATTTAGCTATAGATTCAATGTAGTCATTTTACTTGAGGTTGGCTGATAGATTTAGACCTAGAAGGCACAGTGTTTTGCTTTCAGGGAGAATAGCCTGATCCATTTTGATGAAGTGTAGAAGTAGTTGTCTTTGGTGGTTAAATGATAGCAGCTTTGTTTTGGAAGCATTAAAATTTTCAAGCCATTTCTTATTCCAGTCCACCACAGATTGGAGGTCCTTTTCAAGATCAGCAGTGAAATTTGCTTTGTCAGTATCAGCAGATGTCTTATTGAGGTGGGAGTAAATGGTTGTGTCGTCAACATAAATGCCTACTTGGGATCTTCATACATCAGGGAGATCAGAAAAAGTGTAGGACCTAGAATAGAGCCTTGAAGGACACCTGCATTCATATGATAGTATCTGGAAGCATGCCCATTCCATACTACCTTCATTATATGATTTAAAAGGAAAGACTGGATTAGGTCAAACAATCATCCAGTTATACCATAGCTTGCATAGAAGGACATCATGTCAGACTCAGTCAAAAGCTTTGGCGATATTTAGTGCAATAGCTTCAGCTTTGTCATTCTTATCAAGAGCCTGGTATATATACTCTGTGATGGTCATTAACATATTAATAGTAGACCTGGTGAAGCAGAAACTATACTGTTTATCAGAGAAGATTTGGTTGGTTGTTTTTATTTTTATGGCAAATCAACCTCGGTGAGTCATTTATTGCCAACTAAACTTTATTTATTGCTAGTAATACCTTTTTCTTTCAACAATTTATTGTTCTTTTTTATATAAGTTTTGTGCCTAGTAATAAATTTTTCTTTTCGAATATCAAGATTCATTGGGATTTGTTTTTAAGGGCAGGGTCTCCAAGTCCTACCCTTGTTATTTAACCCATAACTGGAGGAAAGGGACGGATTAATATCTTTCCCAAGTGTACCAGTGCTTAAGTGAATGCAGGGTATTCAACTGGAATTCGAACTCGGCTCACCAATTTCTCTTTCCGAGCCAATATCCACTGCACTACAATGCACATCCGTCACTAAACACTTACAGCATTTGGTTTTCACAAGTGGTCACCCATCTAAGTACTGACCAGGTTCAACATTGCTTAACTTTGGTTATCGAGCGAGAACCGGTGTATTCAATGTGATATGGCTGTAAGCACGTACATCCATCACTAAACATTTACAGCACCTGGTATTCCCAAGTGGTCACCCATCTAAGTACTCACATGATAGGCTGTAAGCTTATCAGAGAAGAGGCCATGGACTAAGAGATATTGAATTACTTCAGCATTAATAATAGCCTTGAGTACTTTGCCAAAAATTGGTAGAAGGCTGATAGGGCAATAATTGGAGGGGTCTGACAGTTCTCCAGTATTCTTAAATTGAGGAACCACAGAAGAGGATTTCCAGCAGGCAGGGAAGCAAGAAGCAAAGGGGGCAGGAGTTGTAGAGTTTAGAGGGACAGAGGAGAGTGCAGGGGCACATTTCTTCAGGACAATGATTGGTATTACGTCACCACTACTCACCTTATGGGGGTCAAGTTTTGAAATTGTTAGAAATGTGAACATCATTAAGTATAGCCCCAGTTCTAGGTAGGAAGTTAGGTGTGGATACCCCAGATGAATCAAATGTAGAGTTAGTGGAGAATCTGTGAGCAGAGCATTCAGCCTTGTCCATTGAAGATGTGAGGACATCAGCTTCATTGATTAAAGTGGAGATTGAGGGCTTGCTGTTATTTAACACATTATTACTTAGTTACCAGTAGTCTTTGGAGCCGAACTTGTGAGATGTCATGCGCTGTTTCATTTTTTCAGCAAGCACCAGCTTACCATCATTCAGGATTATCTTGCATTGATTATGAGCAGAGGCAAAAAGGCACCTATTATGGTCAGACACATGTCACTAATAAAGCCAGAAGAAGTGATTCCTGTGGGCAATAGCAGCTGAGCAAGCAGAGGAGAACCAGGGGGACAAATGGGATTTAAGTTGTAACTTCGTGATTTGAATGAAAGCATCAATGCCAGCTTTAACCCATGAAGAGACCTTGGACCCACAGTCCTCAACAGGAAGACTAAAAACTTTGTTCCCAGGGATGTCACACAGGAAATCACAGAACAAATCCCAGTCTGCACTTTGGTAGCAGTAAGATCACAGCATGATCAGAGTTTCCAAGATGGCAAAGCTGCATAACATAGCAAGAGGCAGGGATAGAAGTGAAACAGAGATCTAGTAGCAAGTCAGTTTCGTTATTGTTATTAGAGAAACATGTGGGAAAATCTACTTGCGTAAGCGATTGAGTAATTAAAAAGTTCATGGTATGGACACCAGCTAGATCTGTGACCAAGTTTTCCAACCACTTGGCATGGTGGGCACTGAAGTCTGTAAACACAAATATGTGAGCAAATGGATGAGAGGAAATGGCCTTATCTATATTTTTAGGGATGCTGTCAAGTACAGAACAGTGAGGAGATGAAGAGGAGTGGTAGAGAAAGAAAAGATAGCTAACTGAGCTTAGTAGAGAGAGATGGAGACACATGTAAGAAGGATCAAGAGATTCAAGAGAAATCACCTAGAGAGAGATGATCACTGACAAAACATGCATATGGACATTGGAGTCCTTCCTAATGAGGGGAAGATAACCGGGGATATGGAAATCAGAGGAAAGAATAGAGGGGTCAAGGTTAGTTTCACAGAGAACTAATATGTCAGGTGAGTTTACTTTGATAAAGGATTCAACATTGCAAAAGTTGGTATGGATGCCACAGACATTCGAAAAAGATATTAATAGGTTCATGTGATTTATGTTACTCTTAGATATATCATTATATTAATAGTATAAAATATATTATACAGACATATATATATGTCTGGGAAAGGCCAGATGACTGCTAGTAATAGACTAGATGACAAATTGGAAGAGAGAACAAATTAAAGCATTCCTGAGCTAGCAACCCAGCATGCAGATCAATTTTTTGCTACAGACACACAAAATAATAAACGCTCCCAAGGGATCCTGAGTGGGATAAACCAACCTGAGTCAAACCATGCCACACTCCCATGGACAATAATTTTGACTTGCTTATGTGGGAAAAAATGTAAGAATATACGCAGTCTAAAAATCCATCAGGCCAAAATGAAATGTCAAATGAAAACTAGCCAGATGCAGCGCATAGAAAATCATAAGGTAGCATACTGAAATTATTTAACCCATTAATCCACTTTTTTTTAGATTATATTGCTTCAAATTTCAAATCTGACAGCTCTAAGATTATCATTGGCTTGCAAAGTTGATCAGGGGAAAAAGATGATTAAATTTTAAGGAAACTTTATACAGTAATGGATTGATTTCATTATTATTATTATTATTGAATATATGATAAAACATTTCAGGAAGAGAAAGTCCATCTGGTATCAAGTGAGCTAGTTAATTAGTTTTGTCAAAATCATGCAACCTTCAATTTTTAGACAATCTTTTAATCCAGTAGTGTTTGATGTTCAATTTTATTTTTAGAGAAGTGGTTAGCTAAAATTTAAAATCTGGCAGACCTAAGATTACTATTAGTCAGCAAGGTAGATGAAGCAAACAGAGCTAAAATTTGATGGAAATGTTATACAGTATTGTGTTAATTTCATTTTTGTTATTATTACTGAGTATATGATAAAACGCTGCAGGTTGATTCACACTCCACTTACCCCACATCTATTGAACAGGTGAAGAGGCTCATCCCTTGTTCTTTGTTTAGGATGTGGTTTCCGGCTTTCTCCTTTCCAATCTTTTCACTCTTTTATTTTTATCTTATTTTTTTTTCCAGTTGGAGTAGATAGACTAAACTATTGCCTGGTTTACACTCCACCCATGTCTATTGAACAGGTGAAGAGGCTCATCCCTTGTTCACTGTTTAGGATGTGGTTTTCGGCTCTCTCTTTTCCAATCTTTTCACTCTTATGTAGCCCCCTGCGCTTCGGTGGCATTTCCACCTTGCTCAGGGTTATATGATTAAAAAAAAAAAGGAAGTTCCTCTGGCCTGAAAATTAGTTTTGAAAAAGTCATGAAGCCTTCAATTTTTAGGTGATTCTTCCAAATCTAGAATGAAGTTCAAACCTTTTGTCCTAATGAACTATTTATAAAGTTTTCAGATCTTAAGTCATGAAATAACTTTGTAAATAAAGGAAAATAATTGATTGAAATTAAGGTCCATTATTTCTTGATGAAGTGAATTTGAGGAATGTGGGAATGAATGAAATGACAGGAGAGTTCTGTAAACTATGTGAATAATTACTTAATAACCAACAGAAACTTTCAAGATGAGCATGTTCCTTATCATGTTACTAACGTATCAGTTACACTTTATTTATGCTGTCTGTATTTCATTTGCTTTGTTGCAGTAAGTACCAGTATATCACATTTTATAACAGAAACTTTATGCAATTATGGATTAATTTCATTATTGTTATTATTGAATATATAATAAAACACTTCAAGAAGAGAAAGTTCATCTGGTCTGAAGTAAGCCTGTTAATTAATTTTGAAAAATACATGCAACCTTCAATTTTCAAGTGATCAACACTGTAGCCCAAAACTTTTGACCTATTATGCATATGTAGATACAAACAATGAGAATATAGAAATCAACACTCTATGGTGACTGTCTGTTTCATACTGTAAGCAATTGTTATACTATGTGTTATTAGTTATTGTGTTGGCTCTATGTGTTGGTCACTGGGAGTTTATGAAAAGTGGAGAACCATTTTTTCACAGTTTTGTGTTGTGGGTGAATGCTTTATATTATTTATAATTGTGGCCTTGAGTTTGTTTATATCAATTATTTATTAAGAGGTTAGGTGATTTCATAAGGCATGAAACCTACAGTCACCATACTGTATTGATTTCTATATGCATGCTATTTATATCTACAAGAACCCTGTCCACAATATTGAGCACTCTTCTCCCATAAGTATAGTAAATTATACATATATATATATATATATATATATATATATATATATATATATATATATGCACTAATATAATGTATTAAATAGATCATAGACATAAAATCAGTTCAGAACATGTCCAGCTTTTTTGAATATTTCAAGAATCTGTTTTGCAGCAACCAATAAGATGGGTCATTTTTTTTTAATTGTTTCACCCCAAGCAAGGCAGTATCGTCACTGATACACAGGGGGATACATAAGAGCAAAAGTTTAGACAAGAGGAGAGTGAAAAGAAAGATGAACCAGTTACAGCAGGTGTTAGAGAAAGGGCAAGAGAAGGATGGAAACACAGGTGTGAAGACAGTTATGAAGGCAGAGAGAAAGGGAAAGAACAAGATATACAGGGTGATGTAGAAAGAACTGGAGTCAAGTGGATAAGAGATGGGTATTGAGCTTGCATTTAAATACCTGGAGGTTGTAGCCATTAGGAAAGCATGTATACGGAAGGGTGTTCCACAGGTGGGAAGTGCGAGAAAAAAGCTGCTGGAGTAGAATTGACGGATGCATTTGGTTGATTTAACTGTAAGTGGGTGGGACATTGTTGCCAGTCTGGTTGCACAAGTAAATTTACATAGATTTTTGAAAAAACACCTCCCACCAAATAGGGTTACTCAGTTGTCAGGGAGATGCTGTTTAGTTAGACTGTGTACTGAATGTAGCTTATCATTTTGAATTCTTGGTTGACTTTTTCACTACCCAAAGTTTCTTCTGTAGTCCAGGTTTAGCTAACTATACAATCTAACTTTTCTAAAATTGGCATTGAAACACCATACATGTTTTTAATCCAATACAAAGCTTGAGAGCCACTGAAATACAAGGTGACTGAATTTTGAATGCAACATGAATATATGAGAAAGTCGTAGGAAATAAAGATTTTCAGAATAAGAAGAATAGATAAAGACGGATCCTTGATTTGAAAAAGTTATGATTGCTGTATTTGGGAAAGAATAAAAATCATGGATCTTGAGGAAAAGCTGTGTCTGAATGGAACTTCTTAGTTGGAATGACAAAGAAATGAGAGTAATTCTACTTCATAAAAACTGCTGGCTATAAAAGTCTGAACTGGTGGAACTAAGGAATGGAACTCATCTGAATATTAGCCATGAAAAGAGCATCATGTGGCAGATAATGGTAAGATGAGCCATTTTTATTAAGTATTAATTGAGTAAACAGTTTGCATTACTGTCAGTTAAAATTTATAAAATCTTTCAATTCAAAGAATTTTTCAGGAAAATAAGTTTCTCAAGTTCATTTATTGATTAGGGCTTCTTACCGAACATTTTGTTTAAGATAGTGTGGAAATTCAACATCTTGATGATGTCACTATTTTCTCATTTAAGTTACGTGTACTGACAATTTCAGTTGTTACTACGGTTGGAAGTCCTCTTGTGATGTGATGTGATTCCTTTTATTTGGTAAAGTTCTTTGTGTGTAATTATGTAGCACCAGTCAGAAAAATCTGACAAAGGACAATCCTCTTCAAGATGCCCAGGGTTCATTTACTTGAAGTCATTTTTAATCACTGATCTGAGAAAACAGTTGTATATAGCTGATGGTTTAGGATGGTAATCACCAAAGAGGACTTTGAAGATAATATTAAAAAGTAGAAAGGATGATCAACTAAGTCTGTGAAGTCATGAGGTGAGTACTCGAAAAAAAAAGGGTTAAATGGCTGGATACTAGGTATTATATACATCTTATATTTTATATGGTTGGAAATTACTTTTTATTAGTCCTGCGTATGAAGGTAAACTACATCTGCAAAGAGATTGGAAGTTTTGAGGAGAATAGTATCCTCTCTGCTGTTCTTCCCAGATTCACCTGGGTCCATAGCAGTAGCACCTGTTAAATTCCATATGGGCAAATAATGACCCCCACCCCCAAAAAATAAAAAACTATGAAAATATAAAAAATACATTTTTATAAGGAGACCAGCAATTTTTATATAAAAAAATATTAACAATAAATATTTTTGACAAAATTACAACAAAACATTTTTTTGCAGTTGAAGGCAGACAATTATGTATAATTTATTTAGATCTCAGCATTAAACAATCCATGGAGGTTGATATGCCTGTAAACAAAATCAGCCAACCAATTACTTTTTATTGTTTTTACTTTTATCTTGAAAACAGTTTTAAACTAATCAGTGATACCACTAGCAAACAAAATTTTTCCAATGACTGATTTCAAGTTGTTCAAAATATTTTCACAAACTGTAAAATCAATTTTCATTGGCTTATTTTCCAAAAGAATCAAACTTAGATAAGCTCAGGCAAAATTTTGTTGATTCAACAGAGAGGCAAAAGAGCTGACCTGGAGATGAACACTCCTAGTCAGATCATCTAGTAGAGGGAGTCTTATGTTTTTAAAGGCCTGAAATTCCTTAGAATACCAGGAATAAAAATATTTAACAAAACTTCCTGGCACATTTCAAGATTATCTGAGATATGCATATACAATATTCTAAAAGTCAGTTCACCAACTATAATGACTAATAATGATTGTGCATACTTTGATTCTCTTCTTTTTGATTGGGAGAGAAGGCTGCGATTATGTTCCTCCACTGAACCCATGAATCCCATGAGAGACAGATCACCTCCAGTCAATCAGTTTGGGTATGCCTCTTTTTTTTTAAATTATATTCTTGTATTTCATATTTTGTATATGGAATTAATAAAATCATTTCCTTCATTTACAAATCACAATGATTAGCATAACATTGGTTAAGGAAAAAACTTGATTATTCAGCTAAATATAAGGTCAGGCTAAAAATATGAAGTGTTTTGTTTCTTGTTGGCATATAGCTGATAAGTTTTCAAGATATTTTCCCAAACTTAGTGCTATTTTATTTCCATTTTGTAATACATGATGACAACTCAAGTCAGAATAATTAAGTTCATTTGTAAGAGAGAGAGAGTGTATGTGTGTGTGTGTGTAATTGAATTGAAAAGCGCCTGCATAATCTGTTATGTCCCTTGAAGGAACTTCTTCAGAACCAATAATTGTTTTATCAGTCAGTGGCACCAGTCTTATATAAATCTCTCTCTCCATATATAGTGTTTAGTTGTGATAATATTTAGCACCAAGACTGTTGTTTTGTTTTTGTTTTTTTTTCAATAGTTTCACTGATAAAACGTATTTTGGCAAGCAAGCAGGTTATATATATATATATATATATATATATATATATATATATGTATTATCCCTGGGTACTTTGATGTTTTTTTTTTAATGTTTATGCATCTGTTTTTGGTTAACTGCAGTGCTCTCACAAATGCTGGAACCATTTCAAGTCACTGAAGATGATGTCATTTATATGGTCAAAATGAAAGTTTTATGTTTATTTTTTAATCTCTTTATTTTCATAGTTCTGAGCAATATTGACCCTCTCTTAATCCTAGTTCTACCTTACATTTAGACAAGTTCAACAGGTATATTATTTACTGATTCCCTCTGACCCTCTTTCTTTAGTCTATCTTTTCATTATCTAATTTTTTAATTCCTCTTTCCTCATTAGGTATTTAAGAAATTCCAACTGTTTTTTTTTCCAATTTTTAATGTAAGCAACCTTTTCCTTTCTATTTTACTTAAAACTTCTATTTTTGCTCACCTGCTCTGCCAATGGTTTCTTGGAATTCATCTGTAAAACCACATCTGTGCTTGTTTCATGGAGATGATTTTAATCTTTTCAACTGAAAACATTCACATAATATTGCTGCAAATAGTTCATAGAATTTTTTTCAACATTAAATAAATAAAATTAAAATAAGTGTATAAAATGTTTAAAGAAAAAAATATGAAGTGTTTCATATCAGCAAATAATAGATTAGTTTTGAAGATATTTCCTTCAACTTTTCTACTTGATTTTCACTCTCTTGTACGTGATGACAACCCCAGTCACAATGCTTAAATTCAGTCCTTTTTTTTTGTTAATCTTTCCCAGTCTTAGATTTTGTTTTATTTTATGCCTTTCCAATGAATATTGTCAACAGTTGGCTTTTATTTATTTATTTTTTTTTTGTTTTTTGTTTGTGTCTGTCCATGGATATTCTTAATGCTGATCATATTGCAAAAGTAGCCTGTTTTAGGATTTTCATTTTAGCATACTTTATTTCTTGTTTTCTTATTTGTTATTTTGCCTGCTACTTGTCAAAAAGATCACACAAATAATCTTCTAAAAGAAGTCTGGACCTCCATCTTGGTTGAAATATGACTACTGAAAAGAAACATTATTTATATTTGTCAAAATTTTATCTTAAAAGAATTATACTTACTTTTTCCTTAAAAATCCTCTTTCTTGCTTATGCTTGTTTTCTTTGATCCTGTCTTTGTTTTATTTTTATGATGTTATGATTTTTAGTTCCTTTGTTTTACATCTGTGTGTGTGTGTGTATATATATATATATATATATATATATATATATATATATATATAGCTTATGGTCATATCACGTTGAATACACCGGTTCTCACTTGATCACCAAAGTTAAGCAATGTTGAACCTGGTCAGTACTTAGATGGGTGACCACTTGAGAATACCAGATGCTGTAAGTGTTATTGATGGATATGCGTTGTGGTGCAGTGGATGTCAGCTTGGAGGGGGAAATTGGTAAGCCAAGTTCCAATTCCAGTCGAACACTTTGCATTCACTTACACACTGGTATCCTTGGGAAAGGTATTAATTTGTCCCTTCCCTCCAGTTATGGGTTAAATAACTGAGGTCTTTTGTTCTTGCCATCTGTGGCTGACTTCTGCACTGATTGTTATCAGCAGTTCCAAAAGCGTGGATGGTGCTACACAATCCTTCACCACTTTAAGCAATACTTTGTGTGGTTGTCTGTGTTAGACACTCATATGCTGAAATCGACGAGAGAGTCCATATATTATATATATATAATATTTATTTTGTGTATGTCTGTCAGTTGTTTAGTAAGGGATATATATGTTCATGAAAAGCAGAATATTTTATTCGTCTACCGTTTCATCAACATCTGATATTTTACTTCAAAACTATGCATACAAAAATGAAATTAGACATATATTCCTTTTTAAGTGTATGTATCGAGTGAAAGTGAAGGGCAAGGTTGAATATTTATATTATCAGTGACTGGATAGAGATGTTATTTTTTACAACAGAAAAAAAACAATGATTTATTTGACATATTTTATTTAAATTGTCCTGAACAATAATGTGTTTGATCCATGGTGGATAATCTATTTATTTATTTATCCATGTTTGTCTTTTCATTTATTGGCAAACAGCAATAGATGAACAAAAGATGAAAAATTACTGTTGTTCTTTTTAGAAAAGAAAAACACTTGACAATAAATGTAATCTGTTAAAGGCAAGAATGGAACATATTTTCTACTTTTGATAATTAAATTAAAATTCTAACTATTCTTTTTGGCATCTACTTAGTCATATATATATATATATATATATATATATATATATATTTTGTTTGAAATTCGGTATATCTACAACGGAAGAGTTTTCAATATAATAGTGTTTATAGATATAGACAGTGTGAACCTAGAAATCAATACAGCATGGTGACTCAGTGTCACACCTCAAAGTGAACTTCTCAAACAAAATGTTCAACATACCAAACCTAGCCAAGCCAAGCCACACTTAATGAATTTACAAACTTAGCACCTGTAATACAAGGAAACCATCATGAGAAAACAATTTGAAAACACTGAAACCGTCAACATAATCATTGTTCTACCATAAATAGGTTTATACTGACACACATAACACCTACAACAGACCCTGCACATACTATATATCTATAAAATATATGGTTACTCTGAAAGTATAAAAGTATATACAAAATGTCTGTAGTTGAAGGCATACAGTTGTTTTCAAAATATACTTTGTTGAAGCTATAAAATTGTGTTAAAAATACATAGATTTTAGCAATAAATAACCCACAGAGATTGATATGCAACTAAACAAAATTAACCAAGCAACCCCACATTGTTATCTTCAGATCAAGTATCACTACTCTTTCAGCAGGCTCCATATATAAGTCACTGTGGGATTAAGGAAAGTTGGAGAAGACAGAAACTGGTTTTTCCCAGTTTTGTTTAGGGATAATGTTTAGGGTCATTTCTAGTCATGACCACAAGACTAGTTATTTATGCTGGTTGGAAGAAATAAAAACTCAGAAATATATAAGCAAAAAATTATGTGCTGCTGTGCATCTCTAACAATTTCATAAAGTATTGAGAGAGTTTGATGAATACTGGTACAGGTAGGTTGTTACCAATTTTGTTCACTGAGTAATTCTCTTAGAATTTCTACAAGAGAAAATCCAGATTTTGCAGATTCTACATAAACCTTCCACAACTGTTTGGTGGCACTATTGGCTGCATCATCTGTTTTAAAGCATTTTTAATCACTGGTATGACATGTGTCTTTTGTGTATTTTTCTTTGAACCTGCTGATGTTTAGTTTCTGTCATGGCTCTAGCAAATACAAGAAATGCTTCTTGTATGAAGAGAAAGTATGAAGAAGTTTAAGCACCTAATTATAATTGTATTCAAGAATATTAGTAATTATTTACACTGTTTATAGTCTGTTTTTTTCTCCACTCACCTAGACATGGGCAGTGGAACAAGAACTGTGTACCTCTGTCGATTAAATAAAGAGTTCAGTACAGAATGCCCATATAGGATGAAGGCCAGAGGGCACAATGGCTGAAATGTGATAACAACAACAAAGATAAGAACAATAGTTGAAATGTCAATAATAACTCCTCTTCTTAGAAATTTAGACAGAAAATATTAGTTATATAATAGAATTTGAGTGACTAATTATAATGATATGAATTTTGAACACAATTCAAAATAGCAGGAAGACAAGATGGCAATAACCTTAAGAAAGGCTTTATTCAGCACAAAAACAAATCGCAGTAGAACTACAATATCTGTGTCTCTCCATGTAATATCAGTCTCCCCAAAATACATCAAAATTTATAAAATTCTATGTTCATTTACAAACAAAACACAAAAAATAGTTCATCACACACTACCCTTTTGCAGAAAAGAGAATGTTTTACTCACATAACAAAATCTTCATAATTTGTTGTTTTCCTTGTTCATGAAAACTTCTGTAAAACATTAACAATTTATTAGAGATTGGTATAATCTCCTTAGAGACTGCCCTTGAATTATCATATTGAGGTACTGTTGAAATGAGTGCATTGGAACTGCCTGGATCCTCAGGAGCATATTGGATATTCAGGATATTTATTCTTCAATTCAGTGAAGGAACAATATACCAGGTCTTGAAGACATACTTTGGACTCTTGTCCATAAAGGTATCTAATATTCGGGTATGTAGTATTTACATCAAACAATTTCAGTAGCTAATTATAATGTTAGTTATATAATGTCTCACCTCCAACAACTAATTCTCTGACAAACAGTATTGTTTCTACTTCACCAGGCCTATTGCTGATGTGTTAACAGCCATCTCCAAATACATATATCAGGTCCTTCATAAAAATAATGAAGCTCAGTCTGTTGCCATGGATATTTCAGAAGCATCTGATACAGTTTTGCCATTCCAGTCTTTTTTACAAGCTACAGGGCTACAGTATGACTGGACAATTGTTCAGTTTAATCCTATTGTTCCTGTCAACTTGTAAAATAATGGTTGGCCTTCATGGACATGTTTCCAAATACTTTCATATGAATGTGGGTGTCTTTCAAGGCACTATCCTAGCTTCTACACTTTTCCTGTTATTCATCAATGATCTTTCTGATGTAATCAGTTCTCAAGTACGCATCTATGCAAATGACACCACCATTTTCTCCCATCTTGATATGGAATCTGCCAGAGTTGACAAAGTAAACCTTATTTCTGCTCTTGGAAAGGAACTCCAATCTGTAATAGATTGCGATAAGAAATGGCTCATGAATTTAAATGCTTCTAAAGTGAATCTGCTTTCTTTTAACCACCATAGAGAAGCTTTCCTACCTTCCATTAATATGGATCACACTTGTCTCCCTGAAAACAACCCAGTGCACCTCTTTGGCCTCACTTTCTCACATGAATGCAAGTGAAATGAATATATTGCATCAATAGCTACATCTGCTGCTAAGAAGGTTGGGTCACTGTTTTAGGCCAGGAAGTTTTTTTTTTTAATTAGAATCCGTTTTGCACATTTGCAACTCTACCATTCATCTGTGCATTGAATATTGTTGCCATATCTAGTCAGGTTCTCCTGCTATTCCTCTCCAGGTTCTCAACAAAATCCAAAGGTCGATCTACAATGGAATCAGTCTAGAGTTGGCAGCTTGCCTTCAGTGACTTTCTCACTGATGGAATGTGGCTTCCCTCTGTCTTTTCTACAAGTATTTTCAAAAATTTACTCATGCAACTGGATTGGCAACTAGGTCTCACCTTTTGACTGTCAAAATACATAAATGTAACCACCACTTCTTTTGTACTTTCTTTCTTTGCACTTTCCACCTGTGGAACTCACTTCTCCATGCTTGCTTCCCTGATAGCTACAGTTTTCAAAATTTTAAATGAAATGTCAACTGCTTTATTTTATTGCCTTGACCCCCACCTCTATCTTAGCTTTTCTTCAACATTCCCTGTACCATTTTTTTCCTGTCTTTCCTCTCTTTTCACTGTAACTCCCTGTGCACCAATGGCAGTACTGCCTTGCTTGGTGGAATCAATTATAAAAAAAAATAGTAACAAAGATGAGGACAATAGTCCAAATGATGTAAATAGTATAATACTACCTCATCTCAGAAACATAGACAAAACCATAGTAATAATACACTTTGATGACATGATTAGACAAATGAAGTGGAAAACATTTTTTTTTAATTAAATTTTCTTATTTTTAATTTGTATTGAATGAATATGTACATACTGATACATTTGTTTTTTTTTTTAACTTTCTCTTTTTTGTAGAAACATATACAGAATTAATTCCGGGTCCAAATAAAATCAGTCTGGTTAAAGATAATTTTCTTTTAAATTTAGGAAAAATAAAAATGTTTAAAATGGTCTACAGCCATTGAACAACTGAATCTTTATTTTGCTGTTGTTGTTTTTTTGTTTTTTTATAACACTGCTCAAGTTATTTTCTATTTTGTGACCATTGGTGACCAAGATGGACCGGAAATAAATATTTGGCATCAAACAGGTTCTCTAAAAATAGAGGATGAGAATTAAAATCTTTCCAGTATTAAAATTATTGTTTCTTATTCTGTCTGTTTGCTTAGCAGCTTCAAATCATAAAAAGAACTGAACATTGAAGTTTATTTTTTTAAAAAAGTAATGAAACTAAAATGAGAGTGAAGAAAACTTACTTGAAAAATTAATAATCTAATTTTACTTTGAAAATCATTGATTTGAAGATTTTAAACATTTGCTTTGAAAGTTAATGCTGGTCTTTTTTCAGTCAAAGTCGTAAAAAGTCTGTGTCAATAGATAAAGAATCTGACAACATCAAGTGGAATTCTTTACTATTAAAAAGTTTGATTCTATTTATTTTTGTGAGTACCAGCACTTATTTTCTACCAATACTAAGAGCTTAAAACTATCAAATCCTATTTACATTAAAATTAAGATGCTTACCCAATCTGTCCTGTTATTTAACCCATAACTGGAAGGAAGAGGCGGATTAATACCTTTCCCAAGGGTATTTGCGCGTAAGTGAATACAATGGATTCAGCTGGAATTCGAGAAGCCGGGGAGCCGAGTTCGAATTCCAGCTGAATCCATTGTATTCACTTATGCGCAAATACCCTTGGGAAAGGTATTAATCCATCTCTTCCTTCCAGTTATGGGTTAAATAACAGGACAGATTGGGTTCTGTAGCCTTGGTTGGCAACCAGTCTACTGCAGAAAGCAATGGCAACCTACTGCGGGATAATCTTCTGCCCAGTCAGTCATGTCTCTTTCGAGACATGATCGCCCAAGCGTGTATCACGTATGGCACTTAACTGACTGACTGACCTTTGTTGTTGCTACCACAACATGTCTGCTCTTGTCTCCTTTGGCCTTTATTAATCTTTTTTCTCAGTTTAGGTAACCTACAGGAATTTTTAACTGAAGCCTTTATTTCATCTAAAGCAGTAGATTGCTTATATTCTCCTACCCATACCTTGCAAAAAAACTACCTCTGTAGATAAAATAAGGGCTTCAATTTGAGATTCTCCATAGGCAATCTGGATCAAGAAATACCTAAAGAAGAGTGTAATGTACAGCATCCAAAATATTGTGATAATACCAACAAAGATGAAGACATCACTTCAAATGTAGGTTATGATTACTTTTGATCTTGGAAATTCAGACAGAAAATACCAAATCCAATGTAAATTATTAGTAATTTTTATGAATGATTAAATTTTAAAAATATTTTTAAAAAGTAAAATGATTAATCACATCTTAAAGTGTTTTAATTTATAAAATGCAATTCATTGAAAAAATACCTGACTTTTATTGTGTTCCATGCCGAAAGAGGAGAATACTTGGTAACCTACCTCATATTTTTCTCTTGGTTGGTTTACTAGTCTTTGAGGGATACCATTTTATGAACTGACAGGTGGTGCCAACCAAAAGAAAGAGGTGAGATGAAGAACACATGGCTTCTCAGAAGATTTTGAATAAACCTGACTTGTTTGAGATTGTGTGACTGTCCATGCCTGTTCTTTCTTCCTTTCACTTGTCATTTCAAGAGTTTTTTTTTTTTCCTCCTCGTTATCTTTTTTTTTCTTTTTTTTTTTCTGGGAATGGCAGCATTTGTTACTTTATATCAAGCAGTTATCTAACTGAAGTAATACAGTATGACTTCAGCCTGGTCTGTGAGTGTCAGATCCTGTTCAGACATGTCCATTGCCAATGTAGAAGAAATCAGAATCTCCATGTGCCAATGTTCTTTAAATCAGAATTTAAATTAGAATATTTTGCTTTCGTGATATTTTTCTTCTTTGCTTCTTGCACAAAAATTATACTTTGATTTTTGATTTCTTGTGCACTTGAACATTTTTTAGATTTTAATTCTGTCAAGTTTAAATAAGTTTGTAATTTTGTACTCTAATCTGATCCTGTATATTTTTTGCATGGCTGATAAAATCAGTATATTTGATTTTAAAAAAGGCACACAAAATCAGATCTTTATCTTTAATATGTAGAAATTTGTATTGAGATGGAGGTTTTTTGTTCTTTTTTTGAAGAAATATGATTTATCTATTGATTAAAATTTTCAAAGTTGTAAGTTTAATTGATTCCTCAAGCTGTTTCTTTTGTAATATTTTTTGCATATCTACATTATTTTTTTAAAAACCATTTCACCCTAAGCAAGGTAGGGTTGCCACTAGTACACAGAAGGTTACAAGAAGTGAAAGAAAAGACTGAGTATAGGAAGAATTGAGGAAAATTAAAAGACAAATGGGATTTGAGAAAATAGAAGAAGGTGATTGACATTTCATTTAAAATTTTGAAAATCGTAATTATCAGGGAAGCAAGAAAACAGAAACAGTAAAAAGGCAAAAAAGTGTGAGAAAAAATCATTAGAGTAAAAGTAGCAGTTGCATTTAACTATTTCAACAGTAAAAGGGTGGGACCTATATGCTAATCTAGTAGCACATTTAAATTCACATAGTCAGGGCACTAGAGAAAAAAGATCATCAGAGCATTTACCATGAAAATATTTGTAGAAAAGACAAAGAAGCAATGATACATCAGTGAGTAAATGATTGAAGTCAAGATGCCAAGTCAGGATCAAATACATTGCAGATTATTTTTTTGGATTTTGTCAAGAACCTCAAATAGCAGAAACCCCAACCCAGATAGGGCAACAGTATTTAATACATGGATGAATTGTAGGTTTATAAATTTACAAGATGGAATCTGATCATGTACATTTCAATTACATTAAATTTATTAACTTTTTATAATTTATGATTTCCCATATTTTGCTGATATTTTAAGTTTCAACAAAAACAGACATTTATTTCTGAAAATTATTAAAGTTTTTCCTAGAAAAAACAGAACAAAAATAGATTTGTCTTATGTATACAGTAGTGTTTAACTCTTTTCCATCAATTATTTTGGAAAAATATTTCATTTACGGACAGATTTTTTATTTGTTTTTAATATTGTAACTAAGAAACTCAGGCATCTTGAAGTACACAAGCAGTGGCTAAAACTTCTTCAAGATGTCTGAGTTGACAAATGGACTCATTTCAAGCTCAGAATGGCATAAAAAATGATTGATGTATAAAAACACATCTGTTGCCAGTTTTTGAATGTTATGAGTTGGATGTGTTTTATCATCTGTGTTTGAAAAAAAGACACTTTTTCGGTAAAAATGTACATACCTATCTAGGCCAGAAAAGATATAATTATTTGCATGACTAAGCCTACCAGAATATTCCAGTGAACACCTTTTCCATGAAATAGCAATGAATTTGCAATGGAAAATATTTAAACTTGATACTGCTGAAAATCAAAAACTTAAATGTAAAACTGGCTTTGAGAGGAAAGTAATATTTTCAGACGGTCAACATGGACAAAAGTTAGATCCTCTTGTTAAGATTTCAAGATAATAATTTTTCGTGAACATTTTTTTATATATCTACTGTTACATTTATTTATATTGATCCATGTCAATGTCTCCCTTTAGCTATGGATTAAATAGTTGGATACACTGGTTGGCAGTAAGTCTAAAAGAAGGACAACTTTGAATTCAGAATTTGTGGAAGATTGTTTGATTACTTTGTGACAGACTATGTACACCAGTTTTCTGTATTCAGTCTTCTAAAAAATATGGTTTCTCACAATAATCAAATTATATATGTGGGTAGTCTGACTGTTTGGTTTTAAGAACTGAGCTACTTATAATCTCATACATTGAAGTCAATGTGAGAGTCCATTATTTTATATATATATATATATACTAGCAGTATAGTCCGGTGTTGCTTGGGTGTAATGAAAGCATTAAAACTAATCCATGGTCCTGGAGCTTAGACTCAGCCTAAAGAATATTTGTGTGAAGTTTGGTGAGAATCGGATAAAAATTGTGTATTTGTATAAAGGACATACAGACAGATAAACAGACACGCACACACACACACACACACACACACCTTGCCTTTTATATAACTACTGCCTTTC
Source organism: Ascarosepion bandense (assembly GCA_037127315.1). Lineage (NCBI taxonomy): Eukaryota > Metazoa > Mollusca > Cephalopoda > Sepiida > Sepiidae > Ascarosepion > Ascarosepion bandense. The sequence continues at coordinate 9,965,505 of JBBBDQ010000145.1, forward strand.
TGCTTCCTGCTTTCCTGCATGCTGGAAATTCTCCTCAGTCGTTCCTGTCTTTAAGAATCGTGGTGAACCCTCAGACCCATCCAACTATCGCCCTATCAGTCTTCTACCAATATTCGGGAAAGTATCCGAGGCTATAATCAATGCAGAAATAGTTCATCATCTCACCGCCCATAAACTGTTCTCTGACAGGCAATATGGATTCCGCTTCGACAGGTCCACGGCTGACCTGCTAACAACTGTAACGGAGTACATGCTACAGGCCCTTGATGAGTCTGACGAGGCTCACGTGGTTGCTCTGGACATCTCCAAGGCTTTCGACAGGGTTTGGCACCCTGGCCTCCTATGCAAACTACGTGGTTATGGTATTACCGGTCGCTTGCTTGACCTAATCCAATCTTTCTTAAATAACCGCAAATTGAAGGTCGTTCTGAATGGGCGTGCCTCTTTGTCCTACAGCACGAATGCTGGTGTCCCACAGGGCTCTATCCTGGGCCCGACGCTCTTCCTTATTTTCATCAACGACCTCCCAGATGTGATCAAGTCCCAAGTAGGCATCTACGCAGATGACACTACAATATACTCCTGCTCCAGTAAGAAACCTGTCGTGGCGGACAGACATAATCTCGCTGCTGACCTTGAGCGGGATCTACACTCTGTGGTGAACTGGGGCAAGAAGTGGCTTGTCAGCTTCAATTCCTCTAAGACCAAGCTCTTGTCTGTCAACCATTACCGGCAACCTCTTCTGCCTCGCATAAGCATGGACCAGTTGATTCTCCCGGAGAGTAATACACTACGCCTCCTCGGACTTACCCTGTCCTCAGACCTCAAATGGAAACACTATATTGAATCCATAGCAAAATCTACTGCTAAGAAGGTTGGGTCACTATGTCGATCCAGGATGTTTTTTCCACCTGAATCCATCCTGCATATATACAAGTCAACCATCCGTCCGTGCATGGAGTACTGCTGCCATATATGGTCAGGTGCCCCTGCCGTTCTCCTCAGTGTTCTTGACAAGCTCCAAAGGAGAATCTGTAATGTGATAGGTACTGATCTGGCGACTCGACTGCAGCCACTTTCCCATCATCGAAATGTGGCCTCCCTCTGTCTCTTCTATAAATATTTTCATGGCTTCTGCTCGGATGAGCTTAAGTCACTGATGCCTCCTCAACAGGTGTTTACCCGTGCAACCAGACTGGCAACTGGGTCCCACCCATTCACAGTCAGGTTAGCCAAATGTAGACGACAATTCTACTCCTGCAGCTTCCTCTCTCGCACTTCCCGCCTGTGGAACTCACTCCCGTATTCTTGCTTTCCTGACAGCTACAACCTCCAGAAATTTAAATGCAAAGTTAATACTCATCTACTAACCACTGGCCTCTAGCTCTCTCCCCTCCCCTGTATAACCTTCCCTTTCTCTCCTCCTATGTATCTGTCATCACACCTTCTTTCTCAGCTTTCTATTGTTCCTTTCTAACTAGCTTGTACTCCTCACTCTTTTCTAATTAATCTTTTTACATTTATGTAACCCCCTGCACATCAGTGGCATTTCCACCTTGCTCAGGGTGAAATGATTAAAAAAAAAAAAATATATATATATTATCGATTTTCTGCACTATTGTAAGAACTGCAACCTTGAAACTTCTGAATATTATTTCTTATGTCTTTGTCTATGAGTGTATCAAATTTGATTAAAATTGGACCACTCCTTCTATAACCCGACTTTACTGATTATCGATTTTTAATATTTATCAGGGGTACCTCGACACAAAACTTGCTAAGAACTCTCGCAGGCGCTTATAGTACAACTGTATAAATTTTCAAGAAAATCGGCTCAGCAGTTTCGGAGTCTATAGGTAATGGACACACACACACAGACTAAGTTCCATTTATAAATAAGTTTAGATTATATATATGTGTGTTTGTGTGTGTATTATGAAGTGCTGAAAAGTTCTTGGCCTGACCTACATTCTAAAAATTTGATCAATTTACCAAATACCTCATTAGGCTAACACCATATCAGCCAGCTGTTATATCTTAACGGTGGTATGCAAAAGTATTCAAACTAATATTGTCTTCTTTATTTTCTTTGATTAATTGTTCCATATTTAATTTGATGGCACTGAGCTACTCGGTTAACATTAGTGAAACAATTTAATATACGAATTGATAATAAATAAGGGGGAATACTTTATTATAATGGCTTTTTCCATAAGTATTCAACCCCATCCATTCATGCTTAGATCATTGCTAATGGACATTTTCTATAGCCTTTGATATGCTTCTGCATCTCGTAACTGGTATTTTCAACCATTCTTCTGTACAGAATCATTTCTTATTGTTCAGATTTGATGGCTTCCATTTATGAAGAGTAATTTTGAATTCATGTCACAAATGTTTGATTGGACTTAGGTCAGGTGATTGAGAGGGGCATTCAATTACCCTCACCTGATTCCTCTTCTGAAACTGTTCTAAGGTGGTCCTCAAAGTATGTTTTTGGTTGTTGTTTTGTTGGAAGATGAATTACCTAACAAGTCTAAACTAAATTCTTCTTTTTCTTCTAACTGTTGTGTTGCTTCATGATATAAATGATTATAGCTCTCCACAACTTGCTGTCCTTTGTAGCTCATAGCAATGTTTGTCTTTTTGCTGTCTTTTTTAATTCTTATTCCACTGACCATTTACACACACTTTATAGGTTATTCACTGCTTTCTATGGCTTTAGTATGTCATGTTAGTGTAAAATTTCCTAGTCCCTCTTTCATTATTATTTGCTCTAGAAATTTCAACTGTCTTTTCCTGATTTGAATTAGAAATTATCTTTTTGGTTTCATTTTCCGTTTGTTTTATCTTCAGTCTCAACAAGTTCACAAATACTTGGTGCTAAAGCAATTCAATAAAATGATGCCTCAACCACCAGATTCCATTGTTGGGATGGTATGTTTTGAATCATGCCTGTGTCAGTTTTAAACTGTGTCCCCGTTGCAGAATTATAACTTCTTTTTTAAATGATAATGCGAATATTAGCCGCTTCTTCATAAAAAAAACATTCAGCATATCAAGCAGCATGCGCTACTGTTGGTTGAAATTTATAAAGTCTTTCTCCTAAAAGAGTTTTTTTTTTTTTTCAGGAAAATATGTTTCTCAAATCAAATAACTTCTGTCACTCTTTTCATTATTTATCCGAGTTTCCTTAACTTTTGTTTGAAGTAGTGTGAAATCGGGGAACCGCGTTCGAATTCCAGTTGAATCCCTTGCATTCACTTATGCGCAAATACCCTTGGGAAAGGTATTAATCTGTCTCTTCCTTCCAGTTATGAGTTAAATAATAGGACAGATTGTTTCTATAGCCTTGGTCGGCAACCAGTCTACCGCAGAAAGAAATGGCAACCTACTGCGGGATAATCTTCTACCCAGTCAGTCATGTTTCTTTCGAGACATAATCGCCCAAGGCACTTAACTGACTGACTGAATGTGAAATCTCAACATCTTGTAATTCAGTGGTAACAGTCCATAAGCGAATGTGATATTTATGTAGTGCATCTACCAGCACTGTAGATGGTAAGAAGTTGTCCTTAGGTGTGACATTATGCCAGTAGACTGCTTTTGCTATGGAGGACTGCTTTTTAATGGCAATGGTTTAAAACTTATATGAATCGTTTCTACTCTACTATTTTAAGTCAGTGCATAAGCACATTGGAATTGAAGCTGTACACACCAGTCACTGAGGAATTTTCTGAAGTGCTCATGTGTGAAAGGTGTGTTGTTGTAAGTTAATATTTCAGTTAGTGGGCCCTGATTGTAAGATTGACGTTAATTGTATAGTGGCTGGTGGAGTCTTGTCAACAAAGTAGTCACCATATTGGAAATCGAGATGGACCACAATCAATAAGAGTTACCACTGTAGTGTGTGATATCCATCGCTAACCTGCTTCAGTTGGTTTTCACTTTCAGCTTTCTTTTCTGCTGGTCTACTGGTACCAGGTTAATAGATTGGCAAGTTTCACAATTCTTGATGACTGACTTTGCAACTGTGTTGATACTGAAGGGTCAACAGATATAGCAAATTATAGTGTCCTTTTAATACCCAGGTGCCCACTTTGTCAGTGGATGTTAGCTACCTGACTCTCACTGAACTTCCTTACAGTGGCGCACTCTTTGTATAGCTCCAGCCACCTCTGGAGCGCTCTGGTGAGGCAGTCTGCTTGGTTTAGCACAGATTTGACCAGCTTCACATCCATTGTCAATGCATACTTGTTGACCAGTGTGTAAACTGTTGTTTCCAAACACCATCTTATCAATATCTCACTGGCTGCCCTCATTTTTACACATGCCTTTCCAGGGAAGGTGTTGTATATCTAGCAATGAACAGATGCAAAGTTGGTACTCTGGTGCAAGACCATCATTTGCGATAGAAGGACCAGATTGATGCCTTTTATAATTGTGTCAAGTTCTGTTAAATTATTATGTTTAGCATCTCCTGCTTGATGCAACCAACAAACATCCTCAACAGATCCTATATTCATTTCCAATGCCACACCCATAGCTGAAGAACTGGCATCTTCTATACCTTCATTTTGTGGCTACTAACACACCAGTCTCCACTAACAGGATTTATTTCATGTATCCTGGTTACTCTCTCAGCATGCAACAGATGAAGGCATTTTTAATTGTGTCATCCCATAGGCAGTTGCTATTCTTACCCAGCCACACATGGGAAAGTGTCCTACAAGTCGTTCACAAAAAGAAAACACTTCAGCGAGTAATGACTTTGAGAAGGTCTGGGACTTTACTTCCTCCCTTCCATTGAAGAGTCCCATTCTCCCCCAAGACATGCAGACCCAATACTTTGATCTTGTTTATCAGTCTCTCTGGGTATTTGCAACTATGTCCATAATTGGATTGACAGTACCTCACCTGTGCTGTAGAAACAAAAGCTTTATTGACATCTATGTAAGCTGATGTGGCATTTTTGAGAGATGCATCCTGGGTCATGACCAATAGGTGTAACTTTTAAGCCAAATTCTAATCACATAAGACAATATCTCTTACTCTTGATCAGGATGGTTTGAAAGAGCCACAATGCCTTGTCAATATGTATCTCCAGCTTTTCTTCAATCTAACAAGGGCATCTTCATTCCCAGTCACTGAAATTCCTTCAACTTCTGGACAGACACATCTGTGTCAGCAGTGATCACTTCCACAAAATCATTCAATTCCCTGTAATCTACAATGCCATACCTAATATTTGTTTTCTTGAACCACTGTCATCAACGGAATCAAGATTTTGTGAGGACCAAGATCACTTTCTGAATATGGGGACAGCCATTTATGGTCTAGCCACAACTACAGTTCTTTTCATATTTGTCCCAGATGGTGTCAGGTAAAGTGTATCCAGGCACTCTGTTTTTCAGTCTTTCAAGTGTCTGACCACTGATCCATTTTCATGAGGCTGTCCAAACATTCTTCTCACGGTTGAATTGTGCACAGAAATCAGTTTTGTTGATAGAAATGGTGGTGAGGTGGAGTATATCTTCCTCTGGTCAGTGGATTTCTCCTGATTTAGTTATGCACATTCCCCACAAATTCTCAGATTGAATTTATTCCCCAAATCAGATCAAAGTCTAGCAATATTCCATCCACAACCAAAACTTCAATATTCACAGGTTGAGCAGAATCAGCATACAATTTGGCTGTACCATACACATAGCACTTCATTATTTTCCCATCAGCTATCAACCTTCCAGAATCACCAAAAAAAGTATACAAATCTGATCACTAGTTTCTGCAAGTAACCAAATTCTATGAAGGCTTTGCACTTCTGTTTATCTATGAGCACTATAATTACCTTTAGTGCATCATTTCTCTGGTACTCGGACAAAATGGGTTTGGCATTGTTGTAATGAAAGTAATGTATTTCATGGCACAATTTGTGCACCCAGTTATCTTAATCTACAGGCATCCTTGTTTACAGTCCCTAGCAAAATGGTTGCAACCAGTGCACTTGAAACAATTTATGTTATTCTTTCATATGCCAGAAGGAGGCATCTCAGCAGGTGTTTGTCGAATAGATAACTCTTTAGATTTTTATTTATTGATCATAATGGCCCTTGCCTGGATGTAAAGTTACTTTAAGGTTATAGTCTTTATTCTGGACAATGCTCTAATAAGCAATCTAACATCCTCTAGGATCCCAGACATGAATGTGCATAGCATCCATTGCTTATGCAACCTGCCAAGTCAAGTGCTGTAGATCCACCAAAAATTCAACAGCACTTTTCCCAGTATGAAATCACCTCACCTGGTTAAATGCTGTGAAGGAGTTCATTGTGCACAAGGTCATAAGGGCTTGCTTCATCTGCTCTGTGTCTGACCTCTGCTTCTTACTTAATTGCCGGTATATGGTGAGAGCCCCACCTCTCAAATCTAGTGGCAAGACACACTCAGTCTGCTTCATGTTACATAGTTCACATAACAACTTGATGTTCTCAATCCATTTCATGATTGGTAAATTAGTAATACTGCCACTAAATTCAGCAATCAGACAGATATTAAACACCTTCTTTACCATCTTGAAGGAAAACTAAGAAATGTCAAATTAGTTTATAGTGAAATGGTTGTAAACTTTTCAGTTCTTCTGTCTTGTAAACAATTCCCACAATGCATTTCATCTCACACATTCTACTGACTGCAACAAATGTAGCCTGTTTGATACAGCAGAGACCATTTTCTCTTTCACTTTGTTCTTAAAGTATTTTATTTCCTCCTTCACAGCTAAAATTTACATATGTAAAGAGATATTCTTATGAGAGTGTATCTGACTCGAGGATCTATTTGTTTCAAATGTGTAACATGCGATGCTGCCATTTTCTTTTTTCTTTTTTTTTTGGACAGTTCACATGTGAGGCACATTCAAATCTCTGTTCACCATGAAGGTAAGTTATTTTCTTTTAGTGTTATGAAAAAATGCATGCATAGCTGAGTATCTTTACCCTCTGCAGTAGTTCACTATACCACTGTATTCCAGTAATCATTCAACTGATCTAAAATCTTTCCAGTGAATGTTGAATATGCCTTTTGTATTTTCTTCTGTACACTTTCTAAAGGTATGTGCACTGTGGAGATCCAAGTTTGAATTCCTAATTTAAATTTGTTGCATTCACTTATGCACAAATACTATTGGAAAAGTTGTTACTCCATCTCTTCCTTCCAACTATGGGTTAAATAATAGGACTGATAAAGTTCTATAGCCTTGGTTGGCAACCAGCCTGCCACAGAAAGAAATGGCAACCATCTGTGAGAAAATCTTCTGCCGAATCGGTCACTTTTGAGACATGATCACCCAAGCTTCTATCAGATATGGCACTTAACTCACTGACCTTGTAAATGGATGAAAATGTCTCAATTTTGTTTTAACTGAACTTACTTCCAAATTTATTTCTCCACCGAGTGCTGGAAATTTGTGTAAATATAATATTGGTAATTATGAAAATAAGATAATTAATAATATTAATTCTCTCTCAGCAGTTCATGTTTTAATAATGATAATTGAGTAGATGAGTGTTATCAAATCAAATTCAGAATGATTAATAAGAAAAAAAGTGAGAACAGCTGTGTATGTATGCACATATATATATATATATATAGACACACACACTGCTGCATTCACTTTGTTCTGATATATATATATAATTTTCCTCATATATCATTTACCTATAATTTGCCTATATTAGGGAAAAAAGCAACTGAGAGTACACTTGTACTTATTTTTGTATATTTCAATATATAATTTGGATTTGTCATCATAATTTAATCATTTGTAATCAGGTATATTTAATTCTGGAGTCATCAGGAGTCTGGTATGTCAACCAGAGGTGTTTTGGTGTGAATCTCATGCTGTTAATTCAACAGTTGAGGTATGACACAAGGTAATTTTTTAAATGAGAAATATGCCTCACATGTAAGAAAATATGATATGTAATAGATATTGTTCCATGTTTTATGAATGGTCAGCATCCTTCTTCTTGGATTCTATCAGTTATTTTTATGTTATTCTGTTTAATTTCAAAGGTAAATTTTTTATTTGTTACAAAGAAAACTAATTATTCTTAATGCTCCTCTACATGTCCATTTCTAATATAATAATCAAGCCAATATTAATTTTTGATGTGATAATTTCCAATCAATCATTTTCAGTGTCCTATTTCTAATTTCTAAAATGTCAATTAAATTTAAGTTAATCTTGGAACACAAATTGAAGGAAATGCAATTGTAATATGTTTTCTTTATTTATTTATTCAGTAAGAAATGTGTAAAAAGAACAATACATAGATAAGTAAAGCAGTAATTCAAGAGCTCAGTGATGAATACACCATTTATTTTACATAACGAGTCAAAAATTTTCCTTGCCAAGGCACTTAATTCATAACACACTCGATTTTTGTAGTTTTTCTGAAACAATGTTTATCAAATCAGCTTTTATGGAAACTGTTTCATTATTATTATTATTATTATTATTTGTTTGTAACTGTGTCATGTGCTACACTTTTCATTGAATAACTTTTTAAAAGAGCACCTGACAACACTTGAAGTGACTCTTAAAAAGATTTAACATAAAACTGAAGTGTAGCAACACAAATGATACACCAGCCAAAATTTAATCTAAACAGTAACTCAGATTTCTTTTTGACAGCTAATTTGTAATGTAAGATTTATTTCACAAAAATATAAACATATTAATAACTCAGATAATATATGAACAAATATTATGATAGTGCCATAACTATTGATATTATATAAAGCAATTTATCATCAATTTGACAGTCTTGGAAAATCATTGATTTTTCATTTTCAAGTCAGACACTGCTGAAGTATCTTGTCTCTGTAAAGTTTAATATGTGAGAGACAGGCATGGCCAAAGATATTGCATGTACCGGCCTGTGTTGATGAAGTTGTGGTACCCTCTGACTGTTTTGTACCTGGTTTCTCTGTAATGAGCCAAGTTGGTCTCATATGTCAACAGCCTATGACAGATTCTTAATTGCCATTGAAGGTAATGCTTTCTTAGTTGATAGTGTTGATATTTAAGTTATATAAGGTTTTGTTTAAAAATTTCCTTAAACTGAAGTAGTAGGCATTCAGTTTTTTTCTTTACATTAGGTAAGTAAAATACTTTTAAAAATTATTTATTTATATACGAATTAATACTTCTATCTAGGATCAAAATGTTCAAAGGTTATTTGCTTAGTATTATGGTGTATTATCAGTGCACTCTGAAACATGTCCTGCCCATATATTGATACATACTGCTTTAAGTATATTATATGAATTATATGGTTTTATTATATTATACATACACAAAGTTTAAAACAAATTAAGAAAAAAAAGCTTTCTTAAAGCTTACCTTTTTTGCTTTAATTGAAAGCTAATGGATTTAAAATTTGCGATTTCTAATAAACAAAATACTCTTTGGTATATACTAAACAGAAATTACATTGATTGCAATCAAATGTTTTTTTCAGTAAAAGTTTTAAAATCAACCATTTTTACACATAAGTAAAAGTTAATTCTTGGTTTTGCAAAAATAAAAAACATATTTCTGAAACATTATTTCAGGAAAATTAATAAATTTAAAGTTAAATTAATATGATTTGAAACAAATATTACTTATAGAATAAAATTTTGTATGCAAGCATTTCTTAACCACAAGGTTTTATTTTTCTGACATATCAATCATTTGTCAACTACTTAATGTGTTGACAAGTTAAGCATGGTGATGCAGATTTGATAAATTTTATACAAGAATTTGTTTTTTTTTCCCATAAGGGTGGAAACCTTAAACACACAAACTTTTAATGATAATGTCATGTATGAACTTATATACTTAGAAAATTTAGGACATTTTACCACAAAAAAAAATATCAATTTTCTTTTTTAAAATATTTGGCATCATTAGATTGTAATAAACTTCATATAAGTAAATATAGTTTTACTTAAGAACAATATTTCCTCAGAGTTACCCCATTGAAATTGAATTTTAAAAGATGTAAAAACTTTTTAATTATTCAATTTAAAATTGTAAAAATTCATTTTTCATCAGTTAATCTTAACCGCAATATATACTATTCATAAAAGCAATTAAAAGCTTCTCTAATTAAATAATGTCTTTGTTTTATTGTATTTGTTTTTTGTTAATTCAGAACAGATTTTCAGTAAGACAGAGCCAAATTTTGCCAAAAAAGTTTGATGATTTAAGTTATTCAAATAATTCTGTTTTAACTCATATAGTCACTAAAAATTATCACATTGAATTTCTCAAGTTTAAAAAAAATTAAGTTAGGGGTTGAAATACAAGTATAAAAATATTTTTATCAAGATTTTCTAATTAAAAAGATATAAAAAAATAATTAATCCGTGAACAAGTTCTAAAAAATTCATTAAAATTTAACACTTTTTGATTTTTGCAAGAATTTCCAAATTAATGTGTCAGTCACGACAAAAAAAGAAGCTAAAATTTAGTACAACTGCTGAAACAAGAAAAAATAATTTCTTCATAAACATTTTGTATGTTTTAAAAATAATAAAAAGTTTCATTAAATGTTCGTTACATTTGGAGTATGTTTTCACCACTGTTTACTTATAACAACATTACATGATATTATTTAACCATTAATATCATGTGAAGTTATTAGCTGGGATGTATTATTATTATTATTATTATATGTTATTATATACATTATTTCATATTTTTATTATATGCTGTTATATATATTATTATTATATGCTATTATATAGTTTTTTTGTTTTTTTTTTAAACATCTCACCCCAAGCAAGGCATTCCACTGCCACTATTGCGCATGGGGCTACATAGGGGAAGGTAAAGAGAAGGAGTGGTTAGACATAGGGAATGTCAGGAGGAAGGTGACAGATGAGTCAGGATAGTGAGGATGAGGGTTGGGCAGATGGGAAGAGTGCTTGATAGAATGGGAGCAGGTTAGTGTGTTAGGAGGTGTCTATTAACCTTACATTTAAACTACTGGAGATTGTAGCCTTCGGGGAAGCAATTGTTTGGAAGAGAATTCCACAGTCAGGAAGTGCGAGGAAAGAAACTGTTGGAGTAGAAGTTACGGCTGCATTTTATCAGTTTCACTGTAAAAGGGTGGGATCTAGTTGCTAATCTAGTATCTCGTTCAAATTCATATTTAGGGGGCACCAGTGATCTAAGTTCATCGGAGCAGAAGTCGTGAAAGTATTTATAGAAGAGACACAGGGAAGCCATGTCGCGCCGGTGGGAGAGAGACTGCAGGCGGTCTGCCAAGTCGGTATCTATCACATTACAGACCCTCCTCTGAACCTTATCGAGAAGCCCGAGGAGAACAGCAGGGGCACCCGACCAGATATGGCAGCAGTATTCAATGCACGGGCGGATGGTAGATTTATAAATGTGTAGGATAGATTTAGACGGAAAAAACTTCCGGGCCCTTCACAGAGAACCGACTTTCATAGCAGTGGATTTAGCAATGGATTCGATATAGTCATTCCATTTGAGGTCCGCTGAAAGTGAGAGACCAAGGAGGCGTAGTGTTTTACTCTCTGGGAGGCAAGCCTGGTCCATGCTAATGGGAGGTAGGTGAGATTGTCGATGATGATTAATTGAGAGTAGTTTCATTTTAGAAGCATTAAAATTTACTAGCCATTTCTTACCCCAGTCCAATATGGATTGGAGGTCTTTTTCAATCTCGGCTGCGAGGTTAGCTTTGACGCCTACACCAGATTTTTGTAGGAGGCCAGAGTAAACTGTGGTGTCATCGGTGTACAAACCTATTTGGGCTCTTATGGAATCAGGGAGATCATTAATGTATATCAGGAAGAGTGTAGGACCTAAGATGGAGCCTTGGGGGACACCTGCATTTGTATGGTAGTTCTGAGAGGCATGTCCGTTTAATACCACCTTCATTGTGCGGTTAGAGAGGAATGACTGGATTAGTTGAAACAAATGTCCAGTTATGCCATAGCTCCGCAGTTTACATAGAAGGCCAGCATGCCAAACTCTGTCGAACGCCTTAGATATATCCAATGCAACGGTTTGGGCTTCGCCATTCCTGTTGAGTGCCTGGTATATGTACTCGGTGATGGTCGTTAGTATATCAGCAGTAGACCTGGTGAAGCGGAAACCATATTGCTTGTCCGAGAGGAGCCTGTGTGCTGTAAGATCCTGAACCACCTCGGCGTTGATAATGGCTTCGGACACTTTGCCAAAGATCGGAAGAAGGCTGATAGGGCAGTAATTTGCAGGGTCAGAGGGTTCTCCAGTGTTTTTAAATATAGGAACTACAGAGGAAGATTTCCAACAGGCAGGAAAGCAGGAAGCAGATAGGCAGAGGTTGTAGAGCTTAGAAAGGAGAGTTCAGGGGCACATTTCTTTAAGACTATGGTTGGGATTCCGTCACCACCGCTCGCTTTGTGAGGGTCAAGTTTTAAGATTATCTTAGAGACAAGCGAAGGTGTAATGTGGACATCATTCAGTTGTGCCCCGGTTCTAGGTGAGAAGTCGGGTGTAAAAACTCCAGATGAGTCCAGACTTGAATTGTTCGAGAATCTGCGGGCAAAGCATTCAGCCTTATCTGCTGGGGAGGTGAGGACCTCAAATTTGTTGATTAGTGGGGGTATTGTGGACTTGCTCTTGTTAAGTACTCTTTTACAGAGTCGCCAGTAGTCTTTAGAGCCGAATTTAGAGCATGCTATGCGTTGCTTCATTCTGGCAGCAAACAACATCTTAGCTTCGTTAAGTATCCTTTTACACTTATTATGAGCTGAAGTGAAAAGGCACCTGTTTTGGTCCGATGCATAGTTACGATATTAATATTATATATGATATGAAGTTATCAATGATTATATAATAAGTACTGGTATTATATTCAACCCTATTCTGCCTGCCATCAGCATGGGTGATGCTAGACTCCAGGGAAACAATACACAATGTCTTCTTGGCCACACATTTTCATCTGACATGAAGTGGAGCAATTATATTGAATTGAGAAATGTTAGGTCACTGTGCTTTGTCCCCAAATTTTTCTCATCAGAATCCATCTTGCACATTTACAAATCTAACATTTACCTATACATTGAATTCTAATGACATATCTGGTCTAGTTCTCTTACTATACATTTCGAGATTCTTGACAAAATCCAAAGAAAGATATATACAGCAGTCAAGTCTGTCCTGGCATCTTGACTTCAATCACTTTCTCACCAATGTGATATGGCTTCCCTCTGTCTTTTCTATAAATATTTTCATAGAAATTGCTTTTGTGACCTTTTTTTCCTGGTGCCCTGAATACATGAATTCAAGCATGATACTAGATTAGCATGAAGGTCTTCCCCCTTTTACTGTTGAAATATCTAAATTCAACTGCTTTTACTACTTTAACAGTTTCATTTCTTACACTGCCCAACTGTGAAACTCCCTTCCATTTACTTGCTTTCCTGATAACTACAATCTTTAAAAATTGAAGTCAAACATCTATTGCCATCTTCTGTCTTCTTGGACCTCATTCATCTTTTGCCTTTTCCTCAATCCTCCCTATTCTGAGTCTTCTCTTTCACTTCCAGTCCCTGTAAACCACTGCATTTTCTTTTTAATCATATCACTCCAAACAAGGCAGTAACGCCACTGATGTGCAGGGGACTACATAGGAGTGAAAAGATTGGAAAAGAGAAAACCGGAAACAAGGGATGAGCCTCTTCACCTGTTCAATAGATGTGGGTGGAGTCTGAACCGGGCGATAGTTTAGTCTATCTACCCCACTGCATGTTAATGGCATCAATTATCTCTTTCTTATTCTAATCATAAGTGTCCTTCTATTTCTATTTTCTCTAAAACTTCCTCATTACTCACATGTTCAGTCCCTATTTCTGTAGAACCACATTTCTTTTACCTCAAATCTTACCTTCATATGTGATTTGATTGTCTAGCAATAACTCCCATATACAAGTCTATTTTTTGTAATAATATTTTTCTGTTTCTTAATTTTTCAAAAGCTTTTTGCTTAGCTTTTGGTAAGCACGCTCTTTCTATTCCAATGTACCCTTGCATAAAGTTAACATGTCAACCAGAGTTAGGTTATTTTATATTCAAAGGGACACCTAGTAAGAATCAAACTCATTAATCATTAGTAATGTCCACATTATTAACCCCACTAATCATTCTTAATACTATAGAAGATAAAATGTTATCAATGATTATATATTAATATTTTTTTTAAAGACTTCACCTCAAGCAAGGTGATAATGTCGCTAAGACTCAAGAGGCTACTGGAAGTGAAAGAGAGAGAAAAGATTTTAGAAGAAACTAAAAATCCAATCCTAAACAGAAAACAAGGGATAAACCTCAACTCTTGCTCAAAAGATTGGGGAGGAGTGTGAACTGGACAATAAGTGAGCCTATCTACTCCTATTGAAAAAATAAAAATAAATAAATAGTAAATAAAATCTTCAGGCAGAGAAAATTTGAATTATGGATTTGAAATAGTTTCTGGTTCATTCTCAATTCTGTGTCCTGACAGGAAACAAAAGACATACCTCTACTCCTGGGTAAATGACTGGGAATAGTGTAAACTGAACAATAGGCAAATCTATCTACTACAATTGAGGGAGAAAAAAATAAAAACAAAATCAATAAACAGAGTTTAAGGAGAGATTATCAAAGTAAAAAGTTGAAGTAAAATTTAGAAGGAACCAGAAATTCAATCCTAGACAGAAAACAAGGGATAAACCTCCACTCCTGTTCAAAAGAATGGATAGGAGTGCAAACTGGATGATAGATTAACTGATCTACTTCTATTTAAAAAATAATAACTAAATAAAATTGAAGATATGAAGCCATTCACTCTATTCTGCAACCCTACTCATGTGTACAGTGTTTACATAGAGAACAAGGGTTTTATCTGTGATTTCAAACCAGGAAATGGTAACAAACAAAATAATGTCTGCAAAATGGATTGATTGAAATTTTGCAATAATAATAAGAAAGATTTTGACAATTGAAAATCATAATCCAAACAGTGTTTGGTACGGTAACAAATTTACGAAAATATTATGATCCAGTTGTCATTTTTATTTAAACAAATGTTTTTAGGAGAAAACACTTGTAAGAAGATTTTTTATTTTCTCCTAATACTGCTATGTATAGGTGGTTTCATGGATTGCAGTTCAGAATGAGAAATCAGAGTGCCAAGTCTGAATTCTATTATTTTCTCTATTTACAAATACTCTTGGAAAATGAATGAATCCGTCTATTGTAGCACAAGTTATTGCTTAAATAGTAGGACTTGTATCAGAAAAATCATTGTTATCAAAAGAATTGTTAAAGAAATATTCACATGCAAAACAAAATAAAAAAAAATCATTGGTATTCTCAAGAAATTGTTAAAGAAATATTCACATGCAATATAAAATTTATTCCTATAATTTTGTCTTTAAATAATTCTTGAAGAGTTAATAGCCTATAAAAAAATTAATCAATTTCTGAATACTGTTAGAATTCATAGATTAGTTTTATCTAAGTAATGTTTAGAATTATTTCATGAGTCAGACTAATATTTTTGAGATGAGGAGTCATCATTGTTTACACTCAAACTATTGTCATCATCTTTGATGTTTTTATCAAAACTTATCCACTGTTGTAGCTTCCGGCCTTTATCAGATGTATACCAACCTGGATAACCTACTAGAAATTCTAGATGAGATATCCTTAGACATTGGCAGTGGAACAACAACAGTCTAGCGCCATAGATTAAATAAAGAGTTCAATTTGAAATTGCCTGTTGGTTACCCAGATCAATATACACCTGATGAAGGCTGAAGGGCACAGTGGCCAAAACGTATTGATAACAACAATGATGAGGATAATAATCTGAATGTAAATAGTGTAAATAATAGTGTTATTTTCTATCAAAATATTTCATAAAAATTAAACAGTATTGCTTAATTCACACAGTCTAAAAATGCAATATAAACCTAAAAAGACTGAAGAGCCTGTTTAAATGGTAATAATAAAAACAACAATAATAATAGTTGCATGAATAATCTATAATAATAACTAGCAGTATAGCCTGGCGTTGCTCGGGTGTAATGAAAGCCTTAAAACTAATCCATGGTCCTGGAGCTCAGACACTTTGGACGTTGGCACGAAAGACTAAAAAGCAATAGTTGTTTCCAGTTAAAGCGAAACCGTCGACTGAAAGAAAAATAAATGGATGTAAGTCAAATTTTGATTTCCTGGTATCGATATCAAATTTTCTGCACTATTGTAAGTACTGTAACCTTGAAACTTCTGAATATCATCTCTTATATCTTTGTCTATGAGTGTATCAAATTTGATTAAAATCGGACCACTCCTTCTATAACCCGATTTTTTTGATTATCAATTTTCAATATTTATCGGGGATACCTCGACACAAAACCTAGCTAAGAACACTCGCAGATGCTTATAGTACAACTGTGTGAATTTTCAAGAAAATCGGTTCAGCCATTTCGGAGTCTATAGGTAACGGACACACACACACACAGATGAAGTTCCATTTATAAATAAGTTTAGATAAGTTATGCCACAATTTTAAATAATACATTTCAGAATAAAATTTTGTATGTACTATATTTATTCAATATTTTGTTTTTGTCCTTTTTTTTCTTTGAATTTTCAAAAATTTCCTTGGATAATCTATTGGCTAATGTTTCACTGATATTTGTTTCAGGTATCCTCATAATAAAATGACAATCTTTCTGAGCACGCACTTGTAAAGACCATGTGTTGAAACAAGATTTAACTTTAATCTTGCATTTTTAAATATTTTCATAATTTTGTTTATTCTAGAATGTTAACTGTCATATGTTTTTAAGTTTATGATTTTCATAAACATAAACAGATAAGAGCAATATATAGATATATATTTGATATTTATATGCATACTCATGTGTATAAATATGTGGTGATGGTTCTATGAATATATATATGTGGGTTTTATCTTTTCTGAAGAAAGAGATAAACAAATGTTTATTATATATCATTTTTCATGAGATGAATATTTTCTATCTTAACATGTCAGTACTAATGATAAATATACATAAATTGCTTACTGTTTCAGTATATTGTAATATTCCTTTGTGAATAAAATAAAACCAAATCTAAAAAAAAATTTCCTTTGTCTACTTCCCAGTATCCACATAAGCAGAAAATGAATTACTTTTAAAAAAAAGTCACAAACAATAAAGATTTACAAATAAAAACCTTTAACTTTATTTACATCAAAAATTCTAAAAGGCTGACAAAATCTTCCATTTAATTTCTTCCCCACTTTTTTCTCCAAAGCAAACCAAGATGCTTTCTTGAACTTTGTATTGATCTTTGATATATTTGATATAATGTATCCAATACTGAAGCAACAATATCTGTTTTGCATCCAGTTTCAAGCATTTTGTTTTACTGAAAAGCTTTTCTTAAAACCATGCATATATTTAGCATTTGTAGGCCTTTTGTTCATAATAATTCTTGTTTAAACCACAATCTTATGAAATCAAGATTATTAATTTCAGTTCCTTTACAAAGAATTACTTTACACAGATATCTAAAGCTAATACACAGAATGATAATTCAGCTTGTGCTGTAGAACAGACTCAAAAAAGAACGCTTTTCCAACCACTACAATCTTAATCCCTTCAAGTTTAGGATCAATCATTATCTATCCCACATATTCTTATAATATTTATTTATTCCCCCCTCCCACTATGGCCTAACAACAATCTCATTAACCTTCTACCTTGAGTGGCTATTAGGCCTTGGGTAAGCAATAGTAAAACCTCATCACTACAGCCTTGATTCTCTGATTATATACAATGCTGATGGCTTTCTCAAATCTATGAAGAACTGAGTTCCAATTCCTTTTAATTTCATTATGTCTACTTATGCACAAATACCACCAGGAAAGGTATGAATCTGCTTCTTTTTCCTCAACTATGGGCTAATTGGTAGGATTTGTTTCAGTAAAAAATTATTATCTCTCAAAACTTCTTGAAATTAAATATATATTCTGGCTGCAAAAGGCTGATAAACCTTAAAAAATCAGATAAAAAATTAATCAACCTCCAAATCTAATTATTCAAAAAAGAGATTCTCTCAGAATCTCACTCTTTTTTTCTTAATTCTTTCAGTTAATACATATGAGTAAATGTCTTAATTTCTAAAACAGAATTAAATTGCAATATACTGAAGTGCAAAAATTAAAGACTGCGGTACACAGGAATATATCTTAACTCCACATATAGAAATGAACTCAGCCACATTACAAGTGTGTTATAGTAGGTAAACAGGTAGTGTAGCTGTGGTAGCAATGGAATTCAAACTGAATTTAACACTGTTTAACTGGGATGATTGTTAGGGCCAGAAAGATAGGCTATTTGATCACTAAAGTGGTAAATGCTCAAGATTTTTCTTTAATGACACCAGAAGAGTTTACACGGAAGATGTGAATTCCAAACAGACATCACTCAGTCAGTTTAGTTCCATATGTGATACATGCTTGTGTGATCATGTCTTGAAAGAGACATGACTGAATGGGCTTAAATTTCTTGAGGTAGGTTGTCATTACTTTTTCCGGTAATGTCATGTAAAAAGAAGTGTTGATACCGACACATGTGATTGAATGGTGATTACCAAATAACAAATAAAACTATAAGAATAGATTATTTTATTGGAGATCATATGACCATGATAAAAAACGTATATTAAGCACCAAACAGAAGCAAGTAGATCACCCAAATTACAAACAATCATACTAGTTACAACAAGCAACAGAGTTCAGTGTTCACTGTGTGATATTATGATTTAGTCCTTTAGTAGATTACCCAAGAAGATTCCCAAGCGAGGATACTGCATAATATCAAGAGGAATCTCTTAAAACAGTCCTATTTGCAAGATACATGAATAACTATCTTGCAAATAGCAAGATACTGGAATTTTATCTGGTAGTAATAATTATTACTACAATCTACAAGTAACTGAAGTAATATACCAAGACCCAAGACAATACAACCAGGTGATAGCACAACACATCAGTGACCATTATTTTTTTTAATCATATCACCCCAAGCAAGGTGGTAATCCCACTGATGTACAGGGGGCTATGTAAGAGTAAGAAGATTGGAAAAGAGAAAACCGGAAACCACATCCTAAACAGGGAACAAGGGATGAGCCTCTACACCTGTTCAATAGACGTGGGTAGAGTGTGAACCGGGCGATAGTTTAGTCTATCTCCTCCAATTGTAAAAAAAAAAAATCCACTGAACTGGATTCAAGCCCTCTGATATACAAAAAGTAATGCAAGAATATGTCTACTAACAAATAATAAGAATGGTCAGTCAGTTAAGTGCCATACGTGATACACGCTTGGGCGATCATGTCTCTTTCGAGACATGACTGACTGGGCAGAAGATTATCCCGCAGAAGGTTGTCATTGCTTTCTGCGGTAGACTGGTTGCCGACCAAGGCTATAGAACCCAATCTGTCCTGCTAATTAGTCCATAACTGGAAGGAAGAGATGGATTAATACCTTTCCCAAGGGTATTTGTGTGTAAGTGAATACAATGGATTTAACTGGAATTCGAACTTGGCTCCCCAGCTTCTCGTTCCAAGCCGATATCCACTGTACCACTACGCAACTACCCATAAAATTTGAACATGACATCAATTTACCATTTCAATGCTTCTGCTGCTCAACCCATCACTCACACACACACACACACACATATATATATATATTTATTTCAAATGCTGTGTGTCATCAGGATGTAGGCTATCATGACTCTCTGTAGATTATATTTATTTTATTATCTGTGCATTACCATGAATATATATTACACACTCACTAGTCATTAACCAACAAATATACCATTATTGGGACTCCACCATTTTTTTACTGGACTTCACCTATGCCAAAGAATATTCCCATTAGAAGTTTACTTTCCAGATCTTTTGAATAGAGGGTTTAATTTGAATGTCAAAGAGACTACATCAGACTCTGAATTCAATTAATCCGGTGTTTACAAATTGGTGGTAGTTCTCCTTCATGGTTAGGGGAGTGTTTTGTTGGAGTCCACAAGGACAGTTTGTCTATTTTGACAGGTGTGGCATGCACAGATCTCCTTGTAGACCATTTTCACTGGTTTATGCTTGGAATGTTTCCTGGTGGTAATGGCTTTTTTTTTACAATTAGATAACACACCTGTTTCTTGATCACTCATCTAACTTCCAAATACTCTATTAGCCTCCTATCGATGCCAGATTGAATATGTGTACAATATATTGAAGATTTTACAAAACAAACATTATTTGGATATGGACAATCCTGTAGCATACCTTGATAGATTTACACACACAACAATTCCACTACCTTTTACAGTTTTAATTATTATTATTATTATTATTATTTTTGGTTTTTCCTTTTTTAATGAGTAAATAATTATTTTGATTCATTTACTTTAAGCAATTTTAATTATTTGTTATTTCTCTTATTTTTTCAAGGAATTTCTTCTTTTGAGGATATTTTTTGTGGGTGGAGTAACCTATTTTAACTAAAATTTACATGCTATTATCTTTTTTTTTTGTTTTTTAAACAAATATTTAACTTGTAAATCTTTTGATTAACTTATTTTTAAGCAATTTTTGTGAAATGTTATTTTTTTTTTGTTTTTAAATGAAATTTATTAGAGTATCAATTTCCCAAATAATTCATCCTGCATTTTATGAGTTTTTTTTGTAAATAGTCTAAATCATTTTAATCACTCTATTGTAAGTATTTTGTTAAGTGTAGTTAAGGAAAATAAGATATAATAAAGAAGTTAAAAAGGGAGGAAGAAAAAGATAAGTCATAAGATGAACCAATAGGCTAAATCGTTTTATTAATGTATATATATATATATATATATATATATATGTAGGTTTGTTTTCTTCTCTTCCTCCAAAAATACCCTGTCTTGACCCTATGTAGGAAATTCAGTACAACTGAGCATACTCAATCTATAACCTCGAATAGCCCAAGTGAAGTCTTGATTGGTTGCCATTTTCTAGAGGAACTTATATCATCCATGCCCTAAAGCTACTAGCAAATTTTTAGTCTGGGTGTGAGCTGAATACTCATCATATTCAGTCAGTATTGAAGAAGTCTGTTGTTTATTTAGACCCAAAACTTCTGGTAACATAGAAGCAACAACACTGATGATGCACCTAGATTCGGCACTTAAAGGTGTATTCTTAATAATTATTTGTGAATTGAAATGAAAGAGATATAGTGGTGTTGATTTCTACTGCCTTCTATTTGGTTTTGAATTGAAAGTATTTCTTCTCTTAAACTGGCTACCACCTAAAGCTAGAGACCCCAGTCTACCTTGTTATTTAAACCAACACTGAGAGGAAAGATGTTACCCTCCTCTGCATTAATAATTTTTGAGTTTGAGTTTTGTTTAACAGCATATCAACCTCTGTGGGTTATTTAATGCCAAAAAGGTGGGGTTTTAAGGTATTTTTTTAATGTTCAGTTATAGTGAGAAGGTTGATTTAGTCAGATTTTAAGGAAAACTTTTTTTTATTTTAGAAACCTGAAAGTGTCTTCTAGTTTTGTATTAAAAAATGTTTTGCTGAGAATAATTTTTTTTGTTCAAAAATGTGTTATGATTATAAATTTTTCTTCAGAAACATATTGTTGGTAATATTTTTCTTTCAAAAATGTATGTTTTTCTATAAAAGTCTATTTTTATGTATACATTTCTATAAAAGTGTTTTTATACTTTCATCATGTTTTGACCCCAGTTTGGGGTTAACTATGTGCCCATTGCTGGGACCCAATAGGTGCTACCACTCCGGGTAAGGGTGGACCTGAAAACAACAGCAATTAAGAGGTGGTTCCATTCTCCTCACAACCTCCCAATCAAAGGCCTTGCTGCTGGTTGCAGTTTACCATCATGCCTAGGACTGCATTAATAATAATTGTGATACCTTATATTATGATATATCATGTTGCATGAGGCAAAGGGAGAAGTACACATGAGGAAGCTATCTCTAAATTTTAGCACTTAAGATTATTAAAAAAGAATAAACAGTATTTGGATAAATGTCTGCAACACTTTTCTTGCATTCTTTCACATCGCTACAGTTTTTTAACTGCTAATGAAGAATAATAATAAAAACTACTAAAGTTTTTCAAAAAATTCACTCCACCTGCTTACAATGAGGAAAGTTATCATTATTTCATTATATAATGTTTATTGTGCTTATTTCTGAAACCATTGTTGATGAGTTACTTGATATGCCCTAAATCTAATTTTACATCATCTCTGATACCATCTAACAAATGAGTAGCAAATTTGTCTAACAGATTGTGAGTGTAGTAAGTTTGGTTTCACTTGGTGCTCCATACTTAGGATTTGTATTGAGTAAATAAATGTGCCATGTAACTTTGTATCTTTAAGTTATGCTTATCTTCTTACTATCCCTTCCAGTCCTTTTTCTACCATTCATTTGCCCAATCACATTAGGTAGGTTACTTACTGTCTCCTTTTATCTCCCACTGCTTTCAGTATGTACTTTGAGTGTCAAATTCTCCAAACTTTCTTTCATTATTATCATATACTGGTCTTCAAAAGCTAAGGATACATGGTATCTCCAACAAAATTTTTGACTTGATCCAACCCTCCTTAAAAAATTGTGTAATAAAAATAATGTTAAACAACCACTCTTCTAGATCCTTCCACATTGATATTGTATATTCCCCCCCACCTCATGGCTCTTTTGTTTACAATTTACTTGATGTTGTCAGTTCACAACTTGGTATTTATACTGATGACACAACCGTATAATTCTATAAGTTTGATAAAGTGTAACCGTCAGATGTTCTCAAAAATGGCATTCAATCTGTTGTCAGCTTCTTCAAGAAATAGCTTAAAAATTTGAATGCTTCCAAAACAAAACTGCTGTTTTTTAGCCATCATAAAGAACCATTGTTGCCTTCCATTAACATATCTGATGCCAATCTCCAAGAGAACACTATATTGTGTCTTCTTTCTCTCATGTTTTCCATTGACATGAAGGCTTATAGCCATATCATGTTGAATACACCGGTTCTCGCTCGATCACCAAAGTTAAGCAACATTGAGCCTGGTCAATACTTAGATGGGTGACCACTTGGGAATACCAGGTGCTGGTATTTAGTGACAGATGTGCGTTGTGTTGCAGTGGATATCAGCTCGGAAAGAGAAATCGGTGAGCCATGTTCAAATTCCATTTGAATACCCTGCATTCACTTCAGCACTTGGGAAAGGTATTAATCCATCCGTTCCCTCCAGTTATGGGTTAAATAACAGGGTAGGACTTGGGGACCCTGCACTTAAAAACAAATTTCAATGAATCTTGATACTCGAAAAGAAAATAAGTATTACTAGACACAAAAACTTATATAAAAACAACAATAAATTGTTGAAAGAAAAAGGTGTTACCAGGAATAAATAAATAAAATTTAGTTGGCAATAAATGACCTGCCAAGGTTGATATTCCATAAAACAAAACAACTAACCAACCAACCAACCATTGACATGAAGTAGAGTGATTATATTGACTCAATTGCTAGGTCTGCTGATAGGAAAGTTACTTCAATCTTTGTTGCCAGGATCAATCTTACACATTTATAAACTTACCATTCATCCATGCATTAAATATTACTGAATATTACTATATCAGGTCTGGTGCTTTTGCTATATATCATAAGGTATATGTTAAAATTGAAGAAGAGTCTGCAATGTTATTGGTCCTGACCTGGTATCTTGATTTCACTTTTCCATTGCTATGACATGGTTCCCCTCTGTCTTTTTAATAAATATTTTCATGGCAATTGCCCTGATGAGCTTTCCTCTTTGGTACCTTTTAGTACTAGGTTGGAAAGTAGGTCTCATTGTTTTACTGTAGAAATAGCTAGTTGTAACCATAATTTCTGTTTTAATGTTTTCATTTCTCAGATTTCTCACTTTCTTAGGTTTTTGGTTTTTTGTCTAGTCTTAAGAAGTTTAAGTCAACATCAACTACCTTTTGGAATCTTATTTTTTTATTATTTTTGCTTGACTTTGCTTCCTGCTTTATTCACTTTCAGTATCCCCTTGCATTTCAGTGGCATTATTTTTTCACATGGGAAGAAATAATTTAAAAGTGAAACAAGTGTCCTTTTTGTTTCCAATTTCCTCAAAACTTCATTATTGTTCATACGATCCATCTATGGTATTCTCAGCATTTTTCTGTTGGACTCCATCTTTGTTGCTTCAAGCTTTCTCTTTATTTGTAAATAAAAAATTTAATATTCATTGCTACATAGGAGAAGTGATATTACTTTGCAGTTTCTTTGTTTCTTATAAAACTGTTTTTTAGCTTTTGAAAGGCGTCTATCACTCTTCCAGTCTACTTTCTCCAATTTTTCCCTCATTTGATTTTGTTCTAAGTTAAAATAGGATTAGTGGTAAAGTAATAGTAGTAAATCACCTGATGTAAAGTGTCTGTTGTTCAAACTACTAATATTAGTCATTTCTTTATAAAAAAAAACTTTTAATGTTCATTGATGGAGCAGCCAGTGCTACATTTTAGTTGGAATTCAAATCTATTCAAACATTTTTTCCAGAAATAGTTTTTTCATATCCACTACTACCACTTTATTTTATTGATGGAGGTTTCCTTCCTAAACTTCAGTTTGTATTCTTTAGAAAGTCAGTATCTTGATTATGTCATTAATTTCTCTTTGAGTTACACATGTGATCCCTTCTAGTCGTTGCTGCTGTTGGAAGTTTTCAACAAAAAGATATCTAATTCTGAAGCAATTAAAATAATTACAAAGTGTGTTTTTTTTGTAGTAATTTTATGATGTAAATATGAAATATCAGATTCCAAATTAATTAACTGCTCAATTTTTTAAAACATTTGCAGAAAGTTAGTGAAAGTAATGTAAATCATAAAAGAAATGCATTATTTGACAAATATTAGGTTGTCTTGAAAATTCATAAACACTTGCAAAAAATTGAAATTTTACTTGCAAAAACAACAAAAATTATTGCTCAAAATAAAAACCATCATTTTCAAAGACTTTCTGCCATCGATCTGCAAGCTTTCAGATTGGTCAAAGTACCATTCACCCGGCTTCTGAATGGAGAATTCTTGACATGTTTCCTTGACTTCATCAAACGAGTCTAATTGACAACCCTTCAGAAAGTGTTGCATTGAGCGGAAAAGGCCATAATCTGATAGAGCACAGTCAGGACTGTAGGCTGGATGTGGCAGAACCTCAATGCTGTCCAGCTCTTCAAACTTGTCTTTGGTCTTCCTGGCAGTGTGTGACTTGGCATTGTCCTGCTGCATCAAAGCGCACTTTTGGTTGATCAGAACCGGGTACTTTTGCTTCAACTTCTTGTAGACCCGCTCAAGTTGCTGACAGTAAAGTTCGGCACTGATGGCACGACCATTCGGAACCAACTCAAAATGCACGATTCCTTCAAAGTTCCACCAAACGCACAACACGACTTTCTTGCTGAATCGATCTTGTTTTAGAACTGACGGTGTCTCTTGCCCTTTCTGAACCCATCGCTTCTCTTGATTGTGCGGGATCAGACAGACTCATTTCACAAATGTTTACAAACTTTCGGGACAACCTAATATTTAACATGAATAATCTTGAGACTCTTAGCATATCTACTTCAGGGATCCATTGTTAGCATTGATGACTTCTTCCATAACTAGGTCAGAAATACTGAAATATCTAAACCAGATGATCTTTATTTTAGACATTTTGCTAGTTATTGCAGACTAGTGTTATGGGGAACGTTGATTGATTTGCTTTTTGACGATGCCCTTTACCTAATAATTGAACAGATTCAAATCAAGTCTTGAAAGCTAAGAAGCTCTATGTTTTGTGGCGGTATATTCATGGAAATTATTCATTCCATTCTTGTGTTGTCTAAACCTTCTGAGACAGTGTAGTTTTTTGGTAGGTGTATACATTCTCTCTATCCAAGACCTCACTACCTTCTTCAAGCACCCCTTTTATTCAGAAGCATTGACTCTTAAACCCTGAGGAAAAAAAGTAAGGAGACATGATATCTCCCTTGTTCACAACTTCCTGAATCTTCACAGTTGCTTGAAACATTGTATGCATGACCATTAGAATATCCATGGGGTCTTTACATAATTATCTATCATTCCTTCAGTTGATATTTTGGTCTTGATCAAAGGTTTTCTCATCAGAGAATAAACAAACCATTCCAGGAACTTGATGTTTGAACTTGGTCAACAAACACTTTGCATAGATCAGATGGTTATTTTTTGTATTTGCTGACATGAATTGGCCCCTTTGCATCAAACATGACTTGTATCAATAAAGTTCATGTACAATTATTCAGAGAGTGCCTTCAAACTTTGTGCTAGTTATCAATGGCATTGACTTTCTGGTTTCTTATTGATAATTTTCTGTCCCTTTTGAACAAAGTTGGGTGTTCTGATGATATTGGGTCTCTTAGCAGGTGTTTTACATTTAGCTAATGCTGTATAATCCCTGTTAGCAGCTTTGGACTTTTTGCAAACAAATACTAATATTTTTGCACAATACTGTATATATAAATAAACATACATATTATCCAACGTTTTGGGCCCAACTTTAGTTTTATGCATGTTAGCAATTTCCAGGTGTATATCATATGATATACACCTGAAAACTAAGTTGTGCCTAAAATGTAGGATGATATGTACATTTATTAGTACATATTTTTGCTCTGTGCTACAGCATTGAGCAGTGTTATAAATATAAATATTTATAAATATTTATGTATTGATGTGTATCTATATGCATACACATATCTATCCTTATTTACAACCTAACATATATATATATATATATATATATATATATATATATTAATAAAAAAACTAGAACAATAAGTCATGATTGTATTCATTAATACAATGAAAAGCTGAAGTCACTGCCAAATGATATTCATAATTCCAGTATTTTTTATGCATAAGCCAATATTTAAATAAGTTCTAAATATTATTGAGGTGTATATGCATGCACTTAAATCAAAACTTTCTGTCTCCTTATGACCAGTACTTAATTATCTGCTAATTATTTATTAACTTAATTATGAAGATGTCATTAATTGCAGATTATTGGGATATTGAAAGCTCATGGGATCTGGCCTTGCTCTCCTCTGGAAAGTTCTATAGAGTAAAATTTGATAAGTCCATTCCAGGTTTGTAAATGACCTTCAACTAATTCGATACATTTGCATCAAAGACCTTAATTTTCTTGGGAATATCTTGGTTGTAAGAGAAAATCCATAAGACTGCAATGGATCCTAATCAAATAAGCAACATGATGAGGCTCATGACCATGTTACTGAAACTTATATGTATAAAGAATGGATTTCACTCATCATAAGCCCATGATTATTGAATGATCTTCTATAGATTGTCTCCCCTGAAAAGGTGGGCAGTCATTGCTCTCCACTACTTTGTATCCTTTACAGCTTTCAGTAAAGTTTACCTTTTTATTATCCCCTGTAATACTTGTTCTGCCATCCATTATATCCCCTCATTGCTTTCCCGTCTAACTTGCCTTCAGTGTATGCTGTGAGTGTCAAATTCTCTAAGTGCACTGATCTCATTATTTATTCTAGGAAATTCAGCTCACTCCAAATCTAAACTTATTTATAAATGGAACTTTGTCAGTGTGCGCGTGTCTGTGTGTGTGTCAGTGTGTGTGTATGTGTCCGTTATCTATAGACTCCAAAACGGCTGAACCAATTTTCTTGAAAATTTACAGTTGTACTATAAACATCTGCAAGTGTTCTTAGCTAGGTTTTGTGTTGAGGTACCCCCAAGAAATATCAAAAATCGATAATTGAGAATATTGGGTTATAGAAGGAGTGGTTCGATTTTAATACACTCATACACAAAGACATAAGAAACGATATTCAGAAGTTTCAAGGTTGCAGTTCTTACAATAGTGCAGAAAATCGATGATATATATATATATATATATATATATATATAAAAGGCAAGATGTTTGTGTGTGGGTTTGTTTATCTGTCTGTATGTCCTTTATACAAATACACAATTTTTATCCGATTCTCACCAAACTTCACACAAATATTCTTTAGGCTGAGTCTAAGCTCCAGGACCATGGATTAGTTTTAAAGCTTTCATTACACCAGAGCAATGCTGGGCTATACTGCTAGTCCAGTTATAAGCATCCTTTTTATTTGCATTTTCTTTGAAACTTTTTTGTTACTCATATGTTTATTCCATGATATTTTCATCAATGTTCTGTAAAACCACATTTCTGTTGCCTGAAGTGGCTGCTTCTTTATCTGCAAATAGTTTGTCCAGCATTCATGCCATGTAGGAAGATCAAAATTAAATCATACTTCAGCATTCTTTTGTTTTTGATGTGATATTAACCAGAGCTTTCAAATTATAAACTATTATAAGTAATGGTTGTGGTTTGTAACAGCACAGTCAAAATAATGATGTTTAAAACGATATGGTTAAGATCAGTCACTTAAGTGCCATACGTGATACATGATTGGGAGATCATGTCTCAAAAGAGACATGACTGAGTGGGCAGAAGATTTTCCTGCAGTAGCTTGCCATTATTTTCTGTGGTAGACTGATTGGCTGTAGAACCTAATCTGTCCTGTTATTTAATGCATGGCTTGATAGAAAAGTGATGGATTAATACCTTTCGCAAGAGTATTTATGCATGAAAGTGAATGCAAGAAATTCAACTGGAATTCAAACTCGGCTGTCCAATTTTTAATTTTAAGCTGATACACACTGCACCACATGACACATCTGTACAGTTAAGATAGAGTTCCAAAAGAAAGGGGTAGACTCAATCATGATAACTGTTGTTTATTCAGTAACCCCAAAAAAAATGAGCCGATGGGTTGTAATTTAAGAAATCAGATTTAAAAAGAAACCTATTTTTTGCTTTTATGGTTTGCTTTGATTTTGTTGCTACTTTTGTTAATGATTGTAAAGTCAAATTCGAGATTCATGAATCTGATTGTTGTAGAAGATTTTTCAAAGTGTAGATGAGAACTATTCAGACAATGCTTTAATTGCTTCATCCAAGTTAAGCCACTCATCATCATTAACATTTGTTTCCATGCTAGCAGGGATTAGTTGGGGTTTTCTTGATTGCTCTTTTCTAGATTTTGTGTAAGGCCTGGTTGTAATCTCAACCTCCTTAAGCTGTCTTTGATAAGCTGGGTCCCTGTTTTACGTGGGCTACCTATCATATATAGTTGAACCTTCATGATATATTGGAGCACATTTTACATTTGTATGACCTTACTAACATAAACCAGTTTAAGAGACTGGAAACTCTGTGTTTTTATCAAGCCACCATCTCTAGGAAGTTTATTTACCAAGGTTAAACAGTGCAGAGTTGCTATCCAAAGCTAAAGACTGTTAACTAGTCTAAGCAGTTTAATGTCTTACTTAAGACACTATTTGCCCATACCTGATGATTTTTATTTTTGGTGTCTTTATTTTAATTTCAGTATAGTATTTTAGTCTATTAAATATAAATAATAATGACCATGATGTAACCAACAGAATATATATATATATATATATATATATATATATATATATATATATATGATCTGAACATATACTGTTAAATATAAGAGACAATTAATGTCTATTATGTTTCATCATGTTGGAGAATTTTTGTCTTTATTTTCAACTGAAATTAAGGCCAAAATACGATGTTTAGAACAGCTCATGATTAAACATAATAGATATTCATTATCTCATATATTTAACAATATATGTTTAGAAAAAGTATTTGCTGTCTTGATACACTAAATTTATATATATATTATTAAGAACAAATGGAGTAAAAATCCACAGTTCATAGCATTTACTTTTAAAAAGTGCTCAATGCAAAGTAGAGCAATATAATATAATATATATATATATACACACACACACACCATTTACTTCCATCTCAATAAGAAATCTGCCAAGGCTGACAAAGTAAACCTGGCTGCAGCCTTTGTGACTGAAAGGAGTAAGAAAATAGCTCATAAATTTTAATGCCTCCAAAATGAAAATGTTCTCCTTTAACCACTCTAGAAAAATTGACCTGGGTATGATAGTAAACTGTACACAGCATTAAGGCTTCTGAGTGGGAGATTGTGAGGATCAAGGACTCACCTCTTAATTGCTGTTGTTCCTTGGTCCACCCTGACCCGGAGTGGTTGCACATGTTAGGGTCCCAGCTATGGGCAAATAATTAACATCCAAACTGTGGTCAAAACACAATGAAAGTCTAAAAATAGACTTTTATAGAAATATATGCATCAAAATAGACTTTTAGAGAAAAATATACGTTTCTGAAGTAAAAAAAATGCCATAATACATTTTTGAAGCGAAACAAAATTATTACCAGTAGTACATTTTTGAATACAAAACTAAGACATCTTCAGTTTTCTAAAGAAAAAAAAAACAAAAACATTTTTCATCAAAATCTGACTGAATCAACATTCTCACGGTAATCAAACATTTTTTAAAAAATACCTTAAATCCCCACCTTTTTGGCATTAAATAACCCACAGAGGTGTTGATATGCCATTAAACAAAATTCAGACTTAAACCATAGAGGAACTTTCCTGCCTAAAATCAAAATGGATGACACTAGTCTTCTAGAGAGCAACGTACTGCACCTTCTTAGCCATACTCTCTCAAATGACCTGAAGTGGAATGACAATATTGAATCTGTAGCAGCATCTACAACTAAAAAGGTTGGATCACTGTGTTGGGTTAGGAAGTTTTTCTCATCAGAATCCATCTTGCACATTTATAAATCTACTATTCATCCATGCATTGAATACTGTTGCCATTTGCCTCTTGCTATTCATCTTGAGGTTCTCAACAATATCCAAAGGAGGATTTGTAATATAATCAATCCCAACTTGGCAGTTTGCCTTCATTCACTTTCCAACTGGTATGGTGTGGCTTACCTCTGTCTTTTCTACAAGTATTTTCATGGCAACTGCTATGACTTTTACCCAGGTTCCTTAACGACATGTATTTACATGTGCTACTAGATGAGCATAAAGGTCCCACTTTTTTACTACAAAAATATTTAAATGTAATCATTTCTTTTACTCTTAGAGTATGTTTTCTCACACTTCCAACTCTCTTCCATTTGCATGCTTCTCTGACAGCTACAATCTCCAAAAGTTTAAATGCAATGTAAATTGTCATCTTCTCTTATCCTTCCTTCAACATCCCCTGTGCCTTGTTTTTTTCTCTCAGCATCGCCACCTGTGCACCTGTGGTGGTCTTGTGTTGCTTGGAGTGAAATGGTTATAAAAATACATTAATCATTTCATTCCAAGCAAGGCAGTCATGCTACGAGTATGCAGGGGGGTGGTTATAAGTCGTGAAAGAGAGTAAGAAGAATTTATTTAGGAAATGACATTAACTGGGTTCAGGAATAGATGACAATTGATTTTGAAGATTATTGATAGCAGGGAAGCAAGAAACCAGAACGTATTTCCACAGGTGCGACATGTCAGAAAAAAAACACACAGCATACATGATGGTTGCATCTAGTTAGTTCAACAGTTAAACGGTGAGACCTAATTTCCACTTCAGTAGCATGCTTAAATTCACTTAATCAAGGCAATATTAAACTCATCAGAACAGTTGCCATAAAAATATTTGTAGAAAAGAAAGATGAAAGACATCTGATGCTGGTGAGAAAGTGACTGATATACATGGCCTGAATATTGTTCTCAAACATATAAAACTGTCACTTTTCGATGTTGACCTTAGTGTCCACTTACATATTTGCTATCATACATTGAGTGCTGGTGTTAATCAAATAATGCTTGATGTAATTTAACAGAGTTTTTAAGTATATTTTAGTAAATATATGATTTTTTTCCTCACCAGTAGCACTATTTAGAGTATCATTTACAACACAATCTTCAGGTCTTGATTCAGCACCTCAAACTTGCATTGTGCATGAAACTCCAAATCATGCTACCAGTGAAGAAAATATATATATTTTTGTTTATAATCATTTCCCTCCAAGCAAAGCAGGACTGCTACTGGTGCACAGGGGGTTACAGTGAGAGAAAAAACAGGGCACAGGGTATGCTCAAAAAAGATAAGGGGTTTATGGAAATTAGAGAGATAGTTGATGGCAGTTCATATTGCTTTTAAAAGATTGTAGCTATATATAAGATTCTGCTTATTTTTATCTTACTGACATGCCAGCTCTTATATTTATGTATAAATAGTTATGAAGAAATACATTGTTGATTATTTTTACAAGCATTAAAAGCTTATCTTATTGTATAAAATTTTTGATTAAGTTCTATGTTCAGGGTTCAGTGGGTAAATTGTCACCATTTTGTATTTCTAATTTTGCATATTGACATTGTTTTTGATTTTTATCAACTGCACAGTATAGTAGGGTCAGTTGAGCACCATGACACAATTCCCTCCATCAGAAATTTGAAAATGGCATGTTGTATAGCTTATATATGTGTGAGTGTGTGTGTGTGTACAAGATGTGATGGGTAAATTGTCACCATTTTGTATTTCTAATTTTGCATATTGACATTGTTTTTGATTTTTATCAACTGCACAGTATAGTAGGGTCAGTTGAGAACCATGACACAATTCCCTCCATCAGAAATTTAAAAATGGCATGTTGTATAGCTTATATATGTGTGAGTGTGTGTACAAGATGTGATGGGTAAATTGTCACCATTTTATATTTTTAATTTTGCACATAGGTGTTACTTGTTTCTTTTTAAAATTTTGTTGGCTGCACAGTATAGTAGGGTCAGTTAAGCCGCATCTGTGAGTAAAAGAGAGCTCCATCACAATTCACTCGACCAGAAATTTGAAAATGTCATGCCGTATTGCTTGGCATTCAGGCTGGAAGTGTTAATATTAACATTTCAGAGTGTTTAGGTATTAATCTTAGGATAATTCAGAGGATTTGATAAGAGTTGGATGAAGGTGTTTGCTGTGATCATCAGGGATGGCAATGTTATGCCTCCATTCATCTTCCCCCAGGTAAACATGCTCAACATGAAGATCGACTTCAATTGCTTTGTGGATGTAGTGCTGCCTTAGATCAAGCATAAGGCTGCTGGAAAACTCTATGTCTAGCAATAGGATTCTGCACCATGCCACACATGCAGGAGAACTCAATCAGGAGTGTTAGACAATTTCTGCTACCACATCACACCTTACATCTGGCCACCTACCTGCCTAGACTGCACTCCCTTCATTGTTATGTATGGAGCACAATTAAGTAAAAGATTAACAAAGCACCTTGTAATCCCAAAGATGAACTGAAAGCAAGCATTATGGCAGCATTCACCAAGTTAAACATGGAGACTGACCAGAAGAGATGCAAGAGATTCTGAATTCTTTGAAGGTCATGGTTGAAGCCAATTGCGATTTTATTGAGTAAATTTACTTTTCACTATTTCAAGATATTTTTGTGTAATTTTGGGAAATATATCAGTGAAAATGCGATATCAGTGTTATTTTCATTTTTACATAATTTAAGTGATAATTTATCCATTGCACTCTGTATGTTTGAAGATTTTGAACCCTGATTTAAACTATGGTTATAATTAAAGTTAATATGGTTCAGAAAGCCAAGATTCATTGAAACAAAAGCTAATTTAAGTTTATGAGTCATTTTCTTCAATTAATTTATTCATTCAAATAAGTTGTGAATCTAGAAACAAAGCCAAAAATGAAAATATCTTATGTTTTCAAGATGTACATCACTCAGTTTTTTTAATAGAATTAATGCTTAATATAAAGTAACATTCGTGCTCAAAAGGTCAATATGTTGGTCTAATTACTGAATTTTGCAATATTTTTATCAAAAATTTCCTTCTTTCACTTTTGTTATCCAGTATGTTTTTAGTGCATGGACAATCAAGAAAAAACAATTTTCAGCTCTCAGAAATTTAAATTTAAACAATTTTTGCGGTGATGTTCACCCTGGATGAGGGTCAAGAGCCTTTCAAGGTAGTGTAAGAGGTACTGTTTATGTGGATATGTGGGAAGATAATGACTAATACTAGACTTGACTGTGTTAAGATTTTATTGATCAGAACAACACCCTCTTGAGACCTCATTTTTATTTATTTATTTTTTTATTTTTATTTATTTTTTTTTAAACATTTCACCTCAAGCAAGGCATTCCACTGCCACTATTGCGCAGGGGGTTACATAGGGGAAGGTGATGAGAAAGAGTGGTTAGATATAGGAAATGTCAGAAGGAGAGTGATAGATGGGTAAGGGTGTAGGTGGGAAGAGTATTTGAGATAATGGATGTGAGTTAGTGTGTTAGGAGGTATCTGTTGACCTTACATTTAAACTCCTGGAGATTGTAGCTGTCCATGAAGCAAGTATGTGGAAGGAAATTCTACAGGCGGGAAGTGCGAGAAAAGAAGCTGTTAGAGTAGAAATTGCAGTTACATTTTATCGGTTTCACTGTAAAAGGGTGGGACCTAGTTGCTAATCTAGTATCTTGTACAAATTCGTACCTAGGGGGCACCAGTGATCTAAGTTCATCGGAGCAGAAGCCGTGAAAGTATTTATAGACGAGGCACAGGGAAGCTATGTCACGCCGGTGAGAGAGTGACTGCAGCCAGTCTGCCAAGTTGGTATTGATCACATTACAGATTCTCCATTGGATTTTGTCAAGAAGCTCGAGGAGAATAGCAGGGGCACCCAACCAGATGTGGCAGCAGTATTCAATACACAGGCAGATGGTAGATTTGTATGTGCAGAATAGATTCAGATGGAAAAGACTTCCAGGCCCTGCACAGAGAACCAACTTTCAAAACAGTGGATTTAGCAATAGATTCGATATAGTCATTTCACTTTGAACAGCTTGCCTCCCAGAGAGTAAAACACTATGCCTCCTTGGCTTCACTCTCTCTATTGCCATGTTTTTAATGTTTCAACCACTGTATGCTCTGGCCTTCTTCAGGTGCAAGGAATTTCAAACCAAACCTTTTATTGCAATCATTCCATGTGCAATGACAACTCCAGTAGCCTCCCTTTACTTGAATTCTCTAAATTATTTGTTCACCACTGCTGTAGCCTAGTATTAAGCTCACAACGCTTTGGGTCAAGTCCCTAGAACTAACCAACTTTAATATCTACTGGAACATGTGTCCTTGAGAACACTTGTGGATATAGACATGGATATAGCTATTTCTGTGACTGGATTTCTGGATATAGCCATAGCCATTTCTGGTACTTATAAACTTAATGTTTCAGTAACCACTTTTTACCGAGCTCATATTGCAATCTTTGATGCGAAGGATTTTCTCTAGCACTCTGTATTACTGGTTCCCATATTGTACACATTTCTATTTCTTGGCTAACTTTGGAGATTTTTGTGGCTTAGCATATGTGCTGATTCATTAATTTTATATAGTTTCCAACAGTGTTCTCTATCAGTTATTTTGACCATCTCACAGGGAGGCAGTGATCCCCTTTCTTCCTCGATATGTAGTCAGCTACACATGATTTTTCTAATCTCTGTTTGTGTTACGGCCTTGCAATGTTCTTTCAGCCTTATCTTCATGAGCCATTTTTTCTTTGTATTTCTTTCCACAGCTACTTTAAATGGTGATCATAATGGTTTTAGTGATGCAAATTTTACTAATTAACCCATGGTTGGGAGTAGAACAGGTGTATTCATACTTTTCGCATGGTATTTGTGCATAAGTGCATATAACACACCTAATGTGAATTAGAACTTGGCTCTCTGATCAAAGATTCCATTACATCACCTGCCCATTCAAGCTTACAGTACCTGGTATTTCTAAGTAGTCACTCATGAAGCTTCTGACCAGGCTTGACATTGTTTGACTTCAGTAATTATGGAGGAACCAATGTTTCAATGTGATGTGGCCTATAAGCCTTGTAAAATTGTGCTTCTGATATAAAAATCAAAATCAAACTAATTGTATGAAGAACATATGTAAATTCTTTTAACACAATAAATAATATTTTACCTTAACTTTACAAAATGAGTGAATACCAAAATATACATCTTCAGTACAGTATTTCTTTTACATGGTATCATTTATGTCTGTATTTAAAATTGAGTTCCAAACAGTAATTAATGGCAAAATGCTTTATGACTACTAAAATGTTCATAATTTTAAAAAAAAATTTCTCTTATATCATTACTCTTGAGAAATATGAACATTAATTTTTTTTTTACCTTATTAAAGGCAGATAACAGTTTAATAAGATGTCAGTTTTTATCTCTTATTTTCAAAAGAAAAAACAAGATTCAAACAAGAAAACCTAATTAATCTTTGTATCTATCTTGCAGCATTTAAAGGGTTATATGAAGTTATAAAGCCATTAACAATAAAAATTGTTCTATCTTTTTTCAGTCTCATAAAAGGTCAAAATTAATTTTAATTCCTTATTTAAATATTCCTTTACTGCAATGTAAAAATACAAAGAAACAACTATCATTATTTTGCAAGCTTTCTCTGAGTTTTGCCATGTTTTCAAAACTGATATTGCCTTTCAAGCCATTAGATAGAAAGGTTATTGAATATTTGCAGTTTTTATTAAAAAAAAAAGGTTCATTCTATTCAAGCTTAGATGAAAATTTAAGAAAACAAAGAAATAACATCAATGCACTTGTTGTCTTCCATTTTTCTGCATATCCAACAGCATTTGTAAATATAGCAATTCACAAAGCCATTAGCAATTGTTCCTTCTGAATGTTTGATTGAATGATTCAATTTTACTCATATTGTTATTTATTCATTCAGTATTTACAAGTTTAGAAAATGCTAGTGTACATGAATGACAATCAACATTAAGTGACAGAAAGTTAAGCAGCATCAAGCTTGATCAGTACTTAGATGAGGGACCACTTCAAAACACTGGCTACTGTAAACAATATCCTCAATTCAATATATGTTTTGGCCTTAAATAACTCATAAAGTGTTGATAAACAATAAAAAAAACAAATCAATCATTCAATATTATTGCATGATGATTTCTTCTTCTTCTTCTTTGTGCCATGTCCCTTCAGAACATAGGTGATCATGGCCTTCCACATTTACCTATCCCTTTTTCACTCTTAATACTTTTTCTTCTGTTATCCCACTCAATCCTTACTCCACCATCCATCTGCTCAAGTCCATCAGGTATGTATGTCATGCATTGTTTTCCCTTGTCTCTCTTTCCCTCTATCCGCCTCATGAGCATCAGGTTCTCCAAGCCCTCCTTCCTCATTACATGTCTCAGAAACTTCAGCTGTCTTTTCTTGATGTTAAGTATCTGTTTTCTTTTTGTATTCATCCTCTCCAAAACCTTGTCATTGCTCACATACTCTGTCCATGGTATCCTCAGCATCTTTCTGTAGAATCACTTCTCAGTTGCTTCAAGTCTTTCCTTCATCTTTGATAAGATTGTCCAGCATTCACTGCCATACTGGAGGACAGACATCATACAGCAATTCAGTACAGTCTTATGATGTAAAAAGCATTCATTCTACAAAAGTCAACCATTATCTATCCTCTTACATTCATACTGTTATATGTATGTAAACACGAGTTGCTTCCCCTTGACTGTGAGTACTCCCACTATTCCTAATTGCCTGCTACCTCCCACTACCACCACGTGGTATATCCCAGTAATAGAAATTACTACTGGGACAGTGTTAATAAAGTTTTGGTTAAGTTAAGACCCATGTCTTTCTGTTCTCATTGCTTTTACTAATCCTTACTAATATGCTTCAGCCACGCATCTGAATCAACATAATATAAAACATACAACAATCTCAGTAAGCAACACCTTACTTTGATTGACTTTTGGGTAAACAATTGTATAAAATAAGCAATTCGTATTTTTTAACCTGACATCTTGCTACACTTAATCCAGTTCTTCTTCTATGTGCAGTGTCTCTTCAAGAAATTGGCAATCATGGCTCTCTACAATTTTCTGTCTTTTGTAGTGCTTCATAAATCTTGTCTTTGTTGGGAACTGCTGGTTGTGAGGTCATGATAAAATGATCAGCAATTGCACACCCTAAGGCAGTTGAAGGAAATGATGTCTGAGGATACAATTCAACTAATAGTGAAAAACATAGCAC
Organism: Ascarosepion bandense; assembly: GCA_037127315.1. Lineage (NCBI taxonomy): Eukaryota > Metazoa > Mollusca > Cephalopoda > Sepiida > Sepiidae > Ascarosepion > Ascarosepion bandense. The sequence goes on from JBBBDQ010000145.1 coordinate 10,003,775, forward strand.
CCAAGAAAAAACTAATGAATGCAGATAAGTGCATACTACTTCCCATGAATAGCTAACACTCTACAGCAGTCATTTTGCTCTCTACTTAATCTAATGAAATGAATTCTTCCTCCTTCATAAATACTAACCTGCACGACTTTCTAGAAGAGGCTGTCAAGACGCAGACAGTTTGGACGGACACTTCTATCTGCTGACTAATAACTCTTATTTTGTATATATATTCTGTTATTCCAATACACTGGTTAAACCTACCTTCTTTTTTTGTGTCTTTCTTCTTGGATCTAACAGGCCACAACAGTTAGATAGAACATCATACAGTAAAAAACTTGACAACCAACTCTTGCCCTATTCACATGGACTGACCAAAAAGTTAAAATTATTTTCTTAGCTTCCTGGCAGAAATGTTTGGGATTGTTGCAACTTTCTTTAAAAATTCATAAATGTAAGTCATGTTTTCTTTCCTTTTTTTTTTTTTTTTTGCTTAATTTTAAACTTGTCATGCTTAATTGAATGATTGGGTCTCTTTCTTTCTTTTTTAACTTGGCCGAAATTTCTCTAATTGTCAGATTATCTATTTATTTATTTGTTTGTTTCTTTTTCATAGTGGGCTCTTAGAATAGTTGTTTGTCTTTTTTTTTCTTAGTGGGCTGACTCTAGTTTCTTCCACCCAGTTGACAACCAACCCTTGCCCTATTCATGTGGACTGACCAAAAAGTTAAAAATTATTTTATTAGCTTCCTGGCAGAAACGTTTGGGATGGTTACAACTTTTTTAAAAAATATTCTTAAATGTAAGTCATGTTTTCTTTCTTTTTTTTCTTTTTTTTCTTTTTGCTTAATTTTAAACTTGTCATGCTTAATTGAACGATTGGGTTTCTTTCTTTCTTCTTTAACTTGGCTGAAATTTCTCTGATTGTCGGACTTTAACTAAGTTAAAATTTAGCAGTTCACCACCCCCACTTTTTTTTTAAAATTGGAGTAGATAGACCAAATTATCGCCCGGTTCACACTCCACCCACCCCTATTGAACAGGAGAAGAGACTTATCCCTTGTTCCCTGTTTAGGATGTGGTTTCCGGCTTTCTCTCCTCAGACCTCAGCATTGGTGTGTCCGTGATTTTCCTGCGATGTCTTTGGTTGGTGGCAATGTCTCGTCATTGTGTGGGTACCTGGTCGGCAGTTTCCTGATTGCTGCTTCCGACTGGTAGTTAGGAGCCCTAACTCTTGCGTAGCATCAAGAGTGGCTGCTCTGATCTACAAGGTCCTTGTAGTGCTATGTCGCATATGGATAGGTGTCCCTGCAAGCGCTTTCAGTGAGCAGCCCTGAGGCCACACTTTGATGCAGCCCGAGCCAGTTTCCTTCCCAGCACAGATTGTGGATAATGACCGCCTGCATCCTCTACTCTAGGTCCCTCCCTATCAACAAACTGTAACACGATAAACAGAAACAGAAAAAATCCTAAACCAGCCAAACTCAAATCACCAAAATCCCTTAACTTTTCTTTTACTAATATCCAGGGCATTCGTAACAACTTTTGTAGCGTAGAAGCTTTCCCCCATGAAAAGTCCCCTGACATCCTAGTGCTCTGTGAGACTAACCTCAACTCATCAATACCCTCCTCTGACTTCTCGATCCCTGGTTATCTTCCCCTCTTAAGGAAAGATTCCACTGTCCACATGCATGGGCTTGGGGTCTACGTTAGTGAACATCTCCCTATAGCTAGGGTGACATCATTCGAATCCCTTGACCACCAATATGTATGTCTCTGATTGTCACTTCTCAGTTCGGTTAGCTACCTTTTCTTTCTTTACTGTTCTCCCTCCTCTCCTGACTGCTCCCTTCTAGATAGCATTTCTGACAACATAGATAAGGCTATTTCCTACCACCTATTCTCTCATATATTTGTCTTCGGAGACCTCAACGCCCATCATGCTGAGTGGCTTAAAGACTCTGTTACTGATTCAGTGGGCATCCACACCATGAATTTTGCCATTTCCCAATCTCTTAGGCAAGTGGTGGACTTTCCCACATGCTTTCCAAGCACTCCCTCTTGGACACGCCTCTCTACTGGGTATATGCTTTACCTCTGCACCTGACTCTTGTCAAGTCTCGCAGCTTTGCCCTCTCGGCAACTCTGACCATGCTGTTGTCTCTCTCAATATTTCTTTCCACTCTCACTCCCCCAGGAGCCTCCTATCTATAGGACCTCCTACTGCTACCAAAAAGCTGACTGGGACGCCTTTTGCGATTTCCCATGCGACATCCCCTGGGGAAAAGTGTTTGATCTCCCAGTTGATGACTGTGCCTCTGAGATTTTGTTCTGGGTGAAAGCTGGGATTGATGCCTTCATAGCTGTCAGAAAGTATTGTCTCAAACCTCATTTCCCCTTGGTTCTCTTCTGCCTGTTCAGCCACCATTGCTCACAAGAATCATTACTTTCGACTGTTTCAGAGACAGTCATCTGATCACAATAGGCACCTATTCACGTCTGCTCATAATGAGTGCAAGAGAATCCTGAATGACGCCAAGTGCTTGTTTGCCGAGAGAATGAGACAGCGCATAGCTAACCACAAGTTCAGCTCCAAGGACTATTGGTGGTTATGCAAACAGGTGCTGAACAATAGCAAATCCTCTATCCATCCTTTAATCAATGAATTTGAGGTTCTCACGCCATCTGCAGACAAAGCTGAGTGCTTTGCTTGCAGATTCTCATCCAACCTCAACTGGAGTACCCTCATCCGACTTAGAACTGAGGCTAAACCATATGATGTGTATATTACCCCAACAGTAGTATCCTGAGTAATTTCAAAACCTGACCCCTATAAGGCAAGCGGTGGCGAATGGAATCCCGGTGATAGTCCTTAAGAAATGTGCTCCTGAACTCTCCCCTGTTCTCTCTGAACTGTATAACTACTGCCTTTCTGCTTTCTGTTTTCCTGCATGCTGGAAGTTCTCTTCTATCATTCCTGTATTTAAGACCTGTGGTGAACCCTCGGACCCATCCAACTATCGCCCTATCAGCCTTCTACCAATTTTCAAGAAAGTGTTCAAGGCCATCATTAATGCTGAAATAGTTCAACATCTTGCTACCCATAAACTCTACTCTGACAGGCAGTATGGCTTCTGCTTTGCTAGGTCCACAGCTGACATGCTAATGACCTATACAGAGTACATGTTCCAGACCCTTGAGGAGTCCGGCGAGGCTTTTGCTGTTGCTCTGGACATCTCCAAGGCTTTTGACAGGGTTTGGCACTCAGGCCTTCTATGCAAGCTACAGGGTAACGGTATGACCAGATGCTTGCTTGATATAATCCAATCTTTTTTAAAGAACCACAAAAAGAAGGTTGTTTTCAATGGGCATGCCTCTACATCCTACAGCACAAATGCTGGTGTCCCTCAGGACTCTATCCTGAGCCCGACGCTCTTCCTTATTTTCATAAATGACATCCCAGATGAGATCAAGAGCCAAGTGGGTATCTATGCAGATGACACCACAATTTTCTCCCACATCAGTAAGAAATTCATTGTGGCAGACAAACATAATCTTGCTGCCAACCTTGAAAAGGATCTACACTCTGTGGTGAATTGGGGTAAGAAGAGGATTGTCAATTTCAATGCATCTAAAACCGACCTGTTGTCTATCAATCATTACAGGCAACCTCACCTGCCTCCCATAAGCATGAACCAAGCGAGTTCCCCATGAGAGCAATACACTGTGCCTCCTCAGCCTTACCCTCTCTTTTGATTTCAAATGGAACCACTACATTGAGTCCATAGCTAAATCCACTGCTAAGAAGGTTGGGTCACTGTGTCAGGCCAGGAATGTTTTTCCCGCCTGAATCCATCCTGCATATATACAAATCAACCATTCGTCCGTGCATGGAATACTACTGCCATATCTGGTCTGGCGCCCCTGCTGTTCATCTCAGTGTTCTCAAAGGAGAATCAGTAATGTGATAGGTACCGACTTAGCAACTCAACTCCAGCCACTTCCCCACCGATGAGATTTGGCCTCCCTTTGTCTGTTTTATAAATACTTTCATGGCTTGTACTCTAACAAACTTAAGTCACTGGTGCCTCTGCAACAGGTGTTTACAGATTGGCAACCGGGTCCCATCCATTCACGGTTAGATTAACTAAATGCAGACGACAATTCTACTCCTGCAGCTTCTTCTCTCGCACTTCTCGCCTGTGGAACTTCCATCTTCTTGCTTTCCTGACGGCTACAACCTCCAGGAATTTAAATGCAATATCAATACTCATCTCTTAACAACTTGACTCTAGTTCTCTCTACACCACCCTGTATATCCTTTCCTTTCTGTCCACCTTTGCAGCTGTCATCACATTTGTATTCCCATCCTTCTGTTGCTCCTTTCTAACTGGTTCGTCTTTCTCTTCACTCTCTTCTAATTAAGCTTTTTACATTTATGTAGCCCCCTGCACATCAGTAGTATTACCGCTTTGCTCGGGGTAATACGATTAAAAAAAAAATTCAAATTTCAGCTAATGTGTCAAACTACCAATTTTCTGAACTACTCTTATATAAGCATTTCTATGCAAGGAACCCAAATATGATAATAAGAAGCTTGTAATTCTTCTGAAATGTAGATGTTACAAAACACTTCATGGAATCTCTGAGATGCTGAATTTGTTCATATATCTAAACACTTTTCATTATTTTCTATAAGTTGAGTTGGTGTTGAGTATAGTGAATTTAATAAGGTTTGAGTTGAATGTAGGAACCCAACAAGATGATAGATTAAATAAACAATGTAGGAAACCTTTCTCTGTCTACCATGTTTCACTTTTATTAAAGCTTCTTCAGAGATTGGTTAAAGATGAGAAATGAAAGATTTTTACAAAGAGACAATATACTGGAATGCTGTTTGGTGTTGATTCTTATTGGTCAGATATGTGTCATGTGTATTAAAGCAATAGATGGTTATTTTTAAATGTATGTCTGTGAAAAGTTCCTGTAAGTATATGTATGTATAGGAACCCTCTGTCTACATGTTTACATGTATATGTGAGGTATTAGTAAGGTTTGCAACATGTTCTTTATCTGGTCATTTGGTCAATGGAGTGTGTTGAAGTTGATTTAAGTGATTCTAGAATTAGTTTCATGTCACTTGTGTATAGTGGAATGTTAACTTGATAGAAAAAAAAAGGATTCACTATTCAGTAAGAATGGTAAGCCTGAAGAGCAGTGTAGAATTCAGGAACAATATTAATAGATGTGACATGTGTCTGAACAGACTCCAGTTTCATTAGACATTCTTCAAAACTCTAAGAGAAAACACTCCACACCATCAAAAAGCCATCACCAGAAATAAAAAGCCCCATCTTTATGGGTTCAATAACCATTCTGCAGTCAAATAGCATGTTCAGTTTATGTCTCATGGTTGTCATAACTGCACTGCCTATTTAGGTATTACATCACACGTACACCATCTTAGAAAGAAAAGAGAAAACTATCAACTCTATTAATTTTGAGGCACTTCAGTTTAATAATATCTAGCAGCTTGTTTCCAAGTACTCCCATATGCTTGACTGGCTAGCTAATTCCTGTTGCAGATGTCCACCCAGGTATATATATGTGTTTCATTAACACCCACAGAGTTATCACAGATTTATATGGCTATTATGCTGAACAGACCTTTGTTAGAGTTACTGGAAGAGAACACACAATTTTGCATGATAAACTGATGAACAAGACCAGTGATCTCAAAACCTGAGATTGTAACATCATGCTAACACAATGGTTAATGACTTCCAAATAGTTTTGTCTATATAATTTTACTCACACATTACTGGGATTCTCTTCCAGACTGTCATTATCAAGAAGAATGACAAATTGACCCGAGCAAGATTTGAACCCAGGTATCCTGGTCGAAACACTAATGTTCTAGTCACACAGCCATGCACTCACATATATATATATATATATATATATATATATATATATATAAACTTATTTATAAATGGAACTTTTTCTCTGTGTGTGTGTGTGTGTGTGTGTGTGTGTGTGTGTGTGTGTGTGTATCTGTTACCTATAGACTCCGAAATGGCTGAACTGATTTTCTTGAAAATTTACACAGTTGTACTATAAGCACCTGTGAGTGTTCTGAGCTAGGTTTTGTGTTGAGGTACCCCCCGATAAATATCGATAATCGAAAAAATCGGGTTATAGAAGGAGTGGTCTGATTTTAATCAAATTTGATACTCATAGACAAAGACATAAGAAACGATATTCAGAAGTTTCAAGGTTACAGTTCTTACAATAATGCAGAAAATCAATAATATATATATATATATATATATATATATATATAAAAGGCAAAATGTTTGTGTGTGTGTGTCTGTTTATCTGCCTGTATGTCTGTATTTTTTCAGCCATTTTATTTTAGTTTTTACTTCAGGTTTGGCACTAAGTAAGTATAATTGTAGTTCTTAGTCTCAGCCATGATACCATTTACTCAGTTGACTTATTTAGCCTTCAAAATTCAGTTTACAACAAAAAAAACTTATTTGATATCGATACCAGGAAATCAAAATTTGACTTACATCCATTCATTTTTCTTTCAGTCTATGGTTTCACTTTAACTGGAAACAACTATTGCTTTTTAGTCTTTCATGCCAATATCCAAAGAGTCTGATCTCCAGGACCATGGATTAGTTTTAAAGATTTCATTACAAATGAGCAACACCGGGCTATACTGCTAGTATATATATATATATATATATATATATATATATATATATATATATGTTTTAAGTATGAAACTGAAACTAGCAGATAGAGATTGGTAGAAGATGCAACAAGAAATGTGCTTTCCTTTAATAGGTCATTAAAATCTTGCTCTATCATGTTGGTTTCATAAGCCAAAGTGGTTGTGGTAGGCTTTGGCTAAAAAGCGAAAGTCTCGTGTAGACCTACCTGTCATTTAGACAACAGTTCTTAGAAAAACATAGCCATTTAGGTAATATTAGACAGATTTTAGTCAATAACTCAATAATACTCACTCATAAACACAGTAAAAAAAAAAACCTTCAAAGAGAGCTGTCTACCTGATTTCAGTCACAAGGCATGGATCAACTCATGGTATGGTTTACACGCACTTTCCAAAGGTGTCATATGCTGGAATCGCCTCCTCCAGACTGATAATATCAAAAAGTCACTTTTCTCACAAATTGACTATGGTGAGATTCACACCCAATCTTCATGGTCAGAATGTCTCTTAGTACTCTTCTTATATTTTAGAATGTATCTTTGGCTACTCCAGTGCATCATCGAAGGTCATAGGCATGTCAGTAAAGTGCATCTGGCATCAAGGCCACTGATTGTGAGGAGCATGAAACCACATCTTAATTGCTGTTGTTCTCAGGTCCACCCTGACCCAGAGTGGTTAGCACCTGTTAGAGTCAGAATGTGAACATTCAAACCACTCGGCCATGTGCTCATAATATATATATATATATATATATATATATATTTTCCCAACAGTTTCATTCTTTTTCTTCTTTTTATGTTTTGTGTTCCCTTAGGGCCTTGGCAATCATGGTTCTCCTTAATTTCCTGGCTTTTGCAGCTCTTAATAAATTTTGTCTTTCTGTTATTTTTCTTTGTTCTGTTGTACCATTTATTTATTCAAGCTCACTCAGTCGATCATGCATCTTTTTTTTCTGGCCCTCTTACTTTCAATCAGTCTTGTCAGCATGTACCCAAGAAATTCTAACTGCTTCCTTTTAATGTCAAGTAAAAATTCCCTTTTTATTTTCATTTTCTCAAAAACTGCATTGTTGCTCAGATATGTAATTCATAATATTCTCAGTATCCTTTTGTAGAACTATATTTGTGTTGCTTTAAATTTCTTTTTCATCTTTATGGAGATTTTTCACTATTCACTGCTATGTAGAAAAACAGATATCACATAACAGTTCAGTTGTCTTTTCTTTGTTTCTAAGAAAGTTTTTCTCTTTCTTAATATTCTTCTTACCTTTTGGAATGCATTTTTGGCTATCCCAATGCATCATTGGAGATCCTGAGCATGATGGTAAACTGCATCTGGCAGCACGGCATCCGATTGTGAGGTTGTGAGGAGCATGAAACAACCTCTTAATTGCTGTTGTTCTCAGGTCTACCCTGACCCATAGTGTTAGCACCTGTTAGGGCCCCAGCTGTAGTTAAACTGGGGTCAAAACATTATGAAAGTATTTAAGTACACTTTTATAGAAATATATATATATATATATATATATATATATATATAAGTATACTGTTTTAGAAAAATTATACATTTTTGAAGGAAAAATATTACCAACAAGATGTTTTTCAAGGAAAATTATTGCCATAATGAATTTTTGAAGAAAAAAAAATTATTACCAGAAATACATTTTTGAATATAAAACTAGAAGACATCTTCAGTTTCTAAAATAAAAATAAAAAATCTTTTATTAAAATCAAAATCAACCTCATTACTATAACTGAACATTAAAAAATACCTTAAAACCCCACCTTTTTGACATTAAATAACCCACAGAGGTTGATGCACTTAATTTGGTAGTGCATATTAATTATATAGCTTGAACAGAATATAGTCAACATTTCAGATCCAAATTCAGCTTACAATGTCATATTTACAGAATTATCCTACATCATACAACATAATGCATTAGTATAAATCACCATGAAGATAAATGCATGTATCATTCAGGTAAAATATACTAATTCCTATACCCTGGTAATTATAAACTTTCATGTCTCTCACTATAGAATACTTCAAGTTCAGATATACAAAGCTAAAACAAAGTTGAGAGAATGATTGTAAATAAAGACAGGTCTTGTGGAAGCTAAGCACACATTAAGAGTTTCCATTAAGAATAATAGCTGAATGCTTGCTTTTTGCATCAGGTTTGCCAAATTGGACTGCTTAGTATTTGGTATTAGTAAATTTTGGATTTACTATTTCTTTATTGATTGTCTCTGTCATCTCAGTTCTTGATAAAAAGTTGCCTAAAAACTTGCAAATCATAAAATTCAGAGTTTAAAATGTAAGTCTCTCCTGCAACACTCTACAGCGTGAAAATGTAATTTCATTCTAATTTCAATAAAAAATAATGCCTTCACAAGTTCCCTGTTAGAAGAGTTATATAAACTGATAATACTATTAAAAATAAATAATATTGAACAATTTTTTTCATTGAATTAAAAGGTTTTAGACAGAATAGCAGAAAATGAGTGTAAAATCTTTAGCACTTTACTTGAGTCAAGAAATGTTTCTAGTTAGATATTTTTGTTATTTCAGATAACAGGGATTGTCTACATGTGATGATATTAGGCCGAATGCTTGAGTTGCCTTGATAGTGAAAAGATGGAGAATGAGAAGAGAAAGATTTTAAAAAAATGAAACAAACATTTTCATCTGTTCATTTTGTTTACTTTTTTTGTTTTGTTTTTTTTGTTTTTTTCATCTTACGAATAGTTTTCCATTCAAGTAATTCATCTAATGTAGTTAATGGTATTGCAAAGGCTGGAAATAAAAAAAAAAGCAAAAAAAAAAAGAAAATGAGGCAAGTGTCAATAGTATCTAATATGGTAAGTATAAATAAAAAAAAAAACACAAGTCCTTGTATCCAAGTGTTGTGTATATAGATATTAGGCTTTTGTATATGTATATAAGATGTATTTGAGAAAGTTTGTGTTTTCTCAGTGCAAGTATATATGCAAGTGTGTTTATGCAGGTAAAAACCCATGCGTATCTGATGCAAGTGTATGAATTAGTAAATACACATATACACAAACACTTACTCATACATGCCTTCGTGTATTTGCTAATATGTTTGTGTGCTGGAATATATGCAAATGAAGAAACTTAAGAAATATATAGATGTGTACCTACATGTATGTAATTATTAACTGACAGAACTATGTTGATGTCTATATATTGGCAGACATATTTAATTTATGCATTATTTGCATGTGAATTGGTACATGTGCATTGTGTTGAAATGGATACCGGCTTAGAACAAGAAATTAGAGAGCTGAGTTCAAATTCTGGTTGAATTTGTTGCATTCACTTATGCACAAATATGCTTGGGAAATGTATTGATCCATCTCTTCTCCCTCCATCTATAGATTGAATAGTAGGACAGATTGGTTTTTTTAAGATTGTTTGGTAACCAGTCTTCTACAGAAAGCAATGACAATCTACTGTGGGAAAATTTTCTGCCCAGTTAGTCATGTCTCGTTTGAGATATTATGGCCCAAGTATTTATCATGTACAGCATTTAACTGATTGACTGAATTACTACACACATGCGCACACAATTTTTTATACACATATCAGTTTCTGAAAAACTCTACTTTTGTGTATATTTTGTTGGGAAATGCACATAATTATCTTTTTGGAAATAATATATGAATAAGAAGTCCAGAAACATGAAAGTATAAAACTTGAATTAGTGTGCTTGTATGTATTTGTAATATACAACGTGTGTTAGCACATGCAATACCCTGTCTTCATCAGCTGTTGACCAGGAGTGATGTCACAGTTTCGGTGGCTATGACGGGACCACCACCCCTGGTACCACCAGCAGCGTTTGCCACCAGGCAGGGTATGAAGATAAACTTGTTGATTATCCCTCTTGTATATTTTCATAAAGAAGTAAATAAAGCGATAAGTAGACACTGATGTCCCTATTGAGTGCTGATAGTTTGTTTCATAGTCAAATACAATCTTCAGGCCATGTATGATATACGTCGTTTACTCTATATATACTGGTCAGTGTTACACTATGGGTAGGTATTGTATTATCCTAACAGTTACTGGGTAGACAGTAATGGTTGTATTTGAAATTATTCTAGAAGCTAATGGGTAAAAATAATAAACAATGAGAATATGGTCGTTTGTTTCTATTTCGCTGTTGTTTGTTAACAGTTTGCTTATTATTTGTTTTTGATTATTAATTATTTGCTTGCTGATTATTATTTTTATTACGTTTACTTGTGTCTTTTTTGTTGTAGTTATTTTACGTTTTTTTATAATTTAATGTGTTTATTTAGATTTTTCATTTTACTTTTTTCAGGGCATGGTTAGCTTGTTGAGTTTAAAGTATTACCTTTGTCTAAAGTAGGTTACATTATCTATGTTGTATACAGTGCATACATTTAAAATTTTCATCATGGTATTTTTACATGAGATTCACTTTAAGTTTTCAGTTTTTAAGTAATATAAAATTTGTTTTGTGTCTGCATTTTGAAATAAGTTCTGATTGTTTATTTGATATTTTCTTTTATGTTTTTTTTTTCTGTAGCTTAGGTTATTTAGTAGTTTGATCTGAGAATGTGGTAATTGTTTTCTCCTTCAGAATTTACAATTTTGCGATTGATTGTTGTAGCTTGGTGTTTTCATTATTTTTGGTGCTATTTGATTTTCACGTTTTCTTCTCATAGTCTGTGCTGTTCACATATCTATTTGTAAAGAATGTTTTGTGTACATTTGTTCTCTATTTTTAGGTTCTTTAAGTTACTCATATATTTATTGATTATCAACTGATTTTCTTGCAAGTATATAATAAAAACACATAAAATTTTAATTCTCACATATTTTTACAGTTGTATTATATATATATATATATATATATATATATATATATATAATACAACTGTAAAAATATGTGAGAATTAAAATTTTATGTGTTTTTATTATATAAAAACACATATTTTTGCTCTACTATTGTATTTTAGTACTTTCATATTGAGCACTTTTTCTTGTGTTTGGTTCCGTTTGGGTTTTTTTTTTTCTTTACTGCGGAATATTGAATGTTTGTTCTTGTTCCGCTGGTTTCCTTTTTTTTTCTCCCCATTTATCCGACGACTTGGTACACCAGATTGTAACGGATTTAGGTTCTGTTTGTTAATGGTTTTTTCAAAGGTTTATATTGGCATAAATTTACGGAGTGCATTCATACAGAGTCTAAGTAGTTATTATTATCATTATATATATATATATATATGCACATATCCATCTGCTAGGTTGGCGAATTCATTTCTGTTGTAGACACCTGCTTCTGAACAGTTTTGTCAATGCAATTTCATTCACAAGATTTTCAATCAATCTGTGATCGGGTTTGCTGGTTCATTCCAACAGTTGTGTATACTGGGATCATATCCCCATGCCACTATTTTTAAGAAGTCTACTTTTTAACAATTAAACCATGGTGATATTTGAACACAGGCCTTATACTTAAAGTAATAATGTTTTGATCAATTGACCATGTTTCTCTCTCTCTCTCTCTCTCTCTCTCTATATATATATATATATATATATATATACTTGCGACACACATTTCGACCATATAGGTCTCATCAGGCTGTAAGGGCAAACTGTATTTCTTAATACTTTTTAATTTATACACATGACTGCCTGAGTTTCCACTGAAAGGGCAGGAGAAGCAAGATTGAGAGTAATCAGATATGAAAAGGAGGAAAAAATACAGCCACTTGATTAATTATTTATATATATACAATTTAGTGTGGCTCTGTATGTGTGTGTGAGAGAAAGAGAAAATTTAATTATTTCATATTTAACCCAAAACAAAAGGCTTCTAAAATATTTTAAAATATTGTTTAAACTCAATGAAACAAAATATATTTTATGACCTACCAACTCTTCAACAGCTTCTGTTGAGAAGGATTAACATAAAATTTGTTCCAAATACTTTTAAAAGACATGTCTATATTTCTGACATGTGGTATTGTAATTATTTACATTATTTGGACTGTTGTCCTCATTTTTATTGCCATATTCACAACATTTCAGATGTTGTATGCTGTGGCCTTCATCAACAGCTTTCAAACAGTTATTCTAGTTTGACTCACAAAGTCTAGGTCAACATATGCTTTTTTCAAGGACTTCCGACTGTGCCACAGACTAGAATTGTCTCCCAAGTTCAGTCTTATCAAGAAACCATCTCTTTCACAAATTAACATGGTGTGATTCAAATACAGGTCACATAGTGCTGCTTTACGTTTAGAGATAGTTGATAAAATCCAAAAATCTGCTGCTGTTATTGGTCCTGATCTGGCATCTCAGTTTCAGTCACTTATCCATCGCTATAATGTAGTTTCCCTGTGCCTTTTCCATAAGTACTTTCATGTCAATTGTTCTGAAAATCTTTCCTCTATGATACCTAAACTTCATGAGTTTAAGTGCAGTACTAGATTGGATGTGCGTTGTGGTGCAGTGGATATGAATTTGGAACGACAAATCGGGGTGCCGAGTTCAAATTCCAGTAAAATTCCTTGCATTCACTCATGCACAAATGCCCTTGAGAAAGGTATTAATCTGTATCTTCCCTCCAGTTATGGGTTAAATTAATAGGACAGATTGGATTCTATAGCCTTGGCTGGCAACCAGTCTACCATAGCAGGTAGTGGCAACCAGTTGCAGGATAATTAAAGAAAAATGCCTACCTAAACGCTGTGGAGCACATTCATGACACATTGAAAACAATAATATCACTGTTAGCCATTCACTGCATCCCTGACTGTCTCCAGTAAATCTTGCCTATGTCGTGCCACCAAACCCAGATGGAATGGGAAGAGAGAGTGAGGCTGACGACCATGCTCAACTCTTCCTCACTTAAATCCAATTAAAGCGCAAGTCATGACTTCTCCCTAGAAGTCGTGGTCTTCCTTGCCTATGAGGGACAAACATCATCATCTCTCTGTGCTTCAACCACGAAACACGCTATGGATTTAGTGGCTTGGTTGCGGAAGTTGTTGCTTGGGGATTCACTATCCTATGAGTAAAGGAGCTTGGATTAGTTCCACCACAGAATTTGTGAGGAGCGGCGCACTTCATTGAGCTTAATTCGTTACCTCTTCGTCACCAGGGCCCGTGGTACAGTAGGTATAACATCAGCTTAATAACCGAAAACTGTCTGGGTTCGATTCCTGGTAGTGGATGCGCACTGCTGATGAGTCCCAAATATAGAACGAAACGGCCATCCAGTGCTTTCTGTATTCTGTTGCGGTCGAATATAAAGCTCGATGATTTACTTAATAATATATATATATATATATATGTGGCTGCAAATTGATTTTGAGTAATGTTATCACTTGATTTATTTTCAAATATAGGCAGCACAAATATGGCTTTTTAGTTTTACTAGGGTCTTATATTTCTTTGTATAAATGAGACAACATTGGGCACTTCTTGCAGTAGATGTTGCAATATTTTGAAAAACATTAAAATGATGTCTTTGTTCACCAACTGAGGTACAATCCTTTCCACATTCATTGCAAGTAGAAATGCTGTATAAATTACATACACAGACATGTGTGTTCTAAAAATTCTTGATCTGATCCACTTCCACAAGTCAAAATTAAAATTACCAACTATTAGAATGCTGCTTTTTAGAAAGTGGATCAGGATGAGAACTTTTCAGCATCTCCTCCTGTAATATAGTGTACATGGTCATATCAAAAATGCACTATTAAAATGTTAAAACATCAGCACATCAGTAATTTATGTGTTTGTAAGTGCATTTATGACTGTGTGTATGTATATATATATATATATATATATGTAGTTAAGTGTAGAGAGATGGTGTGGGGGAAGTAATCAGGCCATGTCATTTCTTTCTTTACCTATTGAGACTGCCACTTGTCTACACCTTATTCACCAGAGCCAATCACTGATCAATACGTCTAAGGTCTGACCTACTAAAGGAATCCATTTCTTTATCTGCCAGACAGACAGAGAACTTTGTAAGTGTAGAATGATTGAGAACAGGCTCCTTAGAAGGGCCTTCTCACCCAGAAGGAAAAATGTAGAATGGTTTGATTCCCCACTCCCTCCCTCCTTTAGATTCTGAATCTTACTAAGGCTAAGGTCAGTATGTGCACTTAGTGGCTAGAGAACTTAAAAGCTGAATTGAACAGATAGGCTTGGGCTGTCTGGAATCTCCATAAAGAGCATTGGAATCTTATCATATGGATGATGTGAGAGTCTGAAGTAAAGAGGAAAATTTTTAGGAGAGAAAATGGTTGGAATAATATATATAAAGGATATATAGATCTAAAGGATAAAAGTAGCTTGTAAAAACCTGCTTATGGGTAATCAATATTCAATTAACAGATAACGGTCATGTCACGTTGAATACACCGGTTCCTGCTCGATCACCGAAGTTAAGCAACGTTGAGCCTGGTCAGTACTTACGTGGGTGACCACTTGGGAATACCAGGCTGCTGTTAGCGTTCACGGATGTGTGTTGTGGTGTGGTGGATGTCGGCTTGGAGGGGGAAATCGGTGAGCCGAGTTCCAATTTCAGTCGAGCACACTGCACTCACTTGCGCACTAGTACCCTTGGGAAAGGTATTAATCCGTCCATTCCCTCCAGTTATGGGTTAAAATAACAGGGTAGGACTTGGGACCCTGCCCTTAAACAAATCCCAATGAGACTTGCTCCGTCAGGGAGGAAGCCCGCTCAACCCGACTAGGGTGAATGCGGCATACATACATACATACATAATTAACAGATTAGAGTCATGGGTGATTTTTTTCTTAATATTTCACTTGTTTATTTACATCATCCTCTGACAACTAGAAAGAACAATAGATTATTGAAAGAAATACAATTAAATAAAATAAAAAGCAGTGGACAGATTTTCAAAGAATAAAGAAAAATGCATTGAGTTAAGTCATTAAACTTGCAAATATTGAGATCTACAAGATCTGTCTGAAAAATACCAGGACTGTGGGGTTCTGTGAGTTATGGGTGAAAGCAGGATAAGCAGGTTGCATTAATATCTAGCGCAGTGGTTCCCAACCATTTTTACATCACGGCACACTGTTGAGCTCTTTAACTTTTCACAACACACATATTACAAAAATTGAATATTTTCTACTCATAAAGCCTTTTTTTGATTCTAACAACTGTTGGAAATAATTGGCATTTTTAGTTTGAAGGTTAGGTTTTTTGTGGTAAGATGTCTTTTCATCTTACTTGGAACCATTGTTTATTTAGACAGTGTTTGGCCACACACAACACACAGTGAAGAAGGAATCTGTGTATCTTCAGTCCAGTGAAACCCAAATTTCAAGTAATCATCACAATACAACCAATGAACTTTTGGTTTTTTAAATGAAGTTGTAGAATTCGTCTTGTCACCATCGCCTTTTCTTTTGAGAAACTTGTCCATAATTAAGGGTGAATTGAATTTAAAATTGAAAAAAATAAATCTAAGAGAATTTTTTATCACATGTAATCATTATTTATTTGTCCTACTAAAACAACACTGAAATATTAAATAAGAAATATCTACAAAGAATCTGTTAATATTATAAATGAGATATGTAGGTGATCTAAAGCATAACAACGCTTACCAATTAGTATGCACGAATTGTTTAGATTCCTGCAATTCAGCAATTTTAAATTGTGCGCTGTCATCTTGATTAAGAGATTAAATGTTTTCATTTAACAAAATGAAATTAAATGTCTTCCACCTATTATCTCTTTGCAGTACACCAGTAACCATTTCACACACACTAATGTGCCACGGTATGATGGTTGGAAACCACTGATTTAGCATGCCATCTAAAATGATATCTTGGGAGTAATCTTAGCTTTCTGCAACCATTGTATTGTTGTTTCTACATGCTTTTATGGCAGGATAAATCATGGCTGTTTCACAGTGACAATTTACCTGCTCACAACACCCTGAGCATCCCACAGTTACTGGCCAAGAACAACCTCACTCTATTGGAACAACCTCCTTATTCAGCTGATCTTGCTCCCTGTTACTTCTTTCTTTTTAGCAAGCTTAAGATCATCAAGAGGATTTGATATGAAGAGATGGAGTACATCAAGTGGGCTGTAACAACGAAACTGAGAGGCATTCAGGAAGAATCCTTCTAGCAGTGCATAGAAGTTTGGCAGAAAATGATGGAAAAGTGTTTTAGACTCGATGGGGGATTACATTGAAAGGGAAACCATGTAGCTGCTTGCTTGCATAGTTTTTGACACCAGTCCCATTACTTTACAAACAGAACTTGAATATAACAGTTTCCACTTCTGCTATCAGCGTGACTCTTCAGAAATGAATTGAGTTCTTTCAGTGACTGGTGTGTGTATACACTGCTTATATACAACACGTTAAAATTTCCCTTCTCTGAATCCATGCATCTATTGCTTAGGGAGTAGCGACTCTGACTGACACCAAATCGGTCGAGTTTCGATCCCGGCCGGAAGCAAGTGGATGTGTCTAGTCACACTGATGAGCTGTGATACAGCGAAACAGGCTTGTATATGGATGACTAATATATATATATATATATATATATATATATGAGCACTATGGAGGAAGTGTAGACTTTAAAAACCAGTAGCTACTCACGCATCTATGCATTGTTTATTCAGTAAAAAATTTGAACACTCTCGGCTACTGACGTGTGTTTACATTGTATGTAACATGCTAAAGTCTACCTTCCTCTACTGAGCACACACAACTTAGAGGTAGAATCACCAACTGACGTTAATTCGGCCAGGTTTCAATCCTGGCTAGAAGTAATCGGATATCTAACTGTACTGATAAACTGTGATACAGCGAAACAGATCTGTCTGCGGAATACTATATATATATATATATATATATATATATATATATATACACACACACACACACACAAGTGCTATACATAATACAGACTGAGGTGATCATGTCTCTTTTCATCCATGACTGACTAGGCAGAAAATTTTTCTACAGTAGGTTGCTATTTCTTTCTGTGGTAGATTGGTTGCCAACCAAGGCTATAGAACTATTCAACCCATAGCTGGCAAGAAAAATAATGGATTCGTACCTTTCCCAACAGTATTTGCACATAAGTAAATGCAACTGGAATTTGAACTCTGCTGATATCCACTGCACCACAATGCACATTCATGCACCCTCCCTAAATCAGCAATTCATCTTTTTAGTTACCCTTTACAAGGCAAAACTTCTGTTGAATCATTTTCTGTGCAAATCTAGAGGAAACCTCTTTTCTTCACTATATACCTGATGCTGTGTGAAAATTCTATTATCACTGACAGAAATGTGCAAATGACAAACATTTTTCTGAAAAAAAAAAAGGACAGAAAATCATGCCAAGTTTTCATCATATTCTAAGTGCTATAAATGACAGAAAAACTTTGGAAAGAAAAATAATTAAGTCTGGAATACCAAAAAAAATAGTTTTGTCACATCTTCATTTAACCATTTTTCATAATTTTAAATAATTAGACTTTCAGATAGGAAAGATATCCAAAAAGTTGGCAGATAGTAAGATAAAATCATATCATGGCAGCCTGATGATCACAGAAGCATGAAACACAAGTAGCAACCTATATTTTGTTTCTTTCTAAGAAAAATCACTGTGTAATGTATTTGTTTGGTCTTGCCCATTTAGACATATAGTACTGTCTTTTACTATTTTAGATTGGTATTTGTCTTTGATTTTTTTTTTTCCTTTTTGTTTTTATTTTCTTTGATCACTTGGCAGATTTTGTGTTGCTTTAACCAATACTTTGGTTATATATATATATATAGGTAGCAAACTTTCTGGAATACATGTTTCATCTTATTTTGTTTTCTTTTTGCATATGTGTTTTCTTAATGAAGGTAAAAATTAGACAAAAATCAGTCAATTAAACAATGAGCCTTGTTTAAGGATTTTCCCTTCTTTGGAAACTTGACTTTAAGAATTTAAGCACAGACTAGATTGGTAGAAAGGTCCCATCGTTTTACTGTTGAAATGGCTAGCTGCAACGATAAGTGCTTAGCTAATAGTTTTTCTTTTTCCACCAAGCAGGTTGAAGACAAAAGCACATATGCACAACTAAAATACAGGAAGAAAAAATAATTGCTTTCAGATAATTAACAGTATTAATCATAGATAAGTTTTTGACCTAGCAGCTATTCCTTCTGTTTGCAGAAGGAAGGCTTAGACTTAATATAAGTGCTTTCAAGCACTCTCAGATGGTAATCTGAATGTGTTCTGATGATTACTGTGAAAAATAATAATCAGGCAAAAGTCTAATTATTTATGATCTTCAATTGAAAAAATTAAAGTATTAATATATCTTGACTGGTACATATTGATCAATCCTCAACTTCAACTTCTGATTAGTTCTGCCAGTATATTCAACATTGTACTAACATTTGTAATTATAAATTACTGAACTAACATAATGAAGATGCAAAACATCTTTGCAACTGGATTTCAGCATTAATTTTGGAGTGAAATAAAGTCATAGATTGGCAGAAAAATAACATAGCTGTACACTTTGCAAGATCTACCAAGCAAGACAAGTGATTTATTTAAATTTTTAGTAATTTTTTTTTCTTATCCTTGTTTTTCCACCACCTTTGTTTTACATATAATTGTAAAAGATTTTAAAGCCTAAAAGAGTTTTGTGTCTATCAAAAATTAATCTTAAAGTTTAAAAATTGGACTATTTTTTATAGAAAAAAATTCTCTCAGAGAAAAGAAAATTCTGTGAAGTTGACTAAATCTTCTTTTGATTTAATAATTTAGAATTAGTTAAGTTTCAAACTGACACAAATTTCCTTTGACAAACTTCTAATATCAAGAATCCTCAATTTTCCTTGCCTGTTAGAAGAACCTAGTATATGTTTTTTTCTCTGATAAGTAACTTGGGAATTTGACTCGTACTCTGCTTGCTTAATTTTTGCACAAGAATTCATACTCAAGTTGATTAATTTTTGTACTCATATTTAACTAATAAAAAGAGAAAACATTTCAATCTAAAATTATAGAATTGGTAGAATTCCTAAATTCCTCATAGAAAAACATACTGAGCAATTATTTGTTAGCTTCTGTTTATGAGTGTTCTGAATTGCTTAAGCCAAGCGCAGATATCAATAGTAGAGTTGCTTTAAGATTTAGTCAAACTTGAATACAGTTGCTGATAAACCAAATAATTGTGTATGCCAGCATCCTCACTTTGTCGACTGGCAAGTCCCTACAAAAATGGGGTCACTTTCCAGATACTCTTATAGACTCAAATAAAAGTTTGACCAATTTTTTATTTTAATCTCACAAAAAAAATATCTCACCAAGTGTTGTGAAGTCCCCAGGGTCTCAAATGAACTAGTCTGGATGCTTAAATGAAGAACTCTAAGTCATGGCGAGTCCCTAAGCAAGACTTAATATTATAACCACTAGAAACAAGTTGTAACAGGAACAAAAAGGGTCCGATCTTATACGAGTTGTAACAGGAACGAAAAGGGTCCGATCTCATACCAATTGTAATACGAACAAAAAGGGTCCAATCTCATATGAATTGTAATAGGAACAAAAAGGGTACAATCTCATATGAGTATTAACAGGAGCGAAAAGGGTCCGATCTCATACGAGTTGTAACAGGAGTGAAAAGGGTCTGATCTCATACGAGTTGTAACAGGAGCAAAAAGGGTCCGATCTCATCGATTTTAACAGGACGAAAAGGGTCCGATCTCATACGTTTTAACAGGAGCGAAAAGGGTCCGATCTCATACGATTGTTTTAACAGGAGCGAAAAGGGTCCGATCTCATACGAGTTGTAACAGGAGCGAAAAGGGTCCGATCTCATACGAGTTGTAACAGGAGCGAAAAGGGTCCGATCTCATACGAGTTGTAACAGGAGCGAAAAGGGTCCGATCTCATACGAGTTTTAACAGGAGCGAAAAGGGTCCGGGATCTCATCGATTTTAACAGCGAAAAGGGTCCGTCTATACGAGTTTTAACAGGAGCGAAAAGGGTCCGATCTCATACGAGTTGTAACAGGAGCGAAAAGGGTCCGATCTCATACGAGTTGTAACAGGAGCGAAAAGGGTCCGATCTCATACGAGTTGTAACAGGAGCGAAAAGGGTCCGATCTCATACGAGTTGTAACAGGAGCGAAAAGGGTCCGATCTCATACGAGTTGTAACAGGAGCGAAAAGGGTCCGATCTCATACGAGTTGTAACAGGAGCGAAAAGGGTCCGATCTCATACGAGTTGTAACAGGAGCGAAAAGGGTCCGGGATCATCCGATTGTAACAGGAGCGAAAAGGGTCCGATCTCATACGAGTTGTAACAGGAGCGAAAAGGGTCCGATCTCATACGAATTGTAACAGGAACAAAAAGGGTCCGATCTCATACGAATTGTAACAGGAGCGAAAATGGTCTGATCTCATACGAGTTGTAAAATGTGTGAAAAGGGGTTTGATCTCATATGAGCCATAACAGGAGTGATGAGAAATTGAAACTCATGCTGAGTATGACAATTAGAAAAAAAAAATGTTGCTTGCTTTGGTTCACAAAATTGTGAAAGATTCAGACTAAATGAACTAACTCTGGATATGTTTAAAGGTTTAATTTTCATTCAAGAGTTAATGTTCAAAAAAGTTGTAGAAATACTGGTGAAAATTCTAATGAAACTTGAACAAAATAATAAACTTACACTCCAGGAAATATTGGATGAATGTCATAGAATCCTAAATTTTAGATGTGTTGCTGAAGAAATTCAGAAAAGAGACAATCATATATAAATGTGAAAGAAAAATGTACCAAAAGCAAGATTAATTCATGTCTTAAATGTGGAAAGTTATATCTTGGAGATGACAGTACCTTTTAAAATTTGAAATGCTCGAAGTGTGGTAAAGTAGGTTATATAAAGTAACATGGTAAAACTAAACAAGAGAAAAATTCCCACAAAAAGTTTGTACACAGCATTGCAACGGAAAGAAATTATCACAACAAAAACAAAGAAAATTTATTAATGTGAAAATGCTACTAGATACTGGTAGTGATATCACAATATTCAAGACTTCATATAGATTTTGCAGGCCTAGTAAATAGATAACATTATCTTGTGGTAGTGGATGGCTTTACTCAGTCAGTTAGTTAAGTGCCATACGTGAAACACACTTAGGCAATCATGTCTCAAAAGAGACATGACTGACTGGGCAGAAGATTATCCCGCAGTAGGTTGCCATTGCTTTCTGTGATAGATTGGTTGCCTGCCAAGGCTATAGAACCCAATCTGTCCTGTTATTTAACCCATAACTGGAAGGAAGAGATGAATTAATACCTTTCCCAAGGGTATTTGCACATAAGTGAATGCAATGAATTCAACTGGAATTTGAACTCAGCTCCCCGATTTCTCGTTCCGAGCCGATATCCACTGCACCACAATGCACATGGCTTTACTAAGTGGCTGGAAATTTGTAAGTGCAAAAAAACAACTTCTTTAGTGACAGTGAATTATTTTGCAAACATAATGGTCTAACCAAAATTCACAAAGATTGTATTCCACTTAGGCCAGTTGTTTTCTACCAAGGCTCAGTGTGCCACGCTCTGATTCACTTCCTTGTGGATATAACTAACCTATTAAATGAAAATCACCATTATATGTCCAACGTGCTGCTTACTTTATGAAACTACTCAAAGATGCTCCCATCCAATCCAAGCAGATGATGAGCCTGGATGTGGTGAGTTTGTTTAACAACATACCCATAGTGGAAGCACTGTCAGTGGTCAGGGACAGTCTGGCCTCAAATTCATCCCTAGTCTCTCTCTCAGGTATACTCGTATACCTGAGAGAGAGACTTTTTGTACACAACACACACTTCAGAATGGGATCAGACATATATCAGCAAGATGAAGGCTTAGCAATGGGCTATAATGAATATAGACAAATTTTGATTGGTCTTCTCTTGGTATAAGAATTATTTGAATCTGAATGGGGCATGATTGTGGTGTCAGACAGGTGGATATTTGACATTTTTAAAGTTTTATTTTTGTTTAGTACAAATTAAGATAATTATTATGTTTTGCCCATATTCAATTGAACTTTTATAAATTTTCTGGAAAATTTTTAAAAATTCTCATTCTAATTTACTCATAGGAAGGAAACTAAATTTGTTTTTATTTCAAAATAATTTTGATACAAATTTCAAGTAGCAGTCAGTTACTCCTAAACAAAATCTTGATAATTCCAGCTTATTTATTCAAATTTATAATTTTTCTGTTTAAATTTATAATTTTTCTGTTTAAATTTATAATTTTTCTGTTTAAATAGTGCAAATGTTCTGATCACTGGATGCATCAAAAATGTATAATCAGAAAAGAACAAAGAAGCCTTGTTTACAAAACTTAGAAATGCAGGTATGTGAATTTCCACTTTTTGTTTGAATTCATGGCCTAACAACTGCTTAACAAATTTAAAAAAAAAAACAAGAAAAAAAAAGAGAGACTTATAAAAATGAAATAAATTTGTTTCATCTTTCATAAGTTTTTGTCAATTTTTTTTAATACATTTTAGCATTTTTGTAATTTATTTCTTATTAACACTGGTTTCA
The DNA here is from genome assembly GCA_037127315.1 of Ascarosepion bandense. Taxonomy (NCBI): domain Eukaryota; kingdom Metazoa; phylum Mollusca; class Cephalopoda; order Sepiida; family Sepiidae; genus Ascarosepion; species Ascarosepion bandense. The sequence goes on from JBBBDQ010000145.1 coordinate 10,027,163, forward strand.
AAATTATTGTGTAAATTTTTATTAAAATGTCTTTTCTCCTTTTCACACACCTGTTGACTATTTTTTTTATTTTTTATTTTTCAAAGAAGTGGTCTTTTCAGCAAAAGTCAGTAATCTTTTCTCCTTTTCACACACCTGTTGATTATTTTTTTTGTTTTTAATTTTTTAAAGAACTGGTCTTTTCAGCAAAAGTCAGTAATTTACCAAAACTTCAATTCTGGAATGTCTTTTACTTGTAGACTTCTACTTGCGGTTTATATGTTTATTTCTTAATTACTAATCCTTTTCCCAATCTGAAATTGTATATATCTTTTCAACTTTAAATGTCATATTTGAGTAGGCACACCATTTATCCATCAACCAGTATATTTAGTTATTTTCATCCACCAGCCAAAATGTTTGTTAAAATGGATTAAAGAAAAATCTACCAGAGAGAGTAGATTTTTTTTTTAGTAAGATTCATCAAACATTCAGGCCATTTGTTGGATAAATAGACCATCTATTCAAATATGACTGTTCACTAAAAATAACATTTAAAGTGATAAAAAATCTGTAAGGTTACTAAAAGTATATATATATATTTGTGTGGAAACTTTTCTTTTAAAAATATTTCATTGAATATGGCAAACAAGAAAATGTTAATTATTTTTTTTATTTAGCTTCTTCAGCATTCTTTCATTTCTCCATTTTTTTTTTTTACTCCTATCAAATGTAAAAATGTAAGAATGCTGAAAAAACTAAATAAAAAACATTAATCAAATTTTCCTTGTCTGTCATATTCACAAAAGCACATATATATATATATATTTTAATTCAGATACTTCCAAGGGAAAAAAGCAGGAAGGTAAATTCCAAAAAACCCGATCCTAATTAATATTAAAAATTTTATTTTAATATTAAAAAATGATACAGGAAGAGAGCTCCATGTAATAAAATATTACAGAGCAAATATATATTAAAAAAGGATTAATTCAAAGATGTTGAATGGCCATTTCGATATGAAGATCCCCACGGGGGACAACACATCACATCAGCAACAGAAAAATCCTTTCAGAAACTCCAGTTTCTGAAAGGATTTTTCTGTTGCTGAGGTGATGTGGGGATCTTCATATCGAAATGGCCATTCAACATCTTTGAATTAATCCTTTTTATATATATATATATATATATATATATATATATATCCTGTTAAATATAAGAGACAATGAATGTCTATTATGTTTAATCATGAGCTGTTCTAAACATCATATTTTGGCTTTAATTTCAGTTGAAAATAAAGACAAAAATTCTCCAACATTTGGATATTTTTTTATTAATGAGACATCTTCAGAGAGGTTATTAAGACGGTAATGCAGGAACATCCACCATCACCAATGATTTTATTTTGTGTTGACAATGGCAATAGTTACCAAAAATAACAAACACAGTTCGCAAATTTGCAATGTGGTTCTAATGACTTCACACCGCATGATAGAGCGAAATGACAACAGAACCATGTATTCAAATGCAATGTAATGTGTTATGACCAGATTTAAAGGTGATTTTATTAAGTGTGGGTTGTTTGGATTTAATGTAGATGGCCTCCAATATCTGAAGGTTCTTTTCACTGTGTGTATGAGTAAGGATTATTGTATTATTGACTAAAGTCTGTCTGATATTACCTACATGTTTATGTTTTTCTGAGAAATGTTGTTTAATTGTACTCTGTATGACCATCTTAATAACCTCTCTAAAGATGTCACATGTAAGCCAAAAACTTAGAACCAAATTAACAAAAAATTATCCAAATGTTGGAGAATTTTTGTCTTTATTTTCAACTGAAATTAAAGCCAAAATACGACGTTTAGAACGGCTCATGATTAAACATAATAGACATTCATTGTCTCTTATATTTAACAGTATAAGTTTAGAAAATTATTTGCTGCCTCGATACACTATATATATATATATATATATATATATATTACCAGCCATAATTATTAGGCCACCCCAGTGTTTTAAAAAAATGATATATTTCATACTATTTTTCAGTATTTATTGGCAAGTGAATAATTGTAAATGAAAATAGAATGATTCTTTTGTTAATACTGCACAATAAGATGTGCATCAATTGAATTTATAAATATTTAATAATTACTTATATTGCAGTCTCATCAATGAAAGAATGAAAAAAATTTAGAATGATTTGGACAAATTCATCTTTGCTTGCTTGCTTTGAAAAATTTTGCAAAGTAATAATAACAAAAGAACCATTCTGTTTTCATTTAGTGTTATCCATTTAGCAATGAATACTAAAAATAGTATGAAATACATAATTTATTTTAAAAAACTGGGATGGCCTAATAATTATGGCTGGTAGTATATATATATATATATATACACACACACAATGTTTTTGATCATCTATTTTTTTCAAATGTTATATAATTATTCTTACAACTTTATCAAAATAAGTTTATTGAGCTTAAAATTTTGGAATTATATAATTTATTTTTATATCCTTATTTTTCCTTGATAAAATGTTCTATGAAACTTTAAAATATGAAGTTATTTCACATTTAGACTTTTTCTTAACATTGTTCTGATATGCTTGCGAACTGTATATATAAAAATAAAACACACACAACCAACTTGCTACCCAGTTTTTGACCATTCTGGTCTCTGCAGGCAAAGAACTAATACTAATAATATACAAATTATATATATATATATATATATATATATATATATATACAGTGTGTATGTGTATAGTATTAGCTTTTATATATTTTCACAGATAATTTGTATAATTGTTTAGATATTGCAGTAAGTTGCCAACATTTTCTGATTACTAAAAGAAAATTATACACCAATTCATCTCAGCAGAAATATACAAACGGGAAAAAACATTTTGCATGCATTTAAGAATAAATGATATCATAATTTCACTTTGAATGTGATATTGTCCAAAATTATCAACTGAACATATTTCTTTAATATTTCTCATTTTCTCACTTGAATAGAGCATGTTAATCTACAACCTTAGCTCATATTTTAAACATGTGTTTAAATGATGTGTCAAAATTACATGTCATTTTTTTAATGTGCTTATTTTATTTTTAGTCTTTATTTCTAATGAGTGGAGTGAGAATTTACTAACATTTAATTAATTCTGAAAAAGTGAATTAAGTAATTATTATCAGTTGTGAATTTTTAGCATTTTGTAAACAATATTTGCCAGGCATTCAGTGGTTAAACAGAATTTCTCATATGAATTTTGGTAAAAAGTGGATACTGAGACATTAGGTTTATAAGTATTAAAAATTCATACATTGATGTTTTTAGTAGATTAAAAAATTGGTTAGATCCAGTGACTTGACTCAAAGTGTTGTGAGTTCAATACCTGGCTACTGCAATGGTGAACAAAAACGTTACAGAGTTGAGTTAAAGGGAGATAACTAAAACATCCAGAAGTAGCATGACTCATGGAATGAGAACAATGTACCTAATTAATTGAAATAAAGTTTAGTTCAAAATTTATATCAACCTGAAGACGGCTGAAGTGGACAACAGCCGAAATATTGTGAATATTGGAATAAAGATGAGGACAACAGTTCAAACAATGTAAAGAATGTAAAGAATTTTTAAGCTTTCAAGTTTTAGAGTGGAATATCAAAACAATGAATATTATTACTGATAAATAAAGAGGCAAGAATAATTTTGATTTGCAAAAATCATGTCAGTTAATAACCATTCTAATATTGATAAAATTGTTTACTTTGGTATTTGTCTATATTTCTGAATTTACATTATTCAGACTGTTGTCCTCATCTTTCTTGCTATTTGTATGATGTTTTGGCCGTTACATGCTCTGGCCTTCTTGTGAGTTCAATACCAGGGTACAGCAGTGGTGAACAAATAACTTACACGGTTAGAGGGAGATAACTCATGAATACCAGAAGAGGAACTACTGTGCAAGGAATGAAGACCATATACCCCAGTGATTGTTATGAAGATGGCTGGAGTGTACAACAGTTGAAACGTCATACAAATAGCAACAAAGATGAGGACAATAGTCTGAATAATATAAAGATTGTTGTTTACTTTGGCAAACAATTTTGCTTAGCCTTGTTCACTTTGTGACACAGAGATACAATTATCTAAGATCACGTTTAAACATATGGACAGAACACAAAACTAAATTCTCTAGAATCGCATTTAGAAATTCAGCTAGAAAATGGAGTCACCATGAGTAATTTCTGTTTTTGAAAAGTAAACTTCCAAAAAGTTGAATGGATGTCAATTTCCTAATGTTTATTATGATGCTTGTCATGTTCTGTATAATATATTTCCGTATCCATATAAAGCTATTATTCATATTATAATGTTTTTCATGTTTGGCGTAATATATTTCAATGTCCATATAAGATTATTTTCAGGTTTGTCTTGCTCTATATATTTCACTATCTATAAAATAATATATTTAAAATTCTATACACTTATTATATCTCTGTTATTGGTGCTTGTCATTTTGAGTATAATGTATTTCAGTATTCATACAAAGTTGTTATTATAATGCTGTAAATATTCTGGATAATATATTTCAAAATATACATTAAAATAATATAATTATTTTGTAATTAACCTCCTTTCTTTCAATTCTTATTGTATGATATTAGTAACAAATTCAATCGGAATACAAATCCATGATGAATTAATAGAACTGTGAACAATTTTTTTAGGTTCATTTGACCTACAATACTTTGTATATTTGTTGCTACTACTATAAAAAAAAAAAAGTAAATCCCCTTCTCTTTTCACAATTGATTATGAACAGCATTCAATCAAAGATGGCAACACTTTGTCGATTGAATAAACATATATTTTGACAAGCATTTGTTTTTAGGCTAACTGTTTCTTTACCCCCATGCTAGAATTTTTTTTGATTTTATGATCAATTTGGAAGTATGACAATAACAGCCTGTTGGCCTTAGACATAGAAATATTTGTCAGTTTTGGAAAAAGTATTTCAAATTCTACAAATTGACAATGACACAAGGTACACTTTGAAGTCTGTTCATAGAATTCCAAAAACTCAGAAAAAAGTGTTCATTAATAAGAAAAGACATACGCATAAACAAATGACAATGTATATTACATAGATATATAATTTATATATCTCTCCACACACATGCACACACACTGTCTCTCATATATGCACATACACCTTCTCAGTCAAAATGTTATGGCCAACAACACAGGAAGAATTACAGCTACTGTCTCATAGAAACTCAACATTTCAGGGTCAAAGTGATATAAGCAGATAAATTGAATGCTATTTTTTCATGTGCTGAATAACATACATACAAGGAAAAAGAAAGATTTAAGTTAGTTTCAAATAAGACCAAATTGTTATACCCAGAAGAAAAGGTCAAAGTATTTTAGGAATGGCAATTCTTTGTTGATATTCAATTGTGTTGTAAATTAACCTGCATTTGTCCTAGGAGAGAAAAATCACCAAGAGCCATCAAAGTCTTTGACAACCAAGATTTATCAGGACTAGAAATGAAAGGAAACTTTCCCATTAATACAAGCAGTGTATCGTTGTTGTATATGGGGCAGTCAGAGTATCCTTAATAATCCATGCCTATCAGTGTGTATGTCAGTATAAGTACTAGATCTTGTCAGAATAGGAAAAGATTACCTGCTCTGATAAAACTTGATCACTCCTGAATAAGGTGAAGAACATAATACATGAATAGATATTATGAGGCCTTGTAGGAAAACAAGTAGAGGGTGACAGTGTGATTGCCAGGCCAATGTTCTGATGGAAAACACTGGGTTCTATTGATCTGAAAAGCTTTTTATTTTATAACCCAACTCAGTTACATGACTTCATCGCAATAGCAGTGGTGTCATTCAGTTGGACATTGCTCCTGGGCATACTGTGCAAATTGTACAACAATGGTTACAGGTAAGGGAAATAGATTTTACTGTGTTGCCCAAGTTGCCACGCTGTCCTATTATGAATTCCATTGAATATTTCTGTGATAAGTGTGATGAACAAATTTGTTCAGAAGAATTTCCATTATCTCAGGGAGCAACAGAAAGACCTATTATTAACATTCTACCACAAAATCCCAAAGGAAATCATTTCAGGTCTTGTAGGGTCTATACCTGATTAGGTAAAGCTGTTTTGTGGGCTCATGATCAATGTTGTATTAACATGTAGCTAAAATATTTTGGTTCCTCATATATTCAAGAATTCAAATGTAAAGTCAATAGTCATCTCCTGTTTCACTAACTTGCATCCTCTCTCTCATGCTCCTTTCTCTGTCCACCCCACTCTCATCAGTATTCTCATCCTTCTCTTGACCTCTTCCTGACAACCCCTGTAACCTGTCACTCTTTGTCATAACATTCATTTCATGTCACCCCCTGCACAACAGTAGCAGTAAAATGCCTTGCTTGGGGTAATATGATTATAATATATATATATATATATATATATATATATATATATATATGTTTCATTAGATGACTGACTGCAATTTAAATTTTTAATCCATTTTTCTTGAGTTTAAATGCTTTCTTTTCTGGACATAAAGTCTGTCAAAACTTCCCAAACGTTCTATATATCCAAGTGCTTTTGACTATTAGCCATTATGAAGGATTTTTTTTTTTTTAAATTTTTTTTTAAAATTTATTTAGTATGCACATTTATAGAGGTGGCAATGTTTTTTTTTTATTTTCATGATTGATATTGTTGAATGTTAAGACCCATTTAAGCATACAGGAAAACCTTCCAAACTCCATCCACGATATACCCGTTCATTTGTAATAAACGGCTAAAAATAATGGAAACATTGAAAATAAAAACAAAAATGCCAACACACAGTAATATCAACTATGAACATGACCACAACGTGCTGACCATGTTGGAAAATTAAAATCATTCCCATGGCTATAGATAGACATATAAAAAAATCTATATATTAATTTAAAAAGATAAAAGAAAGCCTCGATAATGACTAATATATTCATAAAAAGCTCTCTGATATTTGATAGATGGAATGTGTCAATATTAATGAATGAAACCTGCTTGAAAGAATTATTACTGTTAAAATATATGTACATGATTTACATTATTGTTTTATTTTGTCCAAATATTAACTTGTCGACTAGCTCACAAGTGTAGTAGATATAAGTAATTTTTGTAAAGACTAATATTTATATAGTGGGAGATAATGAAATTAATTGAATTTGCACCAAAAAATTTCTGTCTTGATTTCATATTCATTTCTTGCTCATTCCCCCTTTCTGTTCCTCTCTTTCTTACACCTTCTCTCATTGCATTGAATAGGGTAGACACTGACACCAGTGTGACAGTGATCATGAGGATTGGGCAGTTTTTGCCCTTGGCCCATATATATTTATGTATAGGAACCCAGCATTAAAAATGACTTCATGGCTCATCCACCACTGTGGAGAGGTAAGTAAATGCTCAACCCAGAGCATAGTATCTGTGAGCTTTGTTTGGAGTGTTTCATGCTGCATTTTCAATATGGGGATTATCATTTTTAACAGGTACACACCTATACACAATCTTTCTTTCTTGTATACAAAGTAATCATCTTTTTAAATACTTAGAAATGTATACATGTACACACATACATACATTTGATATTTTGACATTAATGCTGACTTTTCACATAAACTCACACTCTTCTCTTTGCCTATTTTCTTTTATCGATATACATGCATACTTGTCTATAAACTTAAATAGAAATTACTCAGGGAGTAATTTGAAAACACAAGTTTTCTCTCTCATATACTCATTCTTAGATTTCAAATATAATCTTCTAAGATATATTTTCCATTGCTTACATACACCTACCATACCTCTTTGTAGTCCCTTATTAACTCTCTCATATTTTTTTTCATTATTCTTGTTTTCTTTTCATTTGGAGCTGATTAATCTGTCAATTAACAAAACAAGAATACTGACATCACAAATGATATTAAAGACATATTAAAACTCTTATAGGTGTTTATGTGCCAGCACTATTTCTATATTTCTTCTTTATTTGTCACTTAATTAATCTGAAATTAGAAACACTCATGCTTTTTGTTTGTACTTTGTTTTAGATTTTATTTTTTTGTGGGGAGATGTAATGCATAATGTACAGCTTCATTTTTTTCTCTTGATTACCATCTCATAGGTGCAGGGCAAAATATTTAAAATGTTAGCATTCTGACTATGAAACATGAGTGTGAATCTCACCTTTGGTCAATTGTTCGAAGATGTGACTTCTTGTTAATATCTACCTCGGAGACAAAGCAATTTTGTGGCCTGTTGAGAATTTCTTGCAAACCACACATGTTGATCCAATCAATGTGGGGTAATCAGTGGGTATAATTGGGAAAACAAAATTGTACAAAAGTTATCATTAGCTATGCAAGCATGGTCAAAGGTCATCATGACCATAGGTTTAATTGTATTGGATTTGTTCAACTCTAAATCACTCCAGGTTGTACATTCTTGTGCCAAAACTGCAAATAAAGCTCAAATCAGCAGAATTAAGTTATAAACCACAAATTGGCTATGTTGTCATTGAAGAAAACAAAAATGTGCCTGTAACAGGGATTTGTTTACTACTCTTGTAGACTCCATGATCTCCTGTGCCTGATAAATATTTATACTGTCTAGCTTTTGCACTATTTTTGCCAGAGAGTATTTTCTTTACCATTTTCCAAACTGCAGGTTATTTATCAATATTAGAATTGAATCTAAGCCAGAGTGACTGAGAGAAATATAGAAAGATGAGTTGGTACTTTAATGTAAAAATGATGTCTAGATAGTATTTGCAAGAAAGTTTAGCCTTCAAGAGCTGAAGATATTGAATATTATTTGCTTAGCCCAATATTTTGTCATTTCTATATCAGATTATGATGATTCTTCCATGGTTGACAATGTCTTACTGAAGACAAAAAAAATGTTGAAGTAGGTAGTACATATTGGTCTGGAAGAAAAATGTGGTGGACAGATAGGAATTTCAACACAAGATGATTTTTCTTCTTTATAGTTTTGAATCACTGGGCACTTTGTGTGCCTGTCAGTGGAGAAAATGCACCAGTCTGGTACATTAATTAACAATTTCTGTTGTTTTTAGGTTTCTTTATGTAAGAGGTTTACTTTTCTCATTGAATACATGAGATGAGAGTTGGAGAACACATCTGATGAAATGTGTCAACAACACAAGACATAAATGGCTGAACAATGTTGGTTATATTAATGAATCTTCTCAAAGTTATAAACAATAGCTGAAGTTAATAAATACCTTGGATTTAAAAAAAAGTACTAGAAAAAAAATTAGTATTTTTTAATGGGAAATTGTTAAGTTTATATCTTTAAAATAAAAAGGTGAATATAATTTTTCATGAACTCAAACAAATTACCTGTCAGTTAACCTTAGTAAAACTCTTAAGCACTTTGCATAATATTTTCTATTTTTCTCAAGTGGACTATTAGAATTGACAATGGAGACCAAGACAAACGATTAGTTCTCATTGTTTATAATTTGTTTTGTTAAACTAGCCAAATATCCACCCTACTAACAGAGAAAAAGGAAATGAAATAGAAATTTTATCTACACATTTTTTAATTCGATACAGTCTGAAGAAAATAATCTATTTAATTAGATCAAAAAGATTATGTTAATTTATTTATATAATTCCATGATGTTTTTTTCAGCTCAGCAAAATTAAGTCGTAGTAATGTGAAATGTCCAGTGACAACAGTGGCTGCTACAAATGCTGCAGGAAATATCATAATTAATATTGTCCATTATTTACTTTGTTCGGACTGTGATCCTCATCTTTATTCCCATATTCACAATATTTTGGTTGTTGGATGCTCTGACCTTCTTCTTGATTCGAATTTTGAACTGAGCCCTTTATTTCAATCACTTGGGTGTAACATTTGCATTCCATATGCCAATTTATTTCTGGATATCATATAGTTATCTTGCTTTAACTCAATTTATTTGTTTACCACTTTTGTAGCCAGGTATTGAACTCACAACACTTTAGGTCAAGTCACTAGATCAAACCAATGGTTTTTATCCACTGGGCTATGTGTCCTTGAGGACACATGACATGCAAAAGAGGCATATCATATGGAACAAGAATGATATACCCAAGTGATTGAAATAAATGGTTTGGATCAAAATTCCAAGCACCTGAAGAAGGCTAGAATGTACAAATGGGCAAAGTGTTGTGACTATGGCAACCGTCTGAACAAGGTATATAATGTAAATACTACCTCAGCTCGAAAGTATAGAAAAGCATTAATGTTACCCATTTTAAAATTATGGAATTCTGTCAAAGGTTTAATATTTTTTCATATTATTTACTTCATGTCCACTTCTAAGAAATAAATTTTAAAAATTACTTTTAGAAGCCAAGTTTACATTATTTTACATTTTCTAGTAATTTCAGACTAAATTTTTACAAGACAGATTTTTTTTTTATGATGTGCGTTGTGGTGCATTGGATATCGGCTCGGAATGAGAAATCGGGGAGCCGAGTTTGAATTCCAGCTGAATTTATTGCATTCACTTAGTGTAAATACCCTTGGGAAAGGTATTAATCTGTCTATTCCTTCCAGTCATGGGTTAAATAACAGGACAGATTGGGTTCTATAGCCTTGGCTGGCATCCAGTCTACTGCAGAAAGCAATGGCAACCTACTGCGGGATAATTTTCTGCTTAGTCAGTCATGTCTTGAGAGAGACATGATTGCCCAAGCGTGTAATCACGTATGGCACTTAACTGACTGACATGCAAACACATTGAAATTAACAAAAAGAATTACTGACAGAAACATTGCTTATATATAGCAATTTCTAAATTTGAATTAAAAATAAATATCAGGTGTAGAGCATATGTAAATATAAAAGTGAACATGGAAATCAAAATCTGGCAATGACAGTCTATTTCATACTTCAATGCAATCCTCAAGCCATAAAGATTTTGTCTTAGCATGAAATAAACAGTCACTGCTGGGTGTTGACTTCATGTCCACTTATATATGGTGCTGACAAATAAAATTATATGTAATGATGTTTGTTTTTTTGTTTTGTTTGTTCAAGGCTTAACAACCTATCAATCCTTATGGGATCATTTAAGCTCATAACCAATGATTTTGGGTAAGGTTATTTTATTTATACAACATTTTTCTTTTCGAGTATCAAGATTCATTAGGATTTGTTTTTAAGAGCAGGGTCCCCAAGTCCTACCCTTGTTATTTAACCCATAACTGGAAGGAAGGGACAGATTAATACCTTTCCCAAGGGTACCAGTGCTTAAGTGAATGCAGGGTATTCAAATAAATTTGAACTCGGCTCACCAATTTCTCTTTCCGAGCTGATATCCACTGCACCACAACGCACATCCGTCACTATACGCTTACAGCACCTGGTATTCTCAAGTGGTCACCCATCTAAGTACTGACCAGGCTCAACATTGCTTAACTTTGGTGATTGAGCAAGAACCAGTGTATTTAACATGATAGGCCATATGCCCAATGTAATGATGTTTTTTTTTTTCAACTAATAAAGTGGAAAAAATTTAACCTTATGCAAATTTATAGAAGATTATACTTACATTAAATCAACAAATTAGATATTCATACATTTAATTAATATTCTCATATATCTAAATTATTTTACCAAAGTTAATCTGACCACTCTGGCAGAAACATCAAACCTATATTTTGACAATGCCAAAAAAAAAAGCTAAACGAAAATTATACATAAACTGCTTCTGCTAGAAAAGCCACGTTATCAAGCCAGATATTGTTTAGATAAGCTGTCTTAATATTTCCTCCTCATATCTGATTTTATTTTTATTTTATTCTGTTTTATTCTTTTTCTTTATATATAAGACCATATCCTGACATTTTCGAGTGTGTTATCTTGATCCTGATACAATTACCTCCCTTGCATGTTTTTTCTTTGTTGGTTGGATGAATGCTTTTATCTTCCAACTAAACAGATGATCTTATGTTTATCACCATTGGCAGCCATATTTGAGTGTTAGATCATGAGTAGTCACTTGGGATCAGAAGGCAATCTAAGCCACTGATACATAATGGAAACACTATTTAGACATAATCAAATTCTATTTATCGATATCATCACAGAACGGTCTTTACACCAGGGTGATGAGTTCATATCTAAATTTTGTTTCAAGAAGCATTCATGAAGATATAAACACTTTACATTGAAACCGATAGATATCTTTACCTTTTGCTATAAACATTATTGGAAGAGTTGTGCAAAACATTTCCGAACATACAAATTCATTGTAATGTCCCTTTCTTTCTACAAATGAGTTTATAGATGAAAATTCGATATCACTCTATGTAGATTGGTTTAGCTCCAAAAATAAGAAAATATTATCCATACTCTGCTACAAAAAATAATATGCTTATATAATCTAGAGCTGTTCAAGAGAAAACAATATTGCTAAAACCTTCCCCCCCCCTCTCTCTCTCCCCTTCTGTATATATATATATATATATATATATATATATAATCAAAAGGTATTGAAAAGTTCTCAGTCTTACCAAATAAATAAACATTAGATTGTCTTGGAAAGGTTTTTTGGCTAAAATAGAATCATTTTTGCTTAGGACCTACACACACACACACACACATATATATATATATAGAGAGAGAGAGAGAGAGAAAGTTTATAACACATTACAAAAAAATGCTGATTTAGGTATTTCTAACACATTTAGGTTAATAAAACTTTTACTGCTAATAATGCATATCTTTAAGCTTTTAGTCAATCAGATTTTAATAAGAATAATCAATAAAAATATCCCATGAAGAAAAGCCAATGTTTAATAAAGCAAATGTCAGCCATACATTCATTAAATTATCTGTTAATATTTCATTGCATAACCATTATTGCTAATTACAGCATGTAGGTGTTTAGAGTAGTCCCCTATTAATTTCTTGCATGTTTTTGATGAATAACTTTCCATTTTTCACATTAAAATTCCTTTAGTTCATGCAGGTTTTGCAAGTTCTTTGTTTGAATTCTCAGTTTCAGGTCTCTCCAGAAATTTTCAATCAGATTGAGATCTGGAGATTGAGTTGGCCATTTTAGATTGTATTCTATTTGAACTTAATCATGATTTTGCAAGCTTTCTTTAGGATTGTTGCATTGTTGAAAGACCCAAATTAGTTTCAAGCTCAACAATATACACTCTAATGTAAATTTCTCTCCAAAATATCCTTATAATATGCTCCATTCATCTTTGCTTTTATTATTTTAATGTTCCCTACATCTTGAATACTAAACCAACCCCAGATCATGATTGATCCACCTCCAAATTTTAATTGTTGGAATAGTATTCTTTGACAAATATTCAGTACTCTTCTTTCTCTAGACCTTTGTCACAGGATTTCTGCAAAAAAGTTCAATTTTCATTTCATCTGATCAAAGTAGATTTTCCCAAAATGTTGTAGGTTTGATACAATGCTTGTTTACAAAATTCTGTTTCGCAAAAATGTGTTTTTACTTAAGAAATGTTTTCTTCCTTGAAGTTCTTGAAAAATGTCATATCAATGAAGTGAAAACCTAATTGTATCTGTAGTCACTTTTACTCCACTCTGAAGTTCTTTTAGCATAACTCAGAGCTCATTGCCAACTATTCTCGTCAATAATCCTTCTGTACATTCTATTACCTTCCTCGGATGAACAGAGCTTTTTTGGGGATAAATCGAATATCATGTCTTCCAGTGTCAAACTATCATACCAACTGAACAAAATGGCACATTTAACTGACTAGATTTCTTTCTTTAACCAATACCATTTGTCTAAAGTTCAACAATATGTTTACAGAGGTCTTGATCAATTATTTTGCTTTTCTCCATTTTGCCAATGTTTAAAGGACAGTTGACAGAAAAAGAATGATGCAATACTTTTAGTCATTTTTAAAAGAAATCATAAAATTAATCTGGAACATTCTAAAAATTAACCCCATCCTCATTTAGAACATTCTAAAAAAAATTTGAACACTTTTATAAAAAAAGATTTTGTAAATAAAAAAAAATGTGTTCTAAACTTTCAAGTGACGAATATCATTTTTTTTCTCTGTGGGATACTTAAAGTTTTTTAAAAAATCTGATTGTTTGACTGAATACCGAAATATATGTTCTCCAAGCAGTAAAAGTTGTGACTGTATTAGAAATACCTAAAAAATTTTTTTGCAACGTGTTGTAAACTTTTGTGTGGCACTGTATATCTCTATGTCATCATTGACCTTTAATGACAAAAAATAATGACAATATTCTCCTGATTCTGATGAACAGTCTGTGTAGCAGAATCGGTCTAGAGATAAGACAAAAACCGTTAGGCTTCATTAAAGATATCAGAACAAAACTTGCTATAGTTATGCTCAGAATGCTATCTGAAAGACCAATGCAAATGTTGAAGGGCCTTTATCTGTGCTTCATAGCCTACACAAAGGCATTTGACAAAGTACGTCACAAAGACTTGATTGAGATGCTCAGCAACCTCAACATTTTCAGAAAAGACATTAGGATAACCAAGAGCCAATATTGGCAGCAAACCACTTGTGTACCTGTGGTGATACGGAGTAAAAGCGATGGACTGGATGTTTGCACCCTCACAACCAAAAAGCAAATGACTAAAAGTTGTCGGTGCGCATCCGGGTTCGCCCAGATGTTCTGGTTGAAAAATAAAAATTAATTAAATATCAAATTTCCAGTTTGCAAGCCGATGCGAATTTTATTTATCGGCCAATGGGAAGCCCAGAATCAAAGACAAGTATGAATCTCAAATGATCTGCTGTGATCCAAAAAGAAGATATAAAAAGCCGATACAGAAAGCATAGACAGACAGATTGATGCAGGCAGACACACACAGACTGACTTGAGAGAGAGGAGCATAATCAGTATCCCCTTGACCTAAGTCAAGCAGCTTACTATCCTTGCCTTCCTTCCCTCTCCTCTTATCTGTCACTGTCTTAAAAATACTTACTGACGTAAGGAGCGAATACATCAAAGACATTCCTTACTTAAAACACTCCCACATTCCTAAGCATTAATTCTCTTTTCAGCATTTTATTGCCATGAACATTTTAATGTCCGTTGGACCTATACTTCAAGTATTACTTAAATTGTAAAAACCTTAATTGATATGTGTATATATAAAATGTTATCTTTCAATTCAATTTGCTTTTCTTGATTTATAATCATTTTATGACTTACAGTGGGCTATCTACAACAAGGCCAAATTCCGTTAATCTTCAACAATACACAACTGTCCTTCACTAGAACGGACTCTCCACTATAAACTGGAGAAGAATGGATAACCTGCTATATACTGACTAAAAATAAATTCAGCAGGTATAGAAAAATAGAAAGCTATATAAGACGAGGATGTATTTTCTCACAGGATCTATTGAATTACACAGCGAAACAATTCTGTGAGAAATAAGATCCTTGTCAGAGTTTGTTATTGGCAGCCTCAATCTCAGCAATGTAAATGGATGACATGGTGCTGATAGCAGACACAGAAAAAAATGCGCAACTTTCTACAGAAGGTAGCAAGAGAAAGAGAGAAGAAAGTACTGAGCATAAACTTAAAGAAAACTGAATGTTTGGTCATCAGCACAAAAAAGTCCTCAAAATGCAAACTAGAGGCTGAAGAAAATAAAATAAAACAAGTAAAGAAATTTAAATACCTGGGAAACATTCTAACAGAGGGTGAAAAGTGCGACATTGAGATCTGAAGACACATTAGTATGGTTGAGGATGCATTTCAAAAGCTAAGCAAAGTACTGACAGACAAGAAAATCTCATTGGAAACAAAGAAAAGAGTGCTGGACTGCTATGTACAACAGTGAATGTTGGACAATCAAGATGAAGGATAGGCTTGAGTCAGCAGAAATGTGGTTTTACAGAAGGATGCTGAGGATACCATGAACCAAACACATGAGCAACAATGAGGCATTTGAGAGGATGCAAAGAAGAAAAAATGTCTATTCAACATGAGGAAGAAAGAGCTGAGGCTCCTCGGACATGTAATGAGAAAGGAGGGCCTGGAGAATATAATACTCACAGGATGGATAGAGGGAAATAGAGACAGGGAAAAGCAGTGTGAGACATATTTGATAGGCTTGAGTAGGTGATTTGGTAGAGATGCCAAGAGGAAAAATACTGAGAGCAACAAGAGACAAGTCCAAGTGGAATTCTATGATCTCATATGTTCTGAAGGGACATGGCACATGAAGAAGAAGAATTTGTAAAAGTTCGGATTCTATTGTTCTGAGAAACCATCTCTCTCTATATATCTTGAATTCATTTCTGAAGTTATTATTAGTATTTTTGATGATAAATATCACAAAACTAGAACTCACACCTTTTTATTGGTCATAAAATCCTGAAAACTCTCCCATACATTTATTAAATGATGAACAGCACTTAATTAGTAAGATAACACCTCACCAAATAAGTTACCCCAAATTTTTCTTATGAAAACAGATATAAGTTAAAATGCACCTGTTCTAATGCTTTGACAAATATAAGTATATCCTCAAAATTTTACCAACATTGGTTGGTTAATTCAAACTTTATTAGGAAAACACTGACTTCAATCATGAAACCTGATTGAGTTGATAACGGAAGAGATTCTTGACATGATGCAAAGGAAACAGAAACTATACCAAGACATGGAACTGAATACAAGAAACTACAAAAGGAAATTAGGATCAAGTGCAGACAGGTTTAAGAAGAATGGCTGAATAACAAATGTGTGGATGTAGAGAGATTGAGCTGTTGTATATTGACAAACAACAAACAAGCATGTATATAAAAATATGAGTTATATTTTTATTGATGATGATGGACCGTGTAGTCTAGTGAACAGAGAGTGAGAGAGCGCGCCTCTAAGGGTTGACGGGGGAGTCGTCGCTATCTGTTGCTCCTCTGGTCTGGTCTCCTCTGTCTGTCTACTCTCTCTTCTTCTGACTGGCGAATCCGTGTTTTCGCGGTCTTTATATATCTTCCAAAACCGGGACTTGTTTCTTCTGGCTTTGCCTTGATCACGCGACGCCCACGCGACGCCTACGTAATTCTCAGAGTCACCTGTCTGTTTGCCTCTGAGTTATTTCCGCATCTGCCGGAAATAGGGTCAAAGTGACATCCGTTACTTTTCACCGACCGGAAACAACACGGCTTGTATCAGCCTTTCTTGGGTGGGCCAGTCCGTTATATTACAGAGCAAGACTAGTAACAGAGAAATGCATAAAGAAATAAGGGAACTGACAGGACAAAGTACATGCTCCTCAACAGGATGTATAAAATCCAAAGATGGAACGATCATATGATAGAAAGAGGAAGAATATAGAGAAAGATGGGAAGAATTTATAAAAGATTTATTCTACAAGAAGAGAGAGCAATTGATAGTAAACAAAGATGCTAGTGGATCGGAAATCCTAAAATCCAAAATGAAAGCTGCAATGGCCAAACTGAATAGGAACAAAGCAGCTGAACTAGATGGCATTGTAATAGAGATACTGACAGCCTTAGAAGATTTTGGCAGAGAGAAAATTACGGCAATAATGAGGGTTATCTACAACAGTGGGGTAATACCAGATGACCTAAGTAGATCAATTTTCATAGCTCTGCCTAAAAACAGGCACAAACATATGTGAATTCTACCAAACAATCAGTTTGATGAGCCATATAATGAAACTTATTGTCCAAATCCTGATGAATAGAGCCTGAAGCAGAATCAGGCCGGAGATAGGACAAGAAAAGTACAGTTTTGTTAAGGACACTGGAACAAGAAATGTGATATTTACACTTAGGATGTTATCAGAAAGGGCGATACAAATGAAAGAGGACATTTACCTATGTTTTGTAGACTATGCCAAGGCGTTCGCTAAAGTACACCACAAAGAATTGATAGAAATGCTCAATAACTTCGACATATTTGGGAAAGACATTAGAACAATCAAGAACTTCTACTGGCAGCAAACCACCTGCATACAGACAGGAAATGACTTCAGCAGATATACAAGGATAGAAAGGGGCGTAAGACAAGGATGTGTCTTTTCACCGGATCTATTCAACTTGTACAACAAGACTATTCTGAGGATGCCAGAAGTTATGCGAAGATTTGTCATTGGTGGCCACAGTCTGAACAACCGAAGATACATAGATGATACAGCCGACATGGAAAGAAAACTACAGTCAGTCAGTCAGTTAAGCAGCATACGTGATACATGCTTGGGTGATCATGTCTCAAAAGAGACATGACTGACTGGGCAGAAGATTATGTCACAGTAGGTTGCCATTACTTTCTTTTTGCAGTAGACTGGTTGCCAGCCAAAGCTACAGAACCTAATCTGTCCTGTTATTTAACTCATAACTGGAGGGAAGAGACAGATTAATACTTTTCCCAAGGGTATTTGTGCAAAAGTGAATGCAAGAAATTCAACTGAAATTTGAATTTGCTTCTCCGATTTCTCGTTCTGAGCCAATATCCACTGCACCACAACACACAAGGAAACTAACAGACCTAAAAAAGGTAAATGAAGTAAGTGAAAAAAAAGGACTACAAATAAACAAGAAAACTGAATGTATGGTCATCAGCAAACAAAAGTGCCCAAAATGCCAATTACAGGTTGGGGATACTAAAATCAAGCAGGTACAAAAATTTAAGTACTTGGGAAAATGTTCTACCAGAAGATGGAAAGTGTGACAGAGCCACAAAGGTAAATTGGCATGGCAAAGGACGTATTCCAGAAGCTGAGCAGAGTATTAAGAGACAGGAAAATTTCACTAGAAACAAAGAAGAGAGTACTGGATTGCTATATGATGTCTGTTCTTTAATATGGCAGTGAATGCTAAACAATATCATCAAAGATGAAGGAAAACCTTGAGGCAATTGAAATGTGATTCTACAGATGGATGCTGCAAATATCATGGATTGAGCATGTGAGCAATGATGAGGTCTTAGAAAGGATGGAAAGAAAAGGAAATTAATACTGAACATCAGGAAGAGACAGCTAAAGTTCCTGGGACATGCAATGAGGAAGGAAGGCTTGGAGAATCTGATACTCACAGGTCAGATAGAGGGAAAGTGAGACAGAGGAAAGCAGCGGATAACATATTTGAAGGGCCTGAGCAGGTGGATGTCAGAGTAGAGTGTGGGTGGACTAACAAGAGAAAGCGTGTTAAGAGCCACCAGGGATAGGAAGACGTGGATAGCCATGATCACTCATGTCCTGAAAGGACATGACACATAGAAGAAGAAGCAGCAGCAGCAGCATAAGGGATATTGGTATGGAAAATGGAATGAGCAAACTGAGTTCAAATTTTAGGCTGGTCTCTTGTATTCTTTCTTTAAGAAAGGAATGAACCTATCTTTTTTTCTCCAGGCTTTGAGTTAAATAGCAGGATAGACTGCTGTGGTTTCTTTTCTTGAGTGGTAACCAGTCTAAGAGAAAGAAAATTCAGAATCCTTAACCATGGAGAAGACAAATCAATATATATGTCCACTCATTATGAATAATTATTGACTGATTTTATCCTTGTGATATTTTTGCATTTTATCAAGTATAAAGAATATCAAAAATTTAGAAGCAGTTTCAAAAAATTCATATATCAAAAATAAATATGATTTCAAAATTGAAAATATTTTTATGGATTACTTGTTATTTCAGGCATGATTCTCAGTATAAATAATTATTAACTGATTTTATCATTGTGATATTTTTGCCCTATATCAAGTATTAAGAATGTAGTAACTGGGATCTGCAAATTAGTGGAGAGAGTTATCAATGATAATATCCTGACTTCAAATTCGTAGTTCTCTTTTTAGCCCTTACTTTGTTTTTTGTTTTTTAATGTACTTTTTATCACATAAAATTTGGAGAGGCACAAGCAAATTTTTATTTTAAAAAATGTGACCCAGAGAGAAAAATTTTGTGAACCACTGTCTAGTATTTAATTGCTGACTTATCACTTTATAATTTGATTGTTAAAAATCTTCAGTATATGGTCTTTCCTGGGCTGAGAATATGATTCACATGTACTTACTTGGTTAAATCTATTTCTTTTGTCATGTCATGTTATTGAATATAAAAAATATGATGATTGGATCATACCAGCCATGGCTTTGTTCAGTTAACATTGCTAAATGTATTGCATTAGTTTGCTGGCCCTTACTTTGTGATAAGGTAAACATAACCATTCTAATTATTATTGAGAGCAATTTTTGTGCAGTTTTGATTAATATCAAGCCAGCAATTTTAATTTTTTTTTTAATTTATTTTATTTGAGCAATTCTTATAATTGCTATCATTAATTTCACTTTTCTTGTCATAGTTTTAATTAGCAGAATCTTTAGAAATTCACTGATTAATTCTTGCAGTTTAAGAATAGGATATGGATTAATTTATACATTTTTTTTAATCCCCTTTCCCAAAAATGAAATCTCATCAAGTGTTCAAGTGAGTTTTATCCATTAACAATTTTGTAATATAAATCCATAAATTCTTCATGATCTTTCTTGTAAAACTTGGAATAGTGCTGCCATGCTTTGGCTAGAACTGCCTAATCTTCACTTTTCAGCCTTAAGTTCAAAAATGTCTGTGTTTTTCCACCCTACAGCCTCTGACCTACAGATACAACATTGCTGGTCCTGGGTATGACGGTAAACTGCATCTGGCAGCAAGGCCTCTGATTAGAAGGTTGTGAGGAGCATTGAACCACCTCTTAATTGGTGTTGTTCTCAGGTCCACCCTGACCCAGAGTGGTAGCACCTGTTAGGGTCTCAGCTATGGGCAAATAGTTCACCCCCACACTGGGGTCAAAACACTATTAAAGTATAAAAATATGTTTACAGAAATATATACATAAAATTAGACATTATAGTAAAATACACATTTTTGAAGGAGAAATATTTCCCACAATACATTTTTGAAGGAAAAATAAATATCACCATCATACATTTTTAAGGAAAAGTATTAACCAGCAGATTACTGCTGGTTAATACTTTTGTGCGTTGTGGTACATTGGATATCGGCTCGGAACGAGAAATTGGGGAGCCAAGTTCGAATTCCAGCTGAATTCATTGCATTCACTTACATGCAAATACCCTTGGGAAAGGTATTAATCTGTCTATTCCTTCCAGTTATGAGTTACATAACAGGACAGATTGGGTTCTATAGCCTTGGTCGGCAACCAGTCTACCGCAGAAAGCAATGGCAACTTACTGCGGGATAATCTTCTGCCCAGTCAGTCATGTCTTTATTGAGACATGATTGCCCAAGCGTGTATCACGTATGGCACTTAACTGACTGATTAACCAGCAATACATTTTTGAATACAAAACTAGAAAACCTCTTCAGTTTTCTAAAATAAAAAAAAAGTTGTCATTAAAATCTGAATAAATCAACCTTAAACCTTAAAACCTTATCTTTTTGGCTTTAAATAACCCACAGTGGTTGATATGATTTTAAACAAAACTCAAACAACCAAAAAGCAACATTGCTACTTCTATGATACATGTTTGATGGATTTCATTCTTTAGTGCCCACTCCTTTACAACCAAGAGATGCTTTGCTATGTGCACTGGGTTGAATAACACTCGTCCTTTATATATTTCTTTGGCAAGAAAGTCATTTCACTCTGAAAATATCTTTTTAAAAATCAATACTTTGTGGAACAGACTCCCACATGAATGCTTTCCCAAATACTACATTCTTAATTTCTTCAAATTTAGAGCCAATTCACCGTATCTTTGTCATCTTCACTTCCTATTTCTTCCTTCTAAATTGATATTTTAAACCTCTTTCAATAACTCTATACTCTTGGGTCTTGTACTGGGCGAACTTTGCCTCTCAATTCTCCTCTTTTCCACTCGCAGTTTTGAAATAAACCAAATTATCAATGGTTGGCTTTGGCAAGTATATTTCAGCCTTTTCAAAATGTTTGGCATTTGGCCTAATGTATTATTGCAGCAGGAAGAATGTTCAAAGAAAATGGAAAATTGTACTGAAACTTATGGTAATATTTTCTATTGAAAATCTTCTTCTCTCAGAATATCAAAAATTATCATAATTCTTTAAATGATGTATCTTCATTTTGAATTTGGAGCAAGATTTTCTTTCAAAATCTGGAGGTGCATTGGAATAGTTGGCTTCCAAAAATAAGGCAACGTTTTAAGAAACAGAAAAAGTTTGTTAGAAATAAAGAAAAGAGTATTAAACTCTTATGCAATATCAGTCCTCTTCTATGGCAGTGAATGCTTGAGAATCTCCTGACAGATGAACAAGAGATTTGAGGCAATAGAACTAGGGTTCTAAAGAAGAATGCTGAGAATTACATAGACAAAAGAGATATGATGGTTTAAAGTCAATGGAAACAAAAAATATGCTTCTTAGAATAAGAAAGAGGGAGATGGAATGTCTAAGGTGAATTATGAGGAAGAATTTGGTCCAAGAAAAACACAGGAAAGCAGTGAATAATAGCAAGCTTATGTAAATGATTGTTAGAACAGGGATTATGAGAGATAAAATTAAAACAAACTTTACAAAAATCAAGAAATCATAAAAAGTTGTGGAGAGTCATGACTGCCCACATTCTGAAGGGACATGGCACATAAAAGCAGAAGTTGAAGTAAACAGTTTGATAAATCAGTCTCTGTTGAGATTTAAACTCCATAAATGTTGATTTGGAACTGTTTCACCTGTAATGTTATGAAAGTAAGATCTGATAAGATTATATAATGTAATTTTTCATTCACTTAGTATTTCCATATTTAAATCATTTTTTATTTACTTTTGGACATTATCAAATTAACATTGACTCTGTACTTTCAGCTCTTTCTTCAAACATTCAATCATTTTCTCAATAAGAAGGTGGGGGACTCTATTCTCCCCCTTCTGTCAAGCATTTATATAATTTCCTATTATCCAGTTGTTTCTGTGCATATATCATAAGTTCAACTGAGATCAGTTCTTATTCATGTATGCAAACAGACACCGTCATTTTTTGAGGTCTAATTCTTCCCTTGGTGGCTACAGAGTTAGCTTTTAAGTCAACAGTCTGAGACACCTAGCCCTTTTGACATTCTGATGTGACACCTGGTCCAACGCTTACTTTGGTATCATTTAGAGTAAACCCAGTACATATTTGGGTCATGGCAGTTAAACTCCTCAGAGATCAAATATTCCTGATGATAAGTAAATCTGATTCAAACCTCTGGTATTTTCTTGCATGAATCACATACTAGACACTGTTCAATCATTATGTTCAAACTGGTAAAGGTAATGTAGATGTCATGAGATATGACATGTTAGTTGAAGCCTTGTCAAAGCCTACACATATTTATTTCTGGTCTATGCTTTTACCTTAGCAGTCATAAATTGTAGAAATCTGCGAGTTGTCATAGAAAGTACAATCAGAGGAAAAGATAAATTAGTTAAAAATAAATATTGAAAGCCTTAGTCAATAAACTGGTATGTAAAAACTATACGTATATCTATGGGTAGTTAGATAATTTATTGCAGTAAACCCAGTGTTTTGTGTAATTTTAATAAGTGTTAAAAATAGTTTAAGTCAGGTTAGTAAATATATGTTAATGCTTCAGTGATTTTTATTTATTTTTTCCATATAAAGTTTAACTGTCTAAATTATTTCTTAAATATTTTATTACTCTAAACAATACTCAGATTCACAGACAGTTGGCTTTTGCCAGTATGTAACTGAATAATTCTGATCTGAATTGTAATGGTAATATTAGCTGTTTCCCTATAAGGAAAGATTTAGTATTCATTGACCAAAGAGTCATTCATCATCATCATCATTTGTACATCACACCCAGATGGTGCATAGGGCAGTAACTTTTTGTTGCTGTTTCTGTAAAAAACTGTTTTTTATGAAGCAGGGTTGTTAGCTCTGCATCCAACCCCCAAACTTGGAGGACCGGGGGACCATTCTTGGTCCTTACGTTTACAACACCTGGTATTCCCAAATGGTCACCCATTAAGTACTGACCAGTGTCATTACTACTGTTAATTGAAATTAATTAAATCTTTCTATGAAACAATTTTTCAAGAAAAGAATTTTCTCAAGCCCACTATTAATGCTCTTTGATTTGATTGTATTGATTTGGGTTTCCATCCAATCTTTTTGCTTTAAATCCTAAGGGTTATTAACATCTTGATTATATTATTATTTTCAAATTTAGTTATATGTACCATTTATTTTAGTCGTTGCTTGGCATGCCAAAAAAAGTATGCAGTAAACCGTATACTGGCAACATGTAAGAACATGAAACTAGCCCAAATCAAATATTACCAAACAAATAAACTGAAAAAACTTTTTGCTAGAGAGAATCCAGATTTTGAGATGACTATAATGTTAAATGTGCATTGTGGTTCAGTGGATTTCAGCTCAGAATGAGAAATCAGAGAGCCAACATTGAATTCCAGTTGCATTCATTGTATTTACTTATGCACAAATACCTTTTGGAAAGGTATTAGTCACTTCCTCCTTCAGCTATGGGTTAAATAGCAGGACACATTCAGTTCTATAGCCTTGGTTGGCAATCAGTTTACCACAGAATGTAATGGCAACCTAATATGTGAAAATCTTCTACCCAGTCATGTCTCTTTCGAGACATGATCGCTCAAGTGTGTGTTACGTATGGCACTTAACTGACTGATCATGTTAAAAGAAATGTTAACTTAATTCCCTATAAAATAATAACACACTAACACTATTTGCTTTGGAATTAGATAACTCACAAGGAGTTCATATTCCATTAAATAAATCAATGGTTGTTGTTGTTGAATGTCTTCAAGTGGTATGGTTTTTGTTTGTAATTGTGTAGCACCAGTAAAAAGGCTTGAAAACAGATGGTCTTTGCTAAGACACACTAGCTTTGCTTGCAGCCATTTTTAATCATTGATTTGAGAAAACAGTTTTATAGAGCTGACGTATATATATCTAAATGAGTTTGGTACCAGGAATGACATCCATATGAAAGCCTCGATCTTTAAAGGCTATTTAATTCAAGTTCTTTAGACATTGTTTGGTTTTGTAGTAATATGCAGTTTTGGGTGAAACTATACCTAACACTGACAAGAACCTTAAAATGGCAAAGAGGAAATATTAGATCACAATGAATGTTTGGAAGACAAGCTATCAAATTAATTCTTAAACAAGTTTTGACTAATATAGATTTTACAAGTAGAAGACTAACCACAGAAAAAAAAGAAATCATAATTGTTTTCTTTTTCTTTTAAATGGTCATTCAGTTTACAGCTTCTATCAAATTTGTTATTCAGTGCAGAACTTGAAGTTCTTTAATTTTGATTTCTACTGCCTAGCTTTGATTGGCTGTTTGTTTTGCCATAATAAAATTATTTTCTCTTCTTTTGCATTCTTGTGTTTATGTTGTTACTTCTCTTCCTTAGTTGATGATTTATCATTTTAATATTAGACAAACATAAGTTGCCCAGATCAAAAATCCTGTGAACAATAGAATTACTATTCTCATGATTTTTTCAGTACCTTTTTAATCCTTTTTACTTTGAAAAGTTTATCAACAAACAATAAAAAAGAAAAAATAATTTGAGCTGATTTAATTAAATTACAATAGAGCTAATCAGTTAAAAACAGATTTTCAACTTAAATCTGTGGAAGAATAACCACTACTATTATTCAAACCGAACACCTTTACTCAAGATTTTTGTTTTTTCTGTACATATAGAATGTTACAATAAACATTGGAAAACATAGCGTAACTTTTGGTTATTCCAACTTGTCTATAAGAGATATGTTGAGATAAGACAAAATATACAGATTTTAAAATATGAAAACAGAAGGTTATTAGTCAGAAGGGCAGTGCTAAATGCAATCTATAAATTCAGAATCCAACAAGTCCAGATATTTAATATCTGGGAAGTATTTTAACAGACAACAGAAAATGTGACATAGAAACCTGAAGCAAAAATGAAATAGCACAGGAGAGAGTTATCAGTGATAATATCCTGACTATGAATAAAATAAAGGGATTAGTTTGAAATTCCAATCACCTGAAAAAGGTCAGGGCATACAACAACTGAAATGTTGTGAATATTGCAGTAAAGATGAAGACAACAGTCCAAACAATGTAAATAGTGAAAATAATTACAGTACCTCTTCTCAGAAATACAAACAGATAAAATCGGTCAATAATCATTTATACTGAGACTCCATAATAATATTTTAAATTATTTTTGATGCATGAATTTTTTGAAAATGCTTCTAAATCTTTTATTGTCTCTAAATTATTCTGTCCTCCCTGCTATTCTCTACACTTTCTTCAGATTACTTTCAATCCTAGCAACCTCCAGGGTACTTCTGACTAAACCATTTGCTCAATTTGCACAGTTTTTTCTAGCTACTCTCCCTTGCAGGCCAGATTTGTGCAATACGATGGAAATTGTAGATGCATGGACATTTGTCCCAGCACTGGAAACTGAAGCTTTCAAGTTTTCCAGTGTTGCACTAGGATTGGAGGTTGCCTCATGGACCAGTTTTGATTTTGCTCTTCTGGTAAGTTTACTCGGTCTCCCAGATCTTGGTAGGGTAGCAGTGGTTTTGTGCACTAACCATTTCTTAACTAAAGTTTTAGCAGTGCTTCGGGGCAATTATAAAGTTTTTGCAATTTTTTTATAGCCATTATTTTCATTGTACTTTTGAATAATAAAGTTTTTAGGTTCCTGAGACAGAGGCTTGCCCATTTTCACTTCTGACTTGAACACTTTGTGTTTATAGTCAGTCCAAAGACCAGCATACCAAGAAACCATGTGATGGATGATTTTGTAAGCAGTTAAATCACCTTATATAGCAAAATAATAGAGTGGCCAAGTTTGTTTGTTATGGTAGAACACATACATCACTTTTGATTGTTCTGGATTGTATACATCATTGATGAACTACAGATGGTTGATTTGTATATGTGTATGTGCAAGATGGATTCAGGCAGAAAAAAAGCCCAATGTTTTTTTTTACTTTTACTGGTGTTGCCTAATCAATACTTTCTGATTTTGATATAGTCCAAAAATGTCTACGCTGCCTTGTGGATGATGAATTGTTTTGTACCTGACAACCACTTTTCTACACTCTTTTGTTATTCTACCACTATTTTCATGGAAACTGTTCAAACAAGCTAAATTCATTAGTTGTTTCAGCTCTAATCCACCTCACTGAATACATGGGGAGTGGGGAACCGTTTCAAATTCCATTAGTAAGAAGTAAGTTCCACTCAAATATCTTCTTCAGAACTGTTACTTTGTGGAGCAGAATTCCAACTGGATGTTTTCATGACAATCTTAACCACTTTAAGTCTAGGCTTAATCGTTATCTATCCCACGTATTCACAAAAACTGCACCCCTTACTTTTACCATTCACACTACAACCGCCTTCAGTTAACCCTCTACCTTGAGTGACCCTTGAGCTTCATGAAGTTTATATTAGTTTTTTTTAAAAGTGCTTACCTGTTAAAATTACTTATAACTCTTAATAACCCTGTAAATTTTTATCACCCCTTATTTCATATCTCCATATGTTTCAGCTTATTTAAATATTGCTGTCAGAATTCCAAATTGAAAAAAATGCTCTTTTTTCATAAAACAAATTTACTGACACTCTCAGGGGCCTTGAGGGTCACATGACAGTCTGATTGTAAGAATAGTTCAGTTTCTTCTTAGACCTCAAGGGAGACACTGGTTTAGCAAAAAAGTGAATGCCATGCATCCTTTACAAGAATATAAAATATATCACCAGGGCTGTACCATGTACTTCCTAAGGACATTACAAGTAAGATCTTCCTTTTATTTTATTTGTCCTTCTATGTACTGTTTGCTATATTCATATATGTATTCAGCTTCACTGGAAAAAATTGTAACAGATATATATATATATATATATATATATATATATATATATATATATATAGGATTTTTCTGTTGCTGAGGTGATGTGTTATCACCCATGGGGATTTTCATATTGAAATGGTCATCCAACATCATTGAATTAATCCTTTTTTAATTTATATTTGCTCTGTAATATTTTATTACATGGAGCTCTCTTCCTGTATCATTTTTTAATATTAAAATAAAATTTTTAATATTAATTAGGATCAGGTTTTTGGAATTTACCTTCCTGCTTTTTCCACTTGGATTAAAGTATCTGAATTAAAATATATATATATATATATATATATATATATATATATATAAAAATTTTGATATGATATATTAGTATATTTCACGATTGTATATAGACTGTTTTCAGACATAACTCACTTTTGGGAATTAATTTCTTTGTGTTGTTTGGTCATTTCTTTTGCTGTGTTAGTATATCACAGTTAAACAAATGCCTGTAGTGGGCCATGGAGAGTGGAAAAAACCAAGATATTTCTCCTTTTTTTGCAAACACCTAATTACTGATATGCTTTTATTTTTTCTGCACATTAAACCTCGATTGCCCAAGTTAAGAAAATAGACTTTTTATATCTATTGGGTTAGCCATTAGTTGCCTTGTAATCTACATATATTTTTTAAGTTTTACGTAGTCCAACACCATGTGCTATACTTACTGAAAAAGATAAAATTCTCCATGAATGACTTTTTGATACTAATTTAATGAGTGCTTACCTGTAAACACAAATAACTGCTTCTGTGATTTGTATTATCTTGGTCTTGATGGCTCTGCATTAAGCTATTTCTTGCTTATATCGATCGATAGAGAATGTGAAATTCTCTCTTATGCTGTAATCAAAGATAAATCTAATTTCTGGAGCTAAGATCAAAGTATATGATGATTTTTCACTTACACGAATGTATATTAATGTATAAATTTATTACATCATTACTGCTCCTTTGTTTATAACAAGAGAAATGAGGCAAATGCAACAACACTACCCAAAGTTGATTTAAAACTAGCATCAAGTAATAGGACAAGTGATTCACCAGGAATTGTGCAAGGAACTTCATTTCAACTAGCAAGAGTACCTAACATGGTCCTGGAAAAATAACTTTTAATACAAGAACAGTGAAAAATAATATTTGTTTTAATATATTTATTTTATACAGTCCAATAAATGAAAAAAAGAATTTACATTATGTAAAAGTAACTTTGACTGAAAAAATACTCAGATGCACAAAAAATAATGCAGTCTTTTAGGCCTTCTGAATACACTGCATAAATACTTCTCTTGTGGTGATACCAACTGAGCAAAAGCGATGGACCGGATGTTTGCTCTCTCACGACAAAAAGGCAAATGACCAAAAGTCGTCCATGTGCTGCTGGATCCACACAGATGTTCCGGTTGAAAAATATTAAATTTCTATTTCTCAAGCCTACGCAAATTTTATTTATCAGCCAATGGGAAGCCCAGAATCAAATACAAGTGTGAAATCCCAAAGGAGCTGCTGTGATTTAAAAAGAAGATAGAAAAGAGATACAGGCAGACCCCAGCAGGCAGACCTCAAGGAGAAGAGTGTAATCAATATCCCCTTGACCTAAGTCAAGTGGCTACTATGCTAAAAGCAATAGTTGTTTCCAGTTAAAGCAAAACCATAGACTTAAAGAAAAATGAATAGATGTAAGTCAAACTTTGATTTCCTGGTATCGATATCAAATAAATTTTTTTGTTGTAAACTGAATTTTGAAGGCGAAATTAGTCCTCTGAGTAAATGGTATCATGGCTGAGACAAAGAACTACAATTATACCTACTTAGAGCCAAACCCCAAGCAAAAACTAAAATAAAAGGGCTGAAAAAAATAGAGACATACTGGCAGATAAACAGACACACACACACA
This sequence comes from Ascarosepion bandense, assembly GCA_037127315.1. NCBI lineage: Eukaryota > Metazoa > Mollusca > Cephalopoda > Sepiida > Sepiidae > Ascarosepion > Ascarosepion bandense. Next base: position 10,057,075 of record JBBBDQ010000145.1, read on the forward strand.
ACCATCTTGCCTTTTATATATATATATATATATATATATATATATATATATATACTATCGATTTTTCTGCACTATTGTAATAACTGCAACCTTGAAACTTCTGAATATCGTTTCTTATGTCTTTGTCTATGAGTGTATCAAATTTGATTAAAATCAGACCACTCCTTCTATAACCCAATTTTTTCGATTATCGATATTTATCGGGGGTACCTCAACACAAAACCTAGCTAAGAACACTTGCAGATGCTTATCGTACAACTGTGTAAATTTTCAAGAAAATCAGTTCAGCCATTGTGGAGTCTATAGGTAATGGACACACATACACACACAAAGTTCCATTTCTAAATAAGTTTAAATCAACCTCAATGGGTTGTTTAATGCTGACAAAATTTTTACAATAAATTCATATGAATAGAATATGTATTGTTTATAAGAAATCAGGTTGTAGATCAGGTTTCATTGACGTATTTTTGTAAAAACGTTTTTGTCGAGGTCAGATGTATTATTGGTATGTATAGTTTATCGTCAAATATATATTGCTGTTAATATTTTTTTCTTCAAAAATATTTGCTGGTCATAATTTTCTTCATAAATATTTGCTGGTCATAATTTTCTTCATAAATATTTGCTGGTCATAATTTTCTTCATAAATATTTGCTGGTCATAATTTTCTTCATAAATATTTGCTGGTCATAATTTTCTTCATAAATATTTGCTGGTCATAATTTTTTCCCCTAAAAATGAATTGCTAGTTATATTTTTTCATCCAAAAAAATATTGCTGAAATGTTCACTATAAAAATCTATTTTTATACTTACATAGTGTGCTGACCCTAGTTTAGAGGTCAACTATTTACCCATAGCTGGGATACAAACAGGTGCTACCACCCAAGATCAGGGTAGACCTGGAAACAACAGCAATTAAGAGGGGATTCTATCCTTCTCAAATTTTCCCAATTAAAAGCGTTGCTGCTGGATGCATTTTATTGTCAAACCCAGGACCCAAGTGTAGTTTACCATCATACCCAGGACACTAATAATTTGATATTTGTTTTAAATGTTGTGTAATTGTTTTAAATGTTGTCTGATTTTCATTTTTATAGGTTACATAAATTTTAAATTGATATCTACTCAGTAGGAATATGATATAATATTTATAACTTTCAGTAAGAAGAGGTATATATTTTGTCTAAACTGATTAATAGAATGTTCTAATAATGTGTCCACTATCTCTGTCAGTTTTACTGAATCTTAATTTCTGTCGTTTTTTTACATTTATTTTTCATGAACATGACAAGGTCTTCAATGTCATCCAGCTCATTTAGAAATATCTAAGCTATTTTCTATATATAACAGTTTTCTCAGATCAGTGATTAAAAGTAATTAAATCCCTTAAATCTTACAGAAGACAATCCTTCATCAGATCTTATTGACTGGCACTAAGCAATCACAAAAAAACATCTTTACTAATTAACAAAACTACATCATTTTAAAGACTATCAACAACAGAAACAACTAAAATGAATTGTGCATGTAACTTGAAGGAAAAATAATGACATAATCAAGACACTGACTTTCTACACTCAGTCAGTTAAGTGCCATACGTGATACACACTTTGGGCGATCATGTCTCGAAAGAGACATGACTGACTGGGCAAAAGATTATCCCGCAGTAGGTTGCCATTGCTTTCTGCGGTAGACTAGTTGCCAGCAAAGGCTATAGAACCCAATCTGTCCTGTTATTTAACCCATAACTGGAAGAGACGGATTAATACCTTTCCCAAGGGTATTTGCGCGTAAGTGAATGCAATGAATTCAACTGGAATTCGAACTCGGCTCCCCGATTTCTCAATCAGAGCTGATATCCACTGCACCACAACGCACATCCAATTTCTACACTACTTTAAACAAAAAATTACAAATGAAACACCCATCAGTACAAGAAAGAGCAATAACAGTAAACTTGAAAAGCCAATTATTTTTAAAAATTATATAATCTTTCTCTTAAAAAGATAAAGATTTTATAAATTTTAATGAATAGTAATGCTGTTTGATCAATGAATGCTGAATGTTTCTTGTATGGAAACAATTGATCTCACCATTATCATTCAACTAAGTATAAAGCCTTCTTTTGTATCAGAAATAGCAAATACTGAGTCAGACTTAGGTGTGTCCACTTTTCTATTTTTTGTATTACCATGCTTCTATTGCTAATTAATTTTCTCTCTACAAAAGATGTTATACTTTAAACACAGGCTTGATTTTTCTGTTTTTGTATGTTGTGAACACTGTTACAATTATACAAAATGTGGGTCACTTCAAATAATCGACCACAAGAAAAGAAACATGAAGTTAAAATAACAATATATATATATATATATATATATATATATATATATATATATACTAGCAGTATTGCTTGGCGTTGCTCAGGTGTAATGAAAGCTTTAAAACTAATCCATGGTCCTGGGGCTCAAACTCTTTGGACATTGGCACGAAAGACTAAAAAGCAATAGATCTTTCCAGTTAAAGCGAAACTCTAGACTGTAAGAAAAATGAATGGATGTAAGTCAAATTTTCATTTCCTGGTATTGATTTATATATATATATATAGAGAGAGAGAGAGAGATTTTCTGCAATATTGTAAGAACTGCAATCTTGAAACTTCTGAATATAGTTTCTTATGTCTTTGTCTATGAGTGTATCAAATTTGATTAAAATCAGACCACTCCTTCCATAACCTGATTTTTTCGATTATTGATTTTCAATATTTATTGAGGGTACCTCGACACAAAACCTAGCGAAGAACACTCGCAGACACTTACAGTACAGCAGTATAAATTTTCAAGAAAATCGGTTCAGCCATTTTGGAGTCTATAGGTAATGGATACACGCACACACAGTTTCATTTATAAATAAGTTTAGATAGATTTAGATATTCAAATGCTTCATATATGTCTGTTAACATTTCCATGTTGTTATGTTTCTTTTATTATGTTATGGACTCCATTACTATTATACAAAATGTGAGTCCACAAATATATATAAAATTAAAATAACATAAAATATTAAATATATCTCTAATAATTAAAGATATCTATTCAAATGGTACATTCATGTCTATTGTTGATATTGGTTCAAAAGAGAGAAATTCTAAATTGTCTGCCAAGGTGGAAATAAGGCAGAGCTGTCATTGGCTCATCTATTGACTAATCAGAGAACATGATTACAGCAATACTGTGAAAAAACCTATGGAGTGACCATTTCCTTTATTTTTTTATTTTTTTTAAAGAGTGTTATTACAGTTATTACTGAAAATTTTTTGTACAGTTTGGGGTCTGAAAATTGAGACTTCTTCCAATATTTTTGTAGAGTTTATTGTCTATAATCATATCTACATAATGCTTCTAATTTAGTTTCCAATGTGATATTTTTTCTTTCTTTTTTTTTTTTTCATGCACAGAGAGCAAATGTACACAGTGCATGTTTAACCATGATTGCAACAGGGACAAATAAAAGAATACATATGCAGAGGGAATATTGTAAAGAGCAGTTTTTACTACCATTGATTTAAAAATGAAATAACATACACTGTATTAACACTTTGTTGCATTTCTATGGCTACTGTATACTTCACAAATTTTAATTTTACAGTATTTGCTTTTAATTTTTTTTCTCATTAACCTTAAAACAGCATTTAATGAGATGAAACAAAGCAAAGGCTTACTGTATCAAACATAATCAACTTGAGCGTTTGATGTAGACCATGTTCACTTGTTCATAAAATGAGTATAGGCCTCATGATGTAACCAGCAGCGATTTAAAATACTAACTGATTTCCAATATTTATCTCATAGGAAACATAAGTAATATTAGAATTTTAACTGTTTTGAATTTGTTTAAAATTCTCAGTTGGTTTTAACATTTTTGTCATTATCTGTGGGAATATAGTCATTTTTAGCAACTGCTTGAACATGCATGATTAAAGTGAAATGAGAAAACCAAAATATTATTGAAATTATATTGCAAGGAAGTTTCAGTATTAATTTGAAACCTTTGAAATGACTTTGATTGAAAAATAATTCAGTACAATAACAAGTGTTTTCACAGAGAACACAAAATTTGATACTGAAATCTGAACACACATTGGGATAGAAAAATCCACTTTCCAAAAGCTAAGCAAAGTATTAATAAACAGAAAAGTTTTAGTATTTGTCTGTAGATAAATACTAAAATTTTGACTCAAAGAGTTGTGAGTTCAATACAAAGTCACAGCAGTGGTGAAACAAATAGCGTCAAGAATTTAGTTAAAGCGAGATAACTACATGGATATCAGAACTGACATCACACATGGAATAATATACCCCAGTGATTGTAATGAAGGGTTCAGTTAGAAATTCTTAGTACCTGAAGAAGGCCAGAGCATACAATGACCAAAACATCATGAACTTGGCAATAAAGATGAAAACAATAGTTCAAACAATGTGAAGAGAGAAATTTTATGAAACAAACAAAAGTACTGAACTGCTATGTGATATTGAAATTAAATGCTGGACAATCTCTTCACAGATGAAAAAGAGACTTGAGGCACCAGAAATGTGGTTCTCCAGAAGGATGCTGATTATACTATGGTCTGTACATCTCAGAAACAACAAAAATTTAGAACAAAGTAACAAATCAAATTTCTTGGTCATATCATTAGAAAATAAGACTCTAAAAATTTGACACTCACAGAACATGTTGAAGGCAAGAAGAAAAGAGGAAAGCAAATTGTTGGCTGAACAAGGATTAAAAAGAGACAAAACAGCAAGCCTTTCTTAAAGTTAAAAAGATAAAGTTGTGGAGAGTCATGATCATTTATGTTTTGAAGAGACACAGCAAATAAAAGAAAACAGCCTCAATTTTTTTGTATTTCCAGTCTGTACTGACTTGTGCATATGTTCCATTACTTATTGCTTATTTCAATAGATATTAGCTGTAGCACTGGACATTGCCAAGAGAATTTTTCTTTAAATTAAATTGAAAAAAATGGAGTTTTATTTGTATGAACAGTGGAAAGAGATGAAATAAAAATACGATGCAGATAGGGAGTGATTTTTTTCATGATATTTTCAGAAAAAGTTACCAGAATTCTTTTCCAGGCACAACTTAATTCTCTTCCCTCTCCATTTAATAAAGTCTTCAATCTGCCTCTTTTACCTGTCCTTCTTGCTCGGATCAAAATCTAATATCTATTCTTCATTTCTCTGCTGTGTTTCTGTTTTTAGACAGTTCATGGAAAATATTTTAACACTTCCAGGAATTCAAACTCTACAGCAGAACCTCCCTTAATGCACAATAGGTTGATGGACATCAATACCAGTGTAACGCTGGTCACCAGGATTAGGCAGTTTGTATGTATGCATCAGGGTACCCTACATGAAATCAACTTTGTTTCACATTCTCTCAGCATGTAGTGGTGGGAAAATAACCCATTACCTGGCCTTTTGTGTAATATTTGCCTTTGGGTGGATGAAAAACATTTTATCTCTTAATTGTATTCTGTCTGAAGACAGAAATACAACAAATAAATGAGAGATGCCTTGTCCCAGGGATTCCAACCCTGCAGCAACACTGACCTCATTGCACCAAAGAGGGAGGGACAGTGGAATATCAACACCAGCTGTATGATGGATGGCTTTGGAAACTGGGCTAATTTTTTTTTTTTTCTCACCTTATCCCAGATGTACATGTTTGGGCTCCCAAACTGAAACCAACCTATAACTGTGGGGGGGACAAATAAAGACCAAGTGTGGTTGCTGCTCTTCATTTCACTGTCATGTTTCTGTCTTTGTGCAGGGCAATGTTCAGCAATGAACAATGCCTAGTTCTGAATATCCCAATAATTTGGCTGCATTTCCCTGATTGTATTAATGTTACTTTACAACACATTTTTAAGACTGTTTTCAGAAATTTCTTTCATTGAACAAATCTATTCTATAATGATCATGAACATTTCATGTTGTTTCTGAATCAGTATTGCTTTTTTAATTTCATAGATTATTACATGTCTTATGAAATCCATGTGCACGTTAACTTTGGTGAGGGACAAGTTTTAAAATAAATTATTTGAATTATACTGTTCCAGTGTAACCACTAAATTAGAAAATACTTTCATGATAATGTTTGGATGAGCTCTTGCTATGGTGCCTAGACTTTTTGAATTTAAACACAGTCCTAGACTGGCATGAGGATATCATCAATTTAAATACTTGTAACAGCAAATTTTATGTTAACAGTTTCTTTTGTCAACATTTTTACTGAAGGAACTCTCTTCCAGCTCCATGCTTTCCAGCCAACATTCATCTTCAAAAATTTAAATGCAATGTCAATCACTATCTACTGTTCTTTTAATTACTTATTCTATTCTGGTTTATTAGTAATATTTCTGTTCCTAATCTCCCACACTCAGTAACCTCTTGTCTCTTAGTGGCTTTACCACATTGCATAGGGTGAACTCATTAAAAACAAAAAAAAACCCACAGTATGAACACAAATGAGTAATTATCATTATCTATTAAGCATTTTATAACAAAAATGATTCAGTCTATTACTAACTGATTTTAGGTATTAATTATGGGCTGATAAAATTTCAAACATTGATAATGAGAACACCTAATAAATTTTGGATATATTTATAGGATGATTTTATAAATGTCATTCATACAATATAATATAGTTAAACTAACAATATAAAATGAAACAGTCTGATAGAAAGTTATTTGATGCATTGGATGTATTAAAATAGTGTAATGTTATGGCAACAAAGGAGAAACCAAGTCTTACCTTGGAAAAGAATTTGTTTTCTTTGTGCTATCTGTTTAAAAAAAACCCTTATTCATGATCAGGTTGACTTTAGTAGACCTCAAAATATGGTAATTGCTGCACTTCATTACCAGTCTCGACCAATCACAACCTTTCTTACTTCAATAACAGTCTACTTTAGACCACATGATTATCTTGAATCTTCACAGGTGAACAGATAGTTATGTGTTTACCCTGGTATTTTCAGGCATTGGTTTTGCTAGATTATTATTTAACATTAGCAATTATAGCCTTAGACATGTCTGTGGATCTGAATCTCTCCATTGCTATTTACCTTAGATGTGGAGACGGATGATGCTCTTATTAATAAAAAAAAGAAGCAACTTTAAACTCATTGATTACACAAAGAATCATCTTGATTTCAATGATTCATGAAAAGTTTCAACTTCAAAATATAAAATTGTTCATAAATTCAATTTTCTAGCAACTGAAAGCAAACAATAAAAAGAAAAAAAATCAACGTCTATATTAACCAGTTTTAATCAGTATTCTCAATTTATCTAAGTCCAATCAATTTTGAAATATAAAGCCAAAATGAACAGGCTCTTTCTTTCTTAAAAGTACTTAGCTGTGACATAATTGACAGTTTTTTCAAACCCACTTGAGATCTTTTGAGTTCTAGTCAATACATTATGAAGAAAGTTTTTTTTTTTTATATACTCATCAACTTGAAACCCAGTAAATATAAGACCTTTGAAAAATTGTTAAATATCAAAACTCATTACACAAACCTTTCATATCGTTTCATATCTCCAGTGAATAAATGAAAGTAATGTCCATAAAAATATACACATACATGTTGACATACATAGTCTATACTATACTATTATATTTTGTGGATACATATTTGATGTTGTTTGTTTTTTTTGTTAAGTTTTTTTTTTTTAAATGTATACAAAGATCTGTTTTGTAGGGTTTGAACATGTATAACCCTTATATAACAGAAAACACAGTATATCCTATCATGCTTTTTTAGACCTCTCTGAGCTGGATGCAGTTTGGAACCTTGTCAAAGGGCATATTTTTATTATTAAAGACTCTTGACAAACAAAAACTGGTAGAAATCAACCAGTCTGCTCAAAAAAAAAAAAAAAGAAAAGAAACAGATGTCTTCTCAAACATCCACGATAATATTTATAGTAGTGAGAAATAATGCTGGATTAAAATTCATTAATTCATTTTATGTGTGAGTGTGTGTGTGTGTATATATATATATATATATATATATAAAATCCATAAATGGTGAGGAAAATCCATAAAGATCTATTTAATATAAATTTAATTGCTGGAAGAAAGCAGCCTAGCCAAAAAAATTATAGTTTCCATCAGACATGTATGAATGCCCGACATCCCCAAACATTTAACCTACATTTTATATTTTCAAAATTGACCTTCATTCTGATTATTAAATTAAACACAACCATATGATCTAAATTTTATGTTTTCCCCTTCCATATTAACTCGTTAATAAGCAAATGTATTGTTTTCTGCATTCAAATGTAAATCAATGACTGCCAAAAACTTTCAAGTTTAGAAATTTTTTTTCAGTTTGAAGAGATGGGTACAAAAAACTTACCCATCGAAATAAATTATAATTCATAACTGCTTTAGATGATGTGTAAAGTTTTTGTTTGTTTTCCTTTATAGGCAGCAATCCCTCTTTTATATAAGGTTCGGTCACTTTGTCGGGCCAGGAAGTTTTTTTTCAACTGAATCCATTTTGGACATAGACGAATCAACCATTGGACCATGCATGGAATACTGTTGTCATATCTGGTCAGGTACCCCTGCTGTTTGGCTCAGTGTTCTCAACAGGCTTCAAAGGAGAATCTGTAATTTGATTGGTCCTGACCTGGTAGCATGACTCCAACCTCTTTCTCATCAGCGTGACATGGCTTCCCTCTGTCTCTTTTAGAAATATTTTCATGGCTTCTGCTCTGACGAACTTAGGTCACTGGTGCCACCTACACAAGAATTAACTCAAGCAACCAGACTGGCAACAAGGTCTCAACCCTTTTACAGTTAGATCAACCAAATGCAGCCGTCAATTCTACTCCAGCAGCTTCTTTTCTCTTTTTCCCACCTGTGGAACTCCCTTCCATATAGTTGCTTTCCTGATGTCTACAACCTCCAGAAATTTTAATGCAAAGTTAATTCCCATCTCTTATCCACTTAACTCCAGCCTTTTCTGCATCACCCTGTGTATATTGTTCTTTTCCTTTCTCTCTACCTTCACAACTGTCTTCCCATTCTTCTCTTGCTCTTTCTCTTTCACCACCTGTTGCTGGTTCGTCCTTGTCTTCACTCTCCTCCTGCCTAAAACTTTAACTCTCTAATGTAGCATCCTGCACATTAGTGGCAGTACTGCCTTGCTTGAGGTGAAATGATTAAAAAAAAAAAAAGAAAAAAAGAAAGTTGTATTAAGAATTACAGACAAGGTGCTGTGGTTAAGTTTTTTATATAATTTTTCATGTGATCTCACAATCTTTTCTTTTCAGTAGATAAATTATATAAAAATTGTCCAAATGTTTTCTTTATCCTAGCACTTTTGGCTATACTTTTAACCATTATCAAGGATAATGTCAACCTGAATGTCCACTGATATTTATATATGCTTTATCCTGGTTATAGAGCACTTTTGACCCATAAAGATAACATCTTAAAAATATATCATATCTATCCATACATATATAAAGAGTGAGAAAGACAGTGGGGACATAGAAATAAACTCTGCATGGCAACTGTCAGTTTAACTCCTCAAGCAGTCTTCAGATCTAGATTTAGTTAGAATATCACTTGTCAATCACTATTCAGTGTCATTTCTGTACCCACCCTGTCTACATCCACAAATGCTCAATTTCTGATCCTGAACACTATTTCCCTATAAATATGGCAAATTTTAAACAATATAACAACAGTACATTGTTCACATAAATCACCCTAATATTTATACAGACTAAGGAATCATTTATTATGAATTAAATATTGCAATTTAATCAAATACCGAAATTCAAAAAGAAAAATTGTTATTATCTTAATATTTAACTTGAATATTATACATTATTTAAGTACAACTCAAGTAATACATTTTAACTTTGTTTTAGATTTTATATCATTTATAGAATTATTTAAAAAGTTCTATGACTTTATAAAAATAAAAAAATTACCTGTATATAAATAACTATAATTCACTAAGAAATCCACTTCAGATTAGACATACAAAGATATCCATAAAACTTCCTGTTGATATAAGTTGAATGAACTATTTTATTAATATATATATATATATATATAGTCATCCGCAGACAGATCTGTTTTGCTGTATTACAGCTCATCAGTACGTTAGACTCCAATTGCTTTTTAACCCAGGATTGAAACCCAACTGAATTGGTGTCAGTCGGCAATTCTATCTCTGGGCTATGGGCGTTCGGTGGAAGACAGCAGACCTTTTAGCGCATATATTATCATTATATGCACCCAATAGCTAGAGTGCTCTAATTCATTTGACTGAATGAGTGATGTGCACATGCTAGAGTAGCTACTGTTTTTCAAAGTCTACCATTCTTCCAGAGTGCGTAATCAGGGTGTGAAAGCGTAAATATTGTCTTTTTTGTGTATATATATATATATATATATATATATATATATATATATATATATGATAAAAGTATAGAGGTATTACTATATTTATTGGTTAAAATGCTCACTGTCAAAGATAGAGCATATGTAAATATAAAAGTGTACATTGAGGTCAACACTCAGTGGCAACAGTCTTCTTCCTGCTTAAACGCAGCTTTCAGGCCATGTGTGTTAAGTTATTGCTTGACTATGTATACTAGTCAGTGGTGCATTATGAGTTTAAGGTCTGTTGTATTATCCTGATGTATACTGAAGTGGATGCTAACAGTTAGGTTTCAAATTATTCCAGGGATTATTGAGTAAAAATAATTGTGGATCAAAATGCAGTTAACGGTTGCTATGTTATAGCGATGTTTGTTAGCTCAACTGAATATAAAAAAGTTATCTTAGACATTCTGGAGTCTGTCGACCCAACCATCACCGTCCTGCATCAAGGTTGTAAGGTCATTAGGGTTACATTTTATGTTATAATATAGCTGGTCACTGTAGGGGACCAGCTTTTCTTGCACCATGGCTAGATGCCCAGTAAGTAGATAACTCACAAGTTCTTTACTCATCAGCAATGCAACTCACATTCTGCATTCATACAAGATTGCAGCAACATTGGGATGCATCCATAGAGCAGTGATTTAGTTGGATGTTGTCTCCAAGAGATGTTAAGTATAGCACTTAGCATCAAAAAGTAGGTTCTGTTGAGCTTAGATTCTAGAGTCTTGATTAATGTCCAAGCATTGGCAGCATACATCAGAAATGCCTCTACAGGAGTTTGAAATATGCTCCGTTTGGGGTTGTCTGATAAATCAGATTCCTACATATCCAGGCAACCATGAGTATTATGAACTAACGTTATTGTATTCATTGTTTAATTGAATACTTTATTATTTGTTGTTGATTATTATTGTTATGTTTCCTTGAGTTTATGTGTGCAGTGTAGGTTATTAATTTGCTTGTTCTTCATGTAATTTGTTAAATTATTGATTTTTATTTATTTTTTTGTATTCATTTTTAGTTTTCAGTTTTTAAGTAATGTTGTAAAAATTTGTTTTTGTGTCTGCATTTTCAGATGAGTTCTGATCGTTTCAGGAATTTTTTTTTCCAGACAGAGTTTATAGCTTTTTAATTAATTGTAGTAGGCTGATGGATTCTTATTTTCTAATCTGACATTTTTTATTACTTCAAATGCTATTTTAGTGAATCCCCATATTTGAGTAAATGCTCCATCTACTAGCCTGCACACTTAGAAAAACCTAATAAAGAAAACATACTCTTCAGCAGGATTCAAATATGCATCTTCTTCTACAGGAGAAATCACTGTCTGATCCGATTTCCTTTGATCACTCTTTGATGGAGAGTCACAGTCAAACAAAGTTCCATAAACAGACCATATACTCAGATATAGGTGTCCACTAAAAAAATGTTTGAAATGATATATATGGTCGGTGCAACGATTTGTGCCTGACTTTCCCTGTTAATATAAAATTACCACAATGTGACTATTGTGTGTGTTTTGGGGCTGATTTATGCTGTGTTTTTGGCTGAAACTTTGCATCATTCACTTCCAAGTCAGACTTGGTTAAATGTTGATGTTTTCTCGATAAATGAATGCCTTTAAAATGGTGCACATTTTCCATGTTGTGTCCTCTGAGTTTTGGAAAAGAGAAAGTGTCAGAACTGTGACAAAACCATTCAGAGTTTATTTGGATTGTATTCAGATGTTTAAAAAATGGTTTAGCAGATTTCGTCTGGGTGATTTTAATCTAAATAATCAACCACACTCTGGGTGATCTTCCAATGTTAATTAAGATTCTCTGCTTGCTACCATGGAGAATAAACTGAAGATTTTAATAGAAGAGATTTGTAAGACTTTGAAAATCATTATCTTAACAGTTTTTTTACTGTTCGAAGAGTTTTTGGTTTGTTTCCAAATGATATATGGGTGCTACATTCTCTGATGAAACTGAACAAGCTTAATCTTGTTTCTGCAGTAATATTTTGCTGTTATACCTGGAGAACGAACTGTTCTTGGACAGAATTTTCACAGGTGATGGAAAATCTTTTTTGCTAACATCCAATGCAAACTCACTTGTGAATTTGCCAAATTCTGTGGCTAATGCACACTTGCATTTAATAGTGTTGCTGTGTGTTTGGTGAGATTGCTGAGAAACAATTTACTTTGAGCTTCCTCTAATTGGCAAAATAATAACTGCAAAGAAGTCTGGTGATTAACTTACCAATCTCAGTGTTGTTATTCATGAAAAACTGCAGATTTTTGCAAATCAAAAAGCTGTCATTTTCCACCACCACCAAGATTGAATGTTGCAAACAAGACCTTGCAGAAGTTAAACAGTTAAAATGGTAAACCTTTCAGCACCCACCATATTTTTCTGAATTGTCTCATTTGAATTTTTATTTGTTCCAGTCTCTACATAACACTTCAAATGACAAAAGATTTGGGTCTGTATTGTCAATCAAAAAACTACCTCATAACCTTCTGTTCACAAAAAACACAAACTTTCTATGAAAATGATATGAACAAGTTTGTAGAACAATTGGAGACAGTTGTTAAAAACATTTGAGACTCTGTACATGATTAGTATATGTTTTTGTCTGTCAGATTTTGTTTAATTTTCAAAACTTTTCACACACACAAACACACATATATATATTTTATAATCATTTTACCCCAAGCAAGGCAGTATTACCACTGATGCACTGTGGTTACAATGAGAGGAGAGGGAAGACAGAAAAGAAAATGTTAGAGGTGATATTGCAGAAAGCAAAAGAGAGGTGGGAGTTAAGGAGATAGAGGATGGCAATTAATGTCGCATTTTAACTTTTGGAGAGTGTAACTATCAGGGAAGTTAGCCTGTGGAAGGGAGTTCTACAGGGGGAAGGGCAAGAAAAACTGCTTGAATAAAAGTGGCAGTTACATTTGCCAATTTTGATGGTAAAAAGTTTGGGGTCTACTTGACAATCTAGTTGTATGAGTAAATTCATGAGGGTGGGGAACCAGGGGATGAAGCTCATTACAGCAGAAGCTGTGAAAATACTTGTAGAAAAAACAGAGGGAAGCCACATTCCATCGATGGGAAAGTGGCTGAAAGTGAGGTACCAAATTCGAACTGATTACATAGCAGATCCTTCTTTGGATTTTGTCAAGAACTCAGATGAACAGCAGGAGCACTTGACCAGATATGGCAACAGTATTCAATGAACAGACGAATAGGAGATTAATGATGTACAAGATGGATTCTGTGAGGAAAAACTTCCTGGCTCAGTGCAGAGTCCCAAACTTCTTAGCAGTAGATATAGCTATTGATTTAATGTATTCATTCCCCTTGAGATCAGCTGAGAGAGTGAGGCCAAGGAGGTGCAGAGTATTGCTTTCAGGTAGACTAGTGTGATCCATATTAATAGAAGCTTCTCTGTGGTCATTAAAGGAGAGCAGCTTTATTTTGGAGGCATTAAAATTAACAAGCCATTCCTTACCCAAATTCATTGTAAATTAGAGGTTCCTTCTGAGAGCAGAAGCGAGGTCTACTTTGTCAGCCCTGGCAGATTTCATATTGAGAGGGGAGTAGATAGTGGTGTCATCTGCATAGATGCCAACTTGAGAACTGACTACATCAGGAAAGTCATTGATGAATATCAGAAAGAGCCTAGGATAGAGCCTTCACAGACACCCACATTCACAAAAAAGGATTTGGAATTATGACCATAATTTTACAATTTGACAGAAACAGATTAAATCAAACAATCATCCATTTATACTATAGCCTCATAGCTTGCACAGAACACCAACATGCTAAACTCTATCAAACATTTTCGAGATATCCAAAGCAACAGCCTAGGCTTTACCATTCTTGTGAAGGGTTTGATATAAGTATTTGGTCATGGCCATCAGTACATCAGCAGTAGACCTGGTCATGTGAAAGCCATAATGCTTGTCAAAAAATAAGTTATTGAATGTGAAAAGTTGAATCGTTTTAGCATTGATGTTAACCTTGAACACTTTGCCAAAAAAGCAGTAAAAGGTTGATAGGTCAATAGTTAGAGAGATCAGAGGGCTCTCCAGAGCTTTTAAAAACAGGAACTACATCGGAGGACTTCCAACAAGCAGGGAAGCAAGAAGCAGCAAGGCAATATATATATATATATATATATACACACACACATACACACACATCTTGCTGGAAGAAAGCAGCCTAGCTGAAAAAAATTATAGTTTTCATCAGACATATATAAATGCCCGACATCCCAAAACATTTCACCTATATTTTATATTTTCAAAGCTGACCTTCATTCTGATTAGTGAAATTAAACACACCCATATGATCTAAATTTTATGTCTTCCCCTTCCATATTAACTCTTTAATAAGCAAACATAGTTTTCTGCATTCAAATGTAAATCATTTTCACCAAATTAATTGAACATTAATGACTCAAATCTCAAAGCATACAAAATTTCCGTGTTGCAATGTAAATTAAATTAATTTTAAATAAATAAAAATTTAATTACATTACGCTCTACAATCTATGTTGTATTGAGCGCTTTTTTAAAAAGTAAATGCCAGAGAACTATGGATTTTAAGCCTATTGTTTCATTTTATCTGGAGATATATATATATATATATATACACACACACATACACACACCCACCCACATATATCTGTATATATCTGTGTATACACACGCACACACACACATATATTTATATATACATATCCCTATTTCTGTATATATATATATATATATATATATATATATATATAAATATACACACACACACACACACACACATATATATATATATATACACACACACACACACACACATGCACACACATATACCTTTGACCCCTTTAATTATTGGCCTTTTAGCTTCTTACCTCTTTTTGGCAAGGTATTTGAGGCTTGGCAACTCAGATCTCACAAACAGTATGGTTTCCGCTTTGCCAGGTCTACCACTGATATGCTAACAACAAACACTGAATATATATATATATATATAGATAGATAGATAGATATCTATATAATGACCTGTTTATTCGTTGTATAAGGATTACCATTCAAGTTTCCTGTCTGCCCAGGTTTGGGGATTTGGAAAATATTTTTGACAAGTTTTTTGTGAAATATGCGTTTTGGAATTCAATGTTTGTGACATTTTGAAAACCAACCATTGCAAATGTTTTCTTTAAAATTTTGTCCTTACCCTCAGTGAAGATTATATTGACCACCCTCATGTGAAAATCTTCTCAAGAGATGGATTGCAATTAAACTTTTTTATGGGGGACATTTGTATTGAAGACTACTGTTCAAATGAAAGCATCTATTGGAAAAAAAATGGTTAAATATAAAAAAAAATGATTCATGATGTCTGCAATTCTATTGGCTTCCATTGTCTGTATATTTGGCAAAGAATGAGCATCAGTTGGAACGCATGTATTAACATAGAATTCAATTTTGGCCTTCTTTAATTTGATTTATAAACATTGATGTATATGAAGGTATTCAAAAATATTCAAAGTGTATACATATTTTTAAGATATCCTGTAGAAATATGGACATGAAAATATATACAGAGAATTAGCATAGAATTGAAAAATTGAAACAATTCTTAATTATACCCTAAATTTCTGAAGAAGGTAAATAAGAAATGTTTTTTCCTGAATTGACTCCTACTTAATCACTTATGCAAGTGTTAAATTGTACTTGTAAATTCCCCTTTATTTAACTTGAGAAATTATTTATTATAAAGACTACTTCAAAATGACTCATTTCCATTGAATTTGTTAATCATCATTGTTATATTATTAGAATATTTTAAGGAAAATGGGAACAGAAAGGCTACTTGTACTTAGAATCAGAATGAGACAACTGCGATACATAATGGGTACAGATGATACTGAGAATAACAGTGAAGGCACATATGAACAATGAGGAAGTTTTAAGGAATATGAATACAGAAGGATGCTTATTTTTGGGAGCTGAATGAAACAGCTGAGACACAAAATGAATACAAATGATACTGAAAGTAACAGGGAAAGGAAATGAATAGGAAAGAATACTTATGATTTGTATCTGACTAAACCAGCTGAGACACTTAATGAGAGCAATGAGGAATTTTTAAGAAAAATGGAAGCAAAAGAATGCTTATACTTAGAATTCGAATAAAACAGATGGGACACATATCGAGTGCAAATGATACTGAGAACTGAGGAGCCATGTGAGCAAGGATGAAGTTTTAAGGAGAATGGAAATGAAAAGGCTGCTTATAATTAGAATCATAAAAGTTTGTTGAACTTTGTCTTGACATATAATAAAAAAAAAAGACAGCTTAGAAAATTTGTTTCTAAAGATGGACAGAGGAAACTGCTTGTAACTTTTACTCACCTTATTATATATCAGTGTGTTTGGGTGTGTGCATATATAAGAAAAATTAAGGCCGGCATGTTATTTCATGGGAAATCGGAAGTATAGGCCTATTTCAGGCAAACTATCATCAGCTTGTAACTTTTACTCACCTTATTATATATGAGTGTGTTTCGGTGTGTGCATATGTATATATATATATATATATATATATAAGAAAAATTAAGGCCGGCACATTATTTCATGATAAATCGGAAGTATAGGCCTATTTCAGGCAAACTATCATCAGCTTCCATCTTTATTTTACAAAGTATTTTACACGAATAGATTTGTGTAAAATCCTTTGTAAAATAAAGATGGAAGCTGATGATGGTTTGCCTAAAATAGGCCTATACTTCATTTTTACCATGAAATAACGTGTCTGCCTTAATTTTTCTTATATTTGCTCTGTATGTATTTATATACATACATATTTAGATCTCTCTTAGAGAGTTATCCTACCACTGTATGTACAGGATACACCTTTGGATTCTTCTATACACACACTGCATGCTGATATATAAAATTTATATGTACATATATGACACAGTGCAAAGAATTCTTGGGACTATTGTAATAAAAGAGAATCCACTTTATCTTTCTCCAAAGTGGATCATACAATAAAGTGTGTTAAAAAAAATAACAAAATTTAAGTTTGACTGTTGAAATTATGTCTCATTGAGTGACTGCTTGTAATAGTTTTCATCAATTGTGAATACACCAGAATGAAACAAAAATCTTTGGAAAAATATATTAAGAACATTCTTTGAAAATGAATGTAGCAACATTTAAAAATATTTGGAAATAAAGATGAATTTTTGGCAAATTTACTGGTACTATATAACAGCTAATTTTGAAATATCAAAAAAATTGATAAAAAATTGACAGAACTTGTAATAATATTAATCAAAAAAAAAATATTACAAATATTAGGTATGTTATGGTTTATAAAATGGTGAGTGTTCTAAAAATATAAAATGATAGACACACTAACGCCAAGAATTCAAAATTGGGCAGCAAAATAAGGAACCGTTTCTTTTGGTCTGAGTAGGAGGAAGAGTGGGATTAAGAAGTAGGAGTTAAGGACAGTAGTTTTGTGTAGGAGTTTTGAAAAGGGGAAGGTGCTAGTCAGTTGATGACTAGAGTCCAGAAGGGATAGGCTCGTTTACTATTAGCATCCCACAGTGAAGAGAATTTAGCTAGTCTGCTCCTGTATCCACACAAAATTTAAAGGTTGTAACTTGATGTAAAAACCAAAAATACCAAAAATAAACATCATTAATTCAAGTTTGTGTTATCTTCTAATTATACCAAAATGAAGCAACACAACAGGTACGATGAAGAAATTGTTATTTAGATTAGATAAAAATGGAAGTAACACTGACATTTAATTTCAACAGATTTATTGACCAAAATTACACAAAAAATATCTTGAAATACTAAAGAGTAAATTTATTCAGTAGAATCACCATTGACTTCTACCATGGACTCCAACTCTTCTGGACTTTCTTCTGATTTAAGTTGGTGAATGCTGCCATCATCCTTGTTTTCAGTTCATCTTTGGTGTTACAAGGAGTTTTGTAGGTTACTTTCTCAACTGTGACCCACACATAATAATCAAAAGGGTTGCAGTCTGAGGAGTTAGGTGGCTAGATGTGGTTTCAGAAATTGTTTGACAGCCATCACTGAGTTCTCCTGTTTTTGTGGCATGGTTCAGAGTCCAGAGACCGAGGGTTTTTGAGCAGCCACCCTCTTGACCCAAGACAGCATTACTTCCAGTAGGCCTACATCAAGGCACTTGATGTAGGTCTCTCTTGAGTCTGAGGCCTTCACCAATAAACCCAGAAGGTTTTATCTCATAAGAATGATTAGAGTGAGTTTTCCAAGCTTCTGTACCTTTGTAATCACCATTAGACTCATCCAACTCTTTCTGAATTCTCTGCACTGTCCTCAGATTGACAGCTGAACACACAGATATGTTTGTATTGGAGCTTCTGGTGCAAATGCCAAGCAGTACAGCATGCTGTTTCCACATTTCTAGCAGAGTGAATTGCATCATGGTGTTCTTTTTCTCAATAATTATACCCAACTGACCCTACTATACTGTGCAGTTGACAAAATTAAAAACAAACAGCACACATGCATGAAATTAAAAATATAAAATGATGACAGTTTACCCATATATATACACACGTACACACTCAGATATATATATAAGGCAGAGAGAGAAAGAAAACAAGTGCATATAAGTACTTATGATCAGGTTCTCCACATGGGCGGTATAGTCTGTGTCTTGGTTTAAGAGTCCTTTCTTTGAGAAGTCCTTAAGAATATCTGGTATCAAAGCTTCCCCGTGCACTATGCAGAAATCAAATATCCCTGCAAAAATAATCTTAAACAACATTTATCAAACTTGAAACTTGACAACTGTTACCTTTAAAAATGATATAAAACTCAAGAGGCTCATTAAGCTTAAATGATCTGTAGAATGTAGGCAGTTCTTGAGAACTTTGTTGATAGACATATTAATTCTAGTTTCTTTTTCTTTTTTATCTAAAGAATTGGCAGAAATTCAAAATAGGAATCCTACTTCACTGAGTATTATGGATTTGGTATCTTTGTGATTCAAAAGCCAAAAATACATATATATCAAACTCTACACAAATATACATACACACATACTTTTCACAACACAATGATTAGCATACTTCTGCTTTTGAATTCAATCCTCACATACTGTGGCCTTGTTTTTAACTAAGCTGTTCTTTGTAAATAATCCCACACATATATGCATATGCCGGTTCTTAACTAAACTATCCTTTGTAAATAATCACATACATAGGTCTGATTGCAGTTTACTTTTTTTTATTTTCTGTGTACTTCTCATTGGACAACGTAATTTCTCACATAAGCATAAGACTTTTCACTTAATATAAATTGATAGTCAGTTTTACTTTGTTGATGATTTCAGGTCAGGTTTTTGATACCATTTAAGCATCCTTGCAATGCTTGCTGTCATTATTTTCATACATAGAAATATATTATGAATATGATGTCAAATATCATTGTTGTTTTTATTATAATTATGTTAAATATTGATTTTAGTTTTATTTCAATTTCACGTCATGTTTTGTGTACAGATTAAATGAGCTTGCAATTCTTGTCTACTTTTCTATACACAAAATCTTTTTATTATTTTAATAATGTGTTAATTTTAATATTAGAATAACTTCATGTTTGTTTTTAAATTAGGAAAATTGCTTTATTTCAGTGAAGTCTCTCTCATGTTTACGAGATGTAGAGCTCCCTGTTTGTATGCATGTGTGTGTGTATATATATATATATATATATATATATATAATATCCATGCACGTCACCTACTATATACATAGGTAGATCATATCATTATGCTAATGTATTTATTTTATTTTACATAATAATCTCCTTCCTTACCAGTAGATTTTAGTCAGAGATCAAACATTATACAGTAAAAATTTCAGATTCAAATTCAGTTAATAACTTATTGATCCTGCTTTATATTTTCTGTAATTTTGCAGCAGTTAATCCTACGTTTCCTTTGTTTTATTTTTTCTATCTAAACAATATTTGATATTATCACTTCTGCTGACTTTTTTTGATTCATAAAGAGTCAGGATGTGCATTGTGGTGCAGTGAATATTGGCTCAACAAGAAATTGGGGAGTTGAGTTCAGATTAAAGATGAATTCCTTTCATTCACTGACACACAAATACCCTTGGGAATGATATTTATCTCTTCCCTCCAGTTATGGGTTAGATAACAGATCAGATTGGGTCCTATACCCTAGGCTGGCAACCGGCCTACCACAAAAAGTAATGGCAACCTACTGCCTAATAATCTTCTGCCCAGTCAGTCATGTCTCAATTGAGACATGATTGCCCAAGCATGTATTACATTTGGCACTTAACTGACTTAATCTATATAGAATTATTACTGTCTTCATCAGTTATCGTCTATTCTTTTTCTTTATTTATGTGCTATGCTCTTTCAGGACAGTCTCTCATGACTCTCTATAACCTCCTGTCTTTTGTAGCTCTAAGTAATGTTTTTCTTTTTACTATTCCTTCTAATATCTCTTCTATTGTTCATTCACACAATCTCATTTGGTAGGTACTTGCTCTGCCTCTAGTGTGTGCTTTGAGTGTTGAATTCTCAAAGACATTTTCTCATTATGTGTTCCCAAAATTTCGACTTTTTTGGGTTTTTAAGTATGTGTCTTTGTTTGTGAGAATATTTTAAAAACTGTTTGACAATTTCCTATTATGAAGATGAGATTTAAGGCAAACAACGTTGTGGTTCTTTGGACAAATGTTGAGAATATTTTCGGAGCATTGTCTGTCAGTATTGTCAACTACAAAAATATGTACATTTTTCCCACTTTTCATGATATTGGTGAACAGTTAGCAAAATTCTTATTTGGGAATTCTTTCATTGTGGATTATGCAAAAAGAAACCTTTTTTTCTTTAGAGTAAGGTTCACCCTGTACAAGACCTGGGGAATACTTGAGGTTGACAGAAGTAAGTTATATGGATAGAAGGGAAAGATAAAGGTTAACTTGAGACTTGCGTAGGTTAAGATTGTAGTGATCAGAGAAACATCCTCTTGGGAGTTGGTTCCACAGGTAAGTCATTCACAGGAAGAAGCTTTTTAAGTAGAACTTACTGCTTGTTAATAAAATACAGACATAATGTTGGTGGTTTACTACAATATAAGTGGCATGGCAGTTACTAGCCATGAAGGTTAGATCTGGCAGAACCAAGAAATGTTGTTTGTCTGGGCACATTCCATGGAAATAGCAATAGAGGAACGATAGACTCACCACATCCAACCTTTGAGTATGAGGTTGTAGGATAGAAAATAATTCTTCCCCAGCAAGGACTCAGAGACCCTTTTTAAGTGGAACTTACTCCTTGCTGATTAAATACAGAGGAAATTTGGGTAGTTTGCTACAATATAAGTGGCATGGCAGGTACGATCCATGAAGGTTTCATCTGGCAGAACCAAGAAATGTTATTTGTCTGGGTACTTTCCATGGAAGTAGCAATAGAACAATGAGAGACTCACCACATCTGACCTGTGAGTGAAGTTGGAGGGTGGAAAATAATTCTTCTTCAGCAAGGACTCAGACATTTTAAAACTCTATTAATACCCAGAAAGTGAGGACTGGACAGTTCTTGCCCAAATATGGCAACAATATTTCATTTTCAGTTGTTATCTGGCTCTGATAAGGGTAGAGGTTAGCATGAGCAGTCAGGTACTTAATGGAATGGTACAAGGAGCTGATTATTTCACCTGCATCTTTAGCAATGAATTGTTTATAAAAGTTCAACTTGGGGTCAGGTTTGAGTTTGAAGGCCAGTATTCTCTCAAAGCACAGTGCCTCCTTAAGTGGATATTGTGACTGGTGGTAATTTTTGGTCTGATCAGCAGTGGATGTTATTTTTAGATAATTATAGTTGTTTATAGTGTTTATCTTATTTTGTTTCAACTAATACACTTTATCCTCCCTCAGGTGTATTCTTTTTTTATTTTTTCATACATAGTGTGCACTAATGCTTTTATTGCATTTAAAACAGCATAAAAATGTGGCAAATATAGTGACTGAACCCAACTTATGTTGTTAAAATTGTGTCCAATAAAACTTTGAAATTTCAAAGGTTATTGATGCAGAAAACACAAAAAGTATTTATTTTCAACCTAATATCTTTTTTGATATTTCACTTGATTCCATAGTGAATATTAATTCTATCTTGTGAAACATTTGTTGACTGGATTCACAGTCAACTCGGTAAGCAAAAGATTCTCTCACAATAGATTTAACATTCCTCATACGACTTTCCTTTTATTTCTATTCTCTTTATATGCAATCAATCTGTATATATATATATATATATATATATAGATATATATATATATATATATTAGTGTATCAAGGCAGCAGATAATTTTCTAAATATATACTGTTAAATAAAATGGACAATGAATGTCTATTATGTTTAATCATGAGTTGTTCTAAACATTGTATTTTGGCTTTAATTTAAGGTGAAAATAAAGACAAAAATTATCCAAAATTTGGATGTTTTTTCATTATGCTGGTTCTAAGCTTTTGGCTCACATGAATCATCTTCAGAGAGGTTACAAGGATGTTAACACAAAAACATCCATCATCATTGACGATTTTTTCTTGTATATGTTTAGAAAAAAAAAATATATATATATATACACCATATATTTGCATGTAAAAGGTGACTTTTAGTTAAGACAAGGTCAAAAAATGAATCAAATTTTCATATAGTCTAAGACAACTACATATTGATCATATAAAGATGTTATGGAATGTTATACATTATTTCATTTCATATTTAGACAAAAATAAATTTTGTTTTCTCACATACACATGCACTAATGTCACCAACCAACAAACATACACATTCAAACATTTTACCATCCAAGATTTTCTCACTTATATATTTTCAAAAAATTGTTCATCAATTTTAACATACTTGACTTGTGTATTACCATGCACATATATTTATAAACAGACAAGCATTCCTATACATACATAAACTTGCATTTAAAATAATCATCTGTTGCTTTATTGCATGTGACACACATCAGACGAATAAGAATGAAACCTTGAACAGCATTCTAGTAAACTATGTTTTTTAAAACATTTTTTTAATTTTTCATCTCTTGTCTTTAACCAGATCTCTGAAGAAGTTTTAATAAAAGTGAAACATGTCAGATTAAGACATATTTCCTACTTTGCTTTTTATTTATTCTGTCATCTTGTCAGATTTCAACCCATATATTCAACTCACTCCCTCTCTCTCTCTCTCTCTATATATATATATATATATATATATATATATATATATTAGTCATCCACATACAAGCCTGTTTCTCTATATCACAGTTCATCAGTGTGGCTAGATATCCACTTGCTTCTGGCCAGGATCAAAACTCAACCAATTTGGTGTCAGTCGAAGTCGCTACCCACTAAGCCATCGGCACATGGAATCCGAGAAGGAAAATTTTAACGTGTTGTATATAAGCAGTGTATACACACGCTAGTCACCAAAAGAACTCAATCCATTCCTAAAGCAATCAATGGATTTTTCTTAAAAAATACTCATAAAATTGGTCATATATAAGCTAATATAAATGATATCCAGATAGTGTTTTTGGAGTTACTTTCAAACTGCATCTTTTCAGAATGCCTGATGAAATACATACACACACACACATATATATATATATTAATGCTCATGGATAGATTTAAGTCTAAGTGAATTATGAGAAAAAATATCAATTAATGCTGAGGAGCCAATTTTTAAAAAGCGTATCAATATGGTTTTTTACAGAGTTTTTCAGGTTAGGTGTTCAACGTATGATGAACAGTTTTAAATAGTGATTATCATGCTAATTAATGGTTATCCATTAAGTTTTCACAATTTTTCACTCTGCTTTTTAAAGTGCACTGAATTTAATGTCTTGGTTCTTTGTCATTCAATCCTGTTTCTTTTCATCTTATATCCTTTATTTTTTCCACAAAGTCAAACCTACTGGCAATTTTCACTCCAATTTTAACGAGCTGACTTCATCATTTTATGGTAAGTGCATGACAATATCCATGCTGGTTGCACACAAGTGATAGGGTTTCTCAGTAGGGTGTCTGTACTTAAAGATAATCTTCACTCTTTATTGATCTATAGCACTGCAGGGTCAAAAGGTGAATTGAAACTACTTTTAATAGCAGTTTAAAGATATATCCTTCTGCAAATTAATTGAAGCAACTGCTTTAGTTTCCTTTCTTTCACCATTTGGTCCCTTTTAGACTCACTGGAGTGACAGAGTGTAATCGATTTCTGTTTGTTTTTCAGATTAGGTCAATTGCAGTGGAGTGTAGCAATATGAATCTATTTTGGAGTGTATGATGAAATTTCTTTGGCTTTGAAAAATATTACATCATTCATCATTGCATCAGATTTTTGTCACGGCCAGGCACTTTTGTCTCGACTGTCAGTTGTCCTATGACCATTGTCTGTAATGGCGGATCTTACTTCAAAGAAGCGTACAAAAATTGTAATGCTGCACAAACACACCAGCAAGCCTTACAAAGAGTTTGTGGATATTGTTGGTGCCAGCCTTTCAACTGTCAGTTGTGTCAACAAGGTGAAGAAATAAACGGAATCCATCAGTCTGAAATGTAACAGAAAATGCAATCAGAAAAGAAAAACAATGGATACATGATCAAGAAAAGTGTGAAAGATCCTAGGAAAACAATATTTTTTTTTTAAATTAATTTGCATAAGGATGGAGTGAACAAATTTGAAGAGTGTGTCGGCCATTTTGCTTGTATAAATAATGTGTGATTCTTATGAGATGCTTCAGAATCATGCTATACATCTCCGAAAACCATATCCCACAGTTTGAAACATCATCAAACACTCAACAGGTTTAGGACTCATAATCACTGTCAAGAAGAAGTTGAAATGTTATGAACTTATTGTAGTGAAAAGCAAAGCAAACTGTCAGAAATTCATAGAATTGTATGTCCAGAAATGTGCTCTGCCAGCCATCTTCTTTTTTTGCTCTCCTCTTGTTCACTGCCACCAACTTTATATGTGTTTTAAAACAGATAAAATAATTCATTGTTGTGCATTATGGTGCAATGGATATCAATCTCAGAATGAGAAATCAGGAAGCTGAGTTGAAATTCTAGTTCAATTCATTTCATTTCACCCTTCAGAAATGGTATTAATCCATCACTTCCTCCTCTAGCTATGGGTTGAATAGCAGATAAGATTAGGTTATATAACCTTGGTTGGCAACCAGTCTACTGCAGAAATAAATGGCAACCTACTACAGGAAAATCTTCTGTCTAATTAGTTATGGTTCAAAGGAGATATAATTGCCAAGTGTATATCACAGATGGCATTTAACTTTATGCAAACTTGTCATAAGAGCCAACAATCTTTCCATTTTCATCCTAAAAATATCACCTTATGCATATGAAGAGGTAAACAGAGGAAGAATAGGCTGACAATGCAACTGAGACATATGGAGGGGTCAGATGCTCAGCATCCAAGGGTTCATACCAGGTCATGGAACTAATGATGATGACTATGTATGGCTGCATTTGCGAAGAAAAATTGTGTTATGCTCACAGGTTTTTCAAGAAAAGGATAGATAAGTTCTTCTGCATTAATGACTCTCTTTGGACATATTCTTACAAACAGCTTGACAAATTAATAAATTTCATCAATCTCACAAAACAGTGAGGAATCAGTGTGAAGAGAATTATTTATTGTATCTTTATTTTTGGACATTTCTTTGAATATATTCTTTATTTAAAGCCAAATAGAAGATCCTACAGAATCAATGTAGCACATTGAGAATGACAGACTGTAAAATCTTTTAACTTGACCCACTGTATCTTATGAACAACTATTCAATCTATAAATATTTTAATCATTTCTATAATCTTAGAAAAAGTTATTAAACTCTATTTTTATATCTAATTTTTTTTCTTTTTAAACTCTTTCATATATAGTGTTGTCAATTATTCATTTTTCAGTGAGTATTTTTGTATTTTAATTTAATTTACTTTTTATTGTAACTCTTAGACTGGTATTCTCTAACTGCTTTTAATCGATGCAGATATTAAAGGAAAAAAATCTTATCAAATATCCTTTTTCTTCATGGAAATAGCATTAATTAGGCAGTTACACTAACAGTTAAGCTACAGGGCCTTATGGTATTCCAGTTTCTTCATAAAACTATTCTTTATTTTTCCGCACCATGATGTATTATTATTTCTTCTCCATTTCTTCAATAAAGTTGTTGGGTCTAGTATGACATTGTGTGCATCCATATTTTATGACTTGTCTTTTTGTGTAGCAATATTTGTGATACAGCTCTCCTTGGCAAGTGTGACACATTGGATTGCTGCCCGACCTGTCATCTACTTAATCCTTATATAGTGCCAGGCTAATTTGCATGAGATACTACCCCCTTCCAAAACAAAGAGTTGTCATACACCCTTGTTCTTCCGGTCATTTCTTCTAATTTGTCTTATATTGTCCTTCTGTTCACTCTTCTTGTCATCTTTTCAACTGCGGTTTTTCTTCATCTTCCTCATACTCATCTGTTTTTTCATCTGCACTTAATTCCATATCCTGCTCAATCTCACTTCTGTAACTCTCTGTCTCTCTCTGCTCCTGCACTTTCATTCTTTGCTCTGCTTCCTCATTGCACCTTCCTTCCTCTTTATGTTCTTGATCTTTTGTCTCCGTATTCTCCAACACGCTCCTACTTCTAAACTGGTCAGCATGCACCAATATATATTGCCCTTTCTTTTCAGTTATGGCTGTGTTGTTTGCTCTCTGTAACAGGAAATGTGCCTCTTCCAAACTTGCCACTTTCATTTTCTTATACCACACCTTCTCTCTCATTATGGGGACTGTAATCTGCCTTCCCATTAGCGCAAATGGGCTCAAATTCTTCTCCACATATGGGATAGATGTATAGTTAAGGTGCATGTTTGATAAGAATGTCTCAGTACTCTTATTAGTCAGTGAAATGCCTTTAATGTCATTTTTACTGTTTGCATCATTCTCTCTGCTATTCTGTTAGACTGAGGATGGTATGGCAGTGTCTTATACAAGACACATCCAATTTGTCTTAACTAGATGCACAAAATCTCATCCTAAAATTCAAGCACATTGGCTGTAACTACCATTTGAGGCATTCCATTTTATCGAAAATATGGTTCCTAAAAACTTTTTTACTGTGGCCATTTTTCTATTCTTTACTTTGGTCACTTCTGGCCAACCTGAGTATGCATCCACTAATATTAAAAATGACCCCATATCCCTGATTTGCACATGGTCCATGTGCATTTTAACCCAGGACTGTGCTTCCTTAGACCACCAATGACTCCTTTCTGCCTGAAACTTTTTATCTCATTACACTTTAGACACCTATTAATACTCCTCAACATCCTTCGAATATCCCAACCACCACTCTTGCAGTTTTAACCTTCTTCAGATTGCTGTTACACTGCAATGCACATTGTCATGCACTCCTTTCAATATGTCATTTCTGAACACTCATAGAGCTACTACTACACTTGCATTACATGCTATACCATTCTCTATTTTCTTGCCTCTTTGAATGATCACTCAACTATTGAACAATTGCTTCATCTATCATTCTTTTCATCACTCTGCATAACACCAGATCTTGCTCAATTTCATGTTTAAGTCTTTATAAGAATACTAGCATTTCAATTGATAATCTGATGAAAATGATGATAGTCTGTGTACAGACAACATTTTTCCAACTCATCTGACATACCAACCTTATAAAGGCTTGGCTATTGGTTCACCATTGTCACAAGTGAGGGCAAACATATACACAGAATATGACTTTAGAAACAGTACTACTAAAGCCAACCTTATGGCTTATATACATAGATGTCTTCTTCCTTTCAACTCAATAAGACCTTTGATCAATTTCACAATGAAAGAAGAAAATAATACTCAGTTAGCTTTCCTAGATGTACTCATAACTTGCACAGAGAATGAATTCAAGAAATCTTTATATCACAAGCCAGCCTTCACCAGTCAGGTCTGCCTTATATCAGTGTTTCCTCAGAAAAGAATCAAAAGATATGCATTCCATGCAACATAAGGACAATATTCAGAAGTATCTCCAACTAGTTTCTGCTGAGTCAAGCCTGACACAGGGAAGATGACAATGAACTCTGTGTACACCATTCCTTGTAACTGTGACAAAGACTATAAAGGCAAAACTAGCTGATCCCAAAAAATAAGACTGGAGGAACATAAAAATATGTAATGAGAGAGAGAGAGAAAGACAATGAACTCAAACATGAATGGTCAAGTATAAAGAAAAAAAAAGGGTAGTAATCAGTCCCTGTGGAATAAAGTGAAAATTCTTGACAAGGAAGAATACAGGAGAGTTAGATGTCCGAAAGAATCAGAACATATGCTAGCCTATAAGAACTTCCTTAGTCAGTCTAGCATAGAAATGATTACAATATAGGCTCCCTTAATAAAGAAAGAAAGACAAATGACTCAGAGTAAATAATTTAAATATTTTTCTTACCATAAATAATCAACCCTAGAAATCAAGTACATGATTTCTGCTTAAATCAGATCCAGTCTAAAGTATATGAATGTCTCTTGAATTTGTTTTATTTTTGGACTAATTGCATGTTAACGCCAAGGAATTACGTATTTTCTTTATGCTACCCTCCTGACCTCCTTTATTTTTCATTTAGGTCCAATTTAAACTGCAATTACTTGAACTCTGATCTATTTCTGATGCAATCAGACATGTTATTTGTCTGCTACAGAATTACCTCTACATTCTCAATAACACAAAAGAAAATTAAAAATTCTATAAACAATCAAGCCGCATTAAAGTCTCTAAGGATAATCAATAATGGTTTTGATCAAACGGCTGAAAATTCAATCTAATTTTTATCAACAGGTCTTCTGAAATAAACATGATAGAATCTAGCCTAACTTCTGTGTGTAAGGATTCTTATTGAAAAGAAATGATTCTTCTAGCCTCAAGTAAAACAATCAAACTGACCTCTTTTGTTGAAGACAGAAAGTTATTGCATGGGGGTTTAAGATGAGGTAAGAAGTGTAATTTATCAAGATATATAGAAAAGATGATGGTTGACCTGAGACTTGAAAAAACAATGATTGTCATGCTGGGGAACTCTCGGGAGTCTGTTCTACAAAGTATTGGTTCTTCGGAAGTCAGTCAGTTAAGTACCATACATGATATATGCTTTGGGTGATCATGTCTTGAAAGCGACATGACTGAATAGGCAGAAGATTATCCCGCAGTAGGTTTCCATTGCTTTCTGCGGTAGACTGGTTGCCAGCCATGGCTATAGAACACAATCTGTCCTATTATTTAACCCATAACTGGAGGGAAGAGACAGATTAATACCTTTCCCAAGGATATTTGTGCATAAGTGAATGCAAGGAATTCAACTGGAATTCGAACTCGGCTCCCCAATTTATCGTTCCAAGTTGATATCCACTGCGCCACAGCGCACATCCAGAAGATACTGACAAAATAAAACATTCTTCTTTCTAATAGCATGGTTGGTCTTAATTTTAAAAATCAGAAATGTTAGAACTGATGAATGTAGCACATCAAAACATTTACGATGGAAAGAACAATAGAGAAGCAAGAGGCTTGAGACATTTCACCCATCGAAAACAGATGCTTTAAAAATGATCCTGCAAGGACGTATAGTTGCTTTTGAACTCAATCAGCTTCAGCCCAGATGTGGTAGCAGTACTCTATTTTTGGTCTCTGTTGATGTTTGTAATGATAGAATTTAACAGGTGGAGCTGGAATTAAGTACTTTCTAGAGTAGTATCAGGAACCAACCATTTTATCAACATTTTTAGTCTGTTCAACATGTGTGTTCATCTTTAGAGACTTTTTATTTGCCACCTTTTCTTAAGTTTTTATAGATATATTGAATCTCCTTTTGATTTAACTATAAAGTTTATGTATTTATTATCATTTTATTTCAATAGCAATCCCTAACACATAATCCATATATATATATATATATATAAATATATATATATATTCCATTATTCAATTTTTGGAATGCTACTCAAATATCACCAGTGTTTTTCAGGGTCCACTCACTTGTGTTCCACTTGTTTTTCTTTGCTAGTGCTTATGGCTATCGCGCATTAGATTTATATACCACTTCTACTCTAACAGTTCTTTTCTCACACTTCATGTCTGTGAAACTACCTTCTGTATACTTATTTCCCTAATAGCTACAATCTCCGGAAGTTATCAATTGCCGTTTTCTATCTCCCTAAATTCCATCCAACTTTTATGCTTTCTTTAGCTTCCTCTGTACCCTGTTTTTCTCTCACTGTAACCCTCTGCACACCAGTGGCAGTCCTGCCTTGCTTGGTGGGAAATGATGATAAAAATAAAAAGGTCCCATGCAATCACTAAAGTGAAGTAACATTCAGCTTGGTTACTGTGAATACCAGGTGCTATAATGTGGATGTGTGGGTAGTGTAATACATAATGACTCAGAAGTTGAATTTCTTTAAAATTAATAGTATTTTTTTATCATCATGAAGAAAACTTAGATGTTTTTGCTTTGCACATAATTTCAAAGTTTATTTTTTTCTTCATATGTTATTTTTTTAAAAGCAACGATAAAATTGTAAAGCGATTTTTATTAATCATGAGTTGATTTGGAGTCAAAAGATCATTTTAATATTTTAGTAAAAAATTGTTTAGTTCTCTAAACTAGAACTTTTTCCAAGGATGGTAATAGCATGGCTCCGACTCAACACTTAAGAATAATGACCAAAGGCTTGGCAGCAAAGTAACAGACTGTTTCTTCACTTTCTTTGTCATTTACAAGAGACACTGCAAGATCAGAAATGATTTTCAGAATGGATCAATTTGAGCCAAGATTCACTCATGAATAAGTAAACAGCCTGGAATAGAATTGCAGAAAAGGATGAGAAGCAAAAGATCTTCCGTTGCCAACATTTACACCTGCTGACAGAATCTACAGAAAGGCATTGAATTGATGAGGGATATTAGAAAGAGATAAATGACAAAACAGCCTTAGAAAGAAGGCAAGAGCTATTCATACTTCAGGCATCAAAATGAAGGCATCAGTATATTCTATTTGTCTTCATAACAGGTTCAAACACAGATCAAATTTTTTCCTCTACTTGGTCATTTCTGATTCAGCTAATATTTTGGATTAATACATTTTTTAGTTTTGTTTTATTACATGTGTGCAAAAAGTTTTGAGAATTTTCATGACAAGAACAAGACAGATTATATACTCATCATAAAAACTCTAGTTTTAAAAAATGGAGTGGATGAAAACTTTTGCGCACACTTGTTGATGAATATTGTTACCTATTTTTTTTTTCAGTATGAAATATTTTACTATAAAATAAAAATAAAAAGGTTTCTTAAAGCCATGGATAGACTTACAGAAGTTTCAACTGTGGGAACAACACATACACATAGAGTAAGTGGTACATCTATTTAAGCAAAAAAGTTGGCTCTTTTATTAATCAATTTTGTATGAACATAAAAGGTGTGAGTATATCTGAAAACATGTGTATTGACCATATACATCAATCCATCCATACATCCATATATATATATATATATAGTCATCCGCAGATAGATCTGTTTTGCTGTATCACAGCTCATCAGAATGGCTAGACATCCGACTGCTTTTAGCCGGGATTGAAACCCGACTGAATTGACATCAACCGGCAATTCTACCTCTGAGCTATGTATCCTTGACAGAGAAAGGCAGGCTTTAGTGTGTTATATACAATGTAAACACATGCTGGTCGCTGAGAGTGTTCAAATTTATTACTGAATAAACAATGCGTAGATGCGTGAGTAGCTGCTGTTTTTTTCAGTCTACCATTCCTTATATATATATATATATATATATATATACACACACAAGTTGAGGGTTGTTATGGATGGAATAAAATTCTGATATCCAAAAAAGATACTATTCTTAAAAGAGTGCCCAATACAAAGTAGGACAAATAATATTTAAAATCTATAACATAAGTATGTTATAATACCACTACAGTAAGTAGTCTGTGATGACCAATCAAAATACAAGTAGAGGTATCAAAGACTATGTAACAATGTCTCCCCGCTTGAGGGGATTTGGTTAGTTTTGAAACTTTTAAAACTGTTCATCTCGCAGTCAGCACCATCACTTGACAAAATGCAAGGAGTGTTGAAACAAAATAGCTACTTTGTAATGATGTTATAATATACTTCTGTTATAGATTTTAAATAAATATTATATATATTAGAGAAAAATTATGTTAGATGATGTGTTTCATCCTCTGATGAATTTTATCAAAACAAATGAAAGAACTTTTTTGGAACAAGTAATTATAAACAAGTAAGATTTTTTTTTTAATCATATCACCCCATGCAAGGCGGTAATGCCACTGATGTGAAGGGGGCTCTGTAATAGTGAAAAGATTGGAAAAGAGAAAGCTGGAAACCACATCCTAAACAGGGAACAAGGGATGAGCCTCCTAACCTGTTCAATAGACATGGGTGGAGTGTGAACCGGGCGATGTTACAGCACTCATAAATATACATCATGTTAACTGAAAGTCAAGGTAAATGATGTCTAACAAATGAAAATAAGTAAATGTTGTCATTGTTAAAAACTGGTCCATTCATCAGGTTGATAGACACATGGCAAGAAAAAAAAATCTATCAAATAGCAAATGAACTCTCTTGTAGAGTCAACAATTATTTAGTACACAAGTTTATTGTCTTCTGTCTTGTAAGTGTCCTTAGCTAGGCAAAGACTAGGTAAGATAGCACTAAACAAAGCCATGGTGTATCAATGTACAGGCAAACACCAACCATTATATGGTGTTTGGCAAGATGATTCAACCAGAACTGCTCTGCTATTGGTCATCTCAGTCTTTCTGTGCCAATGAGTTCAACTGACTGTGCAAACCAAAATTAGTACTGCTGGTGGTCTGTGTATTCACTACCACCATCACCACAGAACCCTAAATGACCACATATATTATTACTTATATAATATATGTTATGTTTAGTGGATACCCATATTTGAGTAGATGCTCCATTTATTTATTAAACAGTTTATTCTCATCTACTTGTGTTGTACAGCTAGAATCCTTTATTTGTGATGTCTTTGTTTGATGTAATCATGTGGTATCGATTGTCTTTGATCTTGAAAATGTCTGTGACAGCACATGGAAGTCTGGTTTCTTAAAAGGCATGCACAGCATTGGAATAAAAGGAAAAATGGCTATATTCTTCCAAAATTTCTGATCAAACTGAATATTCAAATTACAAAATAGAAATACAACATCAGACACACACAAGCAGAAAGCAGGAGTACCTCAAGATAGCATTTTATCAGTGACATTATTTATTCTCTAAATAGTATTATTAAGACCATTAACACAGAAATTGAATCATGTGCAGATAATCTATCAATACCATACTTATCACTAAACATAAACTTCTTTTGAAAAATATGTACAAATATATATATATATATATAAATGGACAAAGAAAATGGATTCCATTTTCCAAAAACAAAATCTGTTTTCATGCATTTCTACAAAAAAATGAATCTACAATCTCAATCCAGAATTAAAATTTAATGGATACTTAATTCCCATAGTACAACAAATAGAATATCTAGGGATCATACTAGACCGTAAACTTAACTTCAAGGCATTGATTACCTTAAACAAAAATCCAAAAGGTTTTGAGACTAAGATTAAGTTCTGGGGCCTTCCAGACTTCACCCATGTAAAGTTTCTTTATAGAACCCAAAGAACTGCCCATATATCTGAGATGCAAAAAATTATCCTTTCAATATACACTAAAACTACAATCCAACCCAAATAACTTAGCATAACAAAAAGACATGAACCTCAAAATATCCAGTTCAATAGAAATAAACCAACAGCCATCCCTTAACTTAGACTTTAAATTAACAATGCATTAGGACAAATAAACAAAATTTCTCATAATGTTACACCAGTTAAAATAAATTAGGTAGCTCGAGGAACACTCTCCAAACCTCACATAGGCACAATAATGAAAAAAAAACAAAACAGAAACAATCAACAAAAGTATGTACAGGGAATTAAAAGACAAATATTGTGACTATAAACTATTCTGTACAGATGGATAAAAAATCCTAGATAGAATAGATTCAGCAGCCACAGAAAGACAAATTCATAAACAAATCAGTCTACCGAATAATACATTCATCTATACAGTTGAACTCCAAGCCATTAAAAGGATAAAAAAATCAAAGGGTAAGGGATTTAAGAATATTATAAACTTTATTTCTAGTTTAACAACAAATAAAGAAAAGAAGACAAATCATCCCTATATTCAAGAAATTCTAGAAACGTGTCATCAGTTAATAAAGCACAAAATAATTCTTCGTCATGTAGTCACCAAGAGAAATCATTAAGCCAACACACTGACAAAAGAAGCAAGAAAAATTAAATTAACCAACATCAAACGTCTATGTACAGATTGCAAAAACAAAATTAGGCAACACATAAAAAAAAAAGATTCCAGGCAATTTGGGACATGTTTTCAAATAATAATCTGTATGAACATCAGTCTACAATAAGAAAGGAGAATATAGGGACATTGACTGACCATAGACAAGAAATAGTGCTCAATAGAATAAGAACTGGATATACTCACCTGGTACACTTTCCAAAGGCTGAAACTACACCTTGGTTTATCCACTGCTACATAATTATCATCATCAAGCATATCTTGAAAGAATGCAAGAAGCACAAACAATATGTAGCAATTATAACCAAGCACAAAATCTTAACATGCTTTTCAAGAATGTACCTATTACCTAAATAAAAGGATATCTGAAGAAAATAAAATACTTCAAACTTTTATAAAACACAACTTAGACTTTGAACCATACAATATAGTTTTGAAATACTCCTGAATGATCTGACTAGTAAGATTTTGAAAACCATTTGAAAAATCATCACCACTCAAAATGTTTTGAGATGTTTCTGAATAGAATATCCAGTTTCAGCATTAAATGACCCACAGGGCTTGATTTGCAGGTAAAACAAATAAACAAACAATCATATTGATTGTTTATTTTCATGATATTTTCTTAATATTTACCCCAAGCAATAATTTCTAAAATAGATACAAGTGGTTGTATGAACATAAGTAGTAGTTTTTATTGGCTGAAATAGAAAAAAAATCTTGTTCCTTTTATATATGATGGCTTTATCAATTAAAAAGTCAAAAACTATCATACTATTGAATTTTTGTGTAGATTGTAATTCTAAGAAGCAAACAAAAATAAATGATGGTACAAATGCTGCATGATATGCAGTGATGATACAATTATAGATCAAGAATATTTTATTTAATTAGAATTTACTTGTATCAGTCAGTTAAGTGCAATACATGATACATGCTTGGGTGATCATGTCTTGAAAGAAACATGACTGACTGGGCAGAAGATTATCCCACAGTCAGTTACCATTATTTGTGTACACTGGCAAAATAAACTAAAATGCTTTTGTAATTACAGATCTTTGAAAATTATATCTTTTAGTAACAACGTATGTGTATCTATGTTTTATAGATTATTCACAAACATAGGATTAAATATGTATCACAATGAAGTGTTTCACTGACAAGTAAGCTTAATTTATTTGGAAAGGATATGGGATATATCCAATACTATGGATAGGGATGTAAGACATGGATAATTGTTCTCACCAGACTTATTCAATCTTGACAATGAAGCAATACTGAAAGAATTATAAATCCTGCCATATTGATAACAGACACACAAAGGAAACTACAGGACCTTCTTCAGAAGGTTGTGAAAGAAAGTGAGAAGAAAGGACTAAACATCAATTGCAGGAAGAATGACTATATGATTGTCAACAAAAGAGACAGCCTAACATCAAAATTACAAATAGGAGATACCAAAATCAAGCAAATACAAAAATTTAAATGTTTAAACTATCTTTTGTCAGAAAGATGAAAAATACAACACCAAAATGTAATGGCACATTGGGATAGAGAAAGATGTTTTCCAAAAGCTAAGCAAAGTTTTAAGAAATCAGAACATTCAATAAGAAACAGAAAAAAATATGTAACTGAAGAAAAATTGGAAACAAAAAGGATACTTACACTTTGTATCAGAAAGAAAGTTGAAATTTCCAGGAAACATAGTGAGGAAAGAGGGCTTTGAAGGTTTGTCACTCACAAGACAAAGAGGAGATATTAGGATGTGCTGCACACATTTCCTAAGACTTACTATCAAGAGTTTATTTCATTGACAAAATAATCATCTCGATATTTGAATGTCAAAGTTCTCACTACTTGGACACATGCTCATGATACCATCTTTTCAATGACTACGGAATGGTAATATTGGATGGATCATTCTTTTGTTATGTTACTAAATTTCACCATCTTGGTTCCAAAGATTAAATTCCAGACACAAGAATCTGTTATCATATTTTAAATACAAGCAGCTGTGAAATAAGGAACCTCGCAAATCCAGCATCAGAAACTGAATTATAATTACTATGAAGATATCAATATGATTTTAGCATAATATGCATTATTTTTTCTGAGTAGCTGTATAACAATTACAAGCCCTTGAAAAAACAGAATCAGTAATTTTCAAATTGGGCTTAGACTGCTGATGACATTGAAAAAATCATGAACCTGTTTTTCCTGCACTTTGTCATCCTGTCAAATATTTGAATAAAATATTTCTTACCTGACATATCAAAGTAGTTGACAGAAAAGCAAGTAGGTAAGAACTCTAACAAATCATTCCCCTCTTACCACTGACAGACACAACAAGAAGCTGCTAACCCTTTTGTCAACCTTGATGGATCAATAAGGTTAAATATTTGCAAGAACATGTTAAGTATTTGGTACATGACTAAATAACTGCCAATTTTTGGAGGCATCCAAAATTTATGAACACTCAGCAGACATGTCATCTTATGGTGCTCCAACACAAAACCACTTAACAGTATAGCTTAGCATTCTACTCACAGACAACTGAAACTTGTCCACTCAGCTAATTTGTCTTTCATTATTCATGGGACAATTGCAACAAATTTCCCAGCAGCCTTTTCCAGTATCCAGTCTCCACTTAAATACAATACTTTGAAATTCCCCACCAATCAGCTTTTCAATCTCTGTCTTTACTTTTGTTTTCAACAAGCCATCATTCTTGACTAAATTTCTGCCTGCCTTCTTCATGCATTGCATTTCCAAAACTGGTAGTTGAGTAAACACTTCAGTTCTTTCCTTAAAGCTCTCTGATAAGCTCATGTTTCCTTTTATTACAAAATAGTGTTACTTTCTATTCTTATTGCCTGAAACAGCAACTCATGTGGCCTTATTGAATGGTTCTTATGGTGAACATGTCAAAATTAATGACACCCATAAGCAAGACAATTCTTCAGAGTCAGATTGACATTTTGTGTTCCCTTACTGGTGCAGTGGATATCAGCTCGGAATGAGAAATCGGGAGCCGAGTTCGAATTCCAGCTGAATTCATTGCATTCACTTTTGCGCAAATACCCTTGGGAAAGGTATTAATCCGTGTTTTCCTTCCAGTTATGGGTTAAATAACAAGATAGATTGGGTTCTATAGCCTTGGCTGGCAACCAATCTACCGCAGAAAGCAATGGCAAACTACTGTGGGATAATCTTCTGCCCAGTCAGTCATGTCTCTTTCGAGACATGATCGCCCAAGCGTGTTTCACGTATGGCACTTAACTGACTGACAACTGATAAATAATACTGAGCACAAAGTAAATATTCCAATCTTTAATAAACTGAAATTTTTATATTTATTACTGATGATGATTATCTCATTTCCACGTTGGCTATCATGGAACTTTACAGCTTTATTTCTTTTGAAACATTAAGCAAATTTGATTTGAGCTTTTATCATCCCACCTTGTCTCTTTTCTGCTATAAATTCACACAAACTAGTTAACTTCAAGCTTTCCAGTCAAGTTTAATCTTCAAAGACTTAAATGCAATGTTAATTGGTATTGGTATTGTTCGAGGTGGTAAACAATACGCAGATGATAAAATAATATCTTATTCGGTAGATATAATAGTCCCTAGTAGATTGCAACACTATTGGTGGTTGAGTTAACAAGTAACACGCAGGTTAACAGTAGCCCTCGGCTCACACTAATAACTCCTTCTGTTCAACCAAGTCACTCTTTATATATATAAATGAGTCCAGTCACATGATCTAGCCACGTCACAATATATCATCTTTGTTGCCAGTCTGTTGTATCGTCAAGGTGGTAAACAATACACAGTAAATAAAATAATATTTTACTCAGTAGATACAATATAATAGTCCCTAGTAGATTGCAACACTCTGGGTGGTTGAATTAGCAAGTAACACGCAGGTTAACAGTAGCCCTCAGCTCACACTACTAACTCACTCCGTTCAACTGACTCACTCTTTCTATATTTTTTTTTTTTTTTTAATCATATCACCCCAAGCAAGGCGGTAACACCACTGATGTGCAGGGGGCTACATAAGAGTGAGAAGATTAGAAAAGAGAAAAACAGGAAACCGCATCCTAAACAGGAAACAAGGGATGAGCCTCTTCACCTGTTCAATAGACGTGGGTGGAGTGTGAACCGGGCAATAGTTTAGTCTATCTACTCCAATTGAAGAAAAAAAACAAAACAAAAAACAGTGAGAAGATTAGAAAAGAAAAACCGGGAACCGCATCCTAAACAGGAAACAAGGGATAAGCCTCTTCACCTGTTCAATAGACGTGGGTGGAGTGTGAACTAGTACTATATTTTCCAAGCCATCTTTCCTCATATGGTGTCTCAGAAATTTCTTCATCTGTAAAAGAATATCCAGCATCCTTACTTCTCAGTCATTTGTTTCTCTCTTTGCATTACTCTGTATTCATTGCTTGTGAAGTTTCAATTATCAAAAAAAGTTTTGCTAACCCCGAGAATATTAATGTTTACCCTTTCTATTTCTTGCTTAACATTTTCTTGCTTCTTTATTTATGATAGAAATTCATTTTGCTTAACAAAACTAATAATACAAATGAAGAAAATAATTATTTCTCTGGTCTTTCTCTGTGAAAAAATATTTGTAACTTAGCTTTGGCTGTAGATATCTCAAAAGTGTTTGACAAGATTTGACATTCTGGCCCTCTCCACTAGCTCAATGGTTATGATCTATTTGGATGAATATTTGGCTTAATTCAATCATTCTTAACAAATTGGGTAATGAATGTCATGTTGAATGGATACCTCTACAGATCATTTCACATTAATGCAGGGTTCTCCAAGTATGCTACCCTTTGACCTACGTTGTTTGCTAGCTTTAACAACCTTCTCAGTGTCATCAGTTCTCTCTAACTATGGTTGGCAATCATTATAGAAGAAAAAATCTAAATTCAAACTCATATGTGGCTTTGGGACCAAATCATGACATAGCACCTGGAAGCCACCCCTACCAGAGTTCCGATGTAGACATTGGCAGCAAGATATTGGATGTGGTCAATAGCAGACTCTAACAGAGCAAATTTGTGGCATTGAACCACAATAATGTCATGCAAAATATACTCTGTACTAGACAATGAATGAAACCTAGTTATTCCAAATCAGATGGAAACTGTGTAGACATATAGTGTCACCTCATCTCCCTTAATATATCAGCAAATGAAACCCTTATGAAGGCATCTTGATTGATAACCTAGTTTGTATAGGAATTAAGCTAAAACTGTTGTCATATTATAGTATTGACTTTAGAAGATTGCTTTTTGTCTTAGTAAAATCATGAAGTAACTCTGGATGCTTAATAATTAACATTATTTAACAAGTTTTAAAAGACATTGCAAATAATTTTTTTACAGTGTAAAAATTTTGAGGATCTGAGAAAATGAGAAATTTAAGTGCCACATCAACTTTAGCTTTATATGATATTAAGTAATGTAAAAATATAAGGTTTATTAAATAAAGGTAGAAGACAGTTTTCTTTATTTTCAGCATTAATTTTATTAAACAAGATACCCTTTCATCTTTTATCAACTTTTTGGCAATTTCACATAATTCATTCTTCTTATAACTTTTTGTTTTTCTTAGCAAGGAACTGCTCAGCATGCATTTTGGAATCTACCAAAAAACTGAATTTTAAAGAGAATAATTCAAAGATCAGTATAAATTTTCATTCAAAATTGTAGTTAATGAATACAGTGGATATGAGAAATCTTCTTTGCTTCATTAAACTGCATCTAGAGATTATATGCAAAACAGGTATTGTCAAATATTTTATGTAAAATTCATAGATATGTGTTATCTAATGAAATAATTTGTACTCTTATGTATAGCAAGTAAGCATGAAAGCAAGTAAGGCCCAATTTTCATTTTCAGATTGATATTTAATATTTTTTCAGTAATCATAGCAATTTGCAGTGTCAAGAGATTATTTGCAAGAACTAGAATTTAGTATTATGGCTCGCAAAAAAAGAACTAACAATGAATGAAAAGAACTATATAATCAAAGAAAGCAAAGGAAAGTCTTCATTTCGAATTTTTCAGG
Source organism: Ascarosepion bandense (assembly GCA_037127315.1). Classification (NCBI taxonomy): domain Eukaryota; kingdom Metazoa; phylum Mollusca; class Cephalopoda; order Sepiida; family Sepiidae; genus Ascarosepion; species Ascarosepion bandense. The sequence continues at coordinate 10,098,264 of JBBBDQ010000145.1, forward strand.
ATTTGTAAAGGGATCATCAAACAATCAAGAAAAATACGTCAAATGGGAATTCAACCAAACAAAAAAAAAGTCTCAGGCTGAATTCAGAAATTTAACTAAGCGAGATCTATCACATATCCGAAGAGAATTAATAAGAAACCCAAATGTGTCAAGTGCGTTCATATTTGAGGCCTCTGGAGCTTTTGTAAAGCATTAAGGAAGTTTGCTGATGTAAAAAATCAAATAAAGAAACCCATTTTAACAAAAAAAACATCAGGAAAGAAGATTGCAGTGGGCAAAAAATACATGAAAACTGATTTCAGTAAATTGCTTTTTACAGACGAATCAAGGATCACCCTCGATGGGCCTGGTGGATATGCTTGAGGATGGGTTTGCAAGTAACATGACTCAAGAAAATTTTTAAACAAGGCAGTGGGGTCATGATCTGGGCTGGGATTATTGGTAATGAGCTCATGGGTTCATTTAAATTAAAAGACAGGGTTAAAATGAATTCCAAAAGTTACTGTGATTTTCTAGAGCAATATTTCTTTGAATGGCTTGATAACCAGTCTTTAGCCAAGGGTAGATCTATGATCTTTATGCAAGACAACACACTAAGTCATGCATCAAAGTTTACAAAATCCTGGTTGAAAGAAAAGGGATTTGTTGAAAATTCTCTTATGGACTGGCCTTCAAATAGCTGTGACTTGAATCCCATTGAGAACCTGTGGAGCATCCTCGAGATATTTATTCTAATGGAGGGCAATTCAACAGCAAGTGTGACCTCTGGGAGGCAGTTAAAGATGCTGCAAACAATTTACCAGCTGCTAAAATTGCAAATCTAACATGCTGCTAAGAGTTATTGAAAAGAAAGAAGCATTTGTGCGATAAATTTTAGGAGGTTCTTATTATTTTTTGTTAATATATCTTCTATTTTTAAAACAAAATGTTTTTATTTGTTTTTCCTTTAAGAAATTGACAAATTAGTTCTAAAATCTTTTCATATTATTTTTTACATTAGTTTTGCAAGGAATAATAATGTAAAAGTATCAAAATAAATAGTTGCAAATAAACTACTGACAGTCAAATTAGTCTGTTTTGTTAACTTAGTAAAATTCTTTCCACCCAAAAACAATAGTTTTCTCTATCACTATATATCTAAGTTAATAATATTGAGTAGAATCTAAACAACATCATAATAAGACTTTTAACATTAAAAACACAACTCTTTATACCAATTCATAAATTGCATATAATCTCTAGATGCAGTTTACTCACCAGAAACTAACTTACACATTTGTAAGTTTATCATTTGTCCAGGCATTGAATATTGCTGTCATATCTGGTCTGATGCTCCCACTGTATATTCAAAGATTCTTGATAAAAATCCAAAGAATCTGCAATGTTACCAGTCCTGACCTGGTATTTTGGCTTCATTCACTTTCCCACCAACATTATGTAGCTTTCCTGTACATTTTCTATAAATATTTTTATGGTAATTGTTCTGATTATCTTTCCCCATCCAGACTGTACAAATTTAAGTACAGTACTAGATTGGATTCTAGATCCCATCATTTTACAGTTGAAATTGGTAGATGTAACCATAGGTTCTATGCTAACAGTTGCACTTATTGCTTATCAAATTCTCATCCAGCCTCTTGCTTTTTAGTCAGTTTTAATCTTAAAAAATTTAAATTCTATGTCTATAGTTAACTTTTGCTTTCTTAATTCTTTTTCTGTTATTGTTCTTTCTCCCTAATAATGTTTGTCTTCATACTTCTACACTAAATTAAACATTGTATCTTAGTGACTTTATTGCCTTGCTTTGAGTGAAATGATAAAAAATAAGACTATTAATTTTTGTCTGCTCTGGGCAACAGGAGATACATAATATTGCACTCTTTCTCTAAAATAATCCAGTTGAAGATTCAACTAGTGGCAAGGAGAAAATGTTCCAAGTCAACCTGCTGATGTACATGGTTTCTCTAATACTCTGGTGTGACATTAAGTGCAAAGTCTGTTCTAGTCTCTCAAGCTCTTAGGGGAAGCTCAGTAAATACTGTGATTATCAAAGATCATCTCTTAGAACTAAGATTTCTTAATGATATTAAATTTGCTTCTGATTATCTGGTATAAATCACTTACTATATTTGGTTTATTCCCTACAGATACACTGCACACACAGCCTTACCTTCTGTTTCAAACAAGGAATAGCCTTTTGTATGCTTAGTTATGATTCATTTCACCTGCTTCATGATCACTTGCATTCCACATCAAGCATCTTTATTATATTAACCATTAAATATTTTTCAAAAATGCATTTACATAAATTCAATTATTTTTTCCACATGTCAAAATTTCATATTGAGAAATATTGAAGAAGCTGTTGGAACTGATTTTCATCACATGTTCTGGATATTTTAAATATATTTTCTATCTTCTCTGTTGTATAATGCTAATTATTCTTAAAGAATATCTTTTTTTTTATTGATATCTTCCTAGCTTTGGACTGTTGTTCAGTAAGAATTTAATGACAAAAAAAAAAAAAAAAATCCGAACATTTTAGACATATAAATCAGATAATGTATTTTATAAAGTGCAGAAATATTTTTGTGGAGGGTGCATCACAATTTTACATTTCTGAAAGTCATACATAAAAGCAACTAATATAACCAAATTTGTATAAATGAGTTCCAGCTCTTAATATAGATATTTGATGTTTGGTGGCTATCTTTCATGTTAATTATTCTCAGGTGATATCTTTATTTAGTTCCTGTCAAATGCTCTGTGGCTTCAGAATATGCTGACTGCATCGCTGCAAGTTGTGGGTGGTGACCTGTGATGCTTTAGGATTGGATCCTGATGGTTGAGGATTTTAGGAGTTGGCAGTTGGAGATGCCCAGTACAATCAACCAGCTGGTCATGTCAAGCCCTGAACCAAATAAACAAAATAAACAAAATGCACTCATATTTACCTTATCGAACATTAAATTGACTTAGGTCAATCAGATTAAGAATGAAGAAATCTGATATGGCTGTTTCAACCTCTGAGAAGAACCTATACCTAGGTGGAAAATCCCAGATGTAACAGGTGTTTGGAAACCTCTTTGGGATTCAGTATACTAGTTATGCAGCTTTGGAAGAATAAAATGAATCGGATTTCTCCCCCATATGGTACTTTGAGGTGGATGAGAATCATGGTTGTTGAAATTCATAGTAATGAAACCAATAGAAGACAAACTAATAACAAAGTTGTCACATTTTGTAATAGAAAAAATCTTAGCATTAAAAAAAAAAGAGAGAAATAATTAATTACTGGTAGAAGTCGAAAGAGAAACAATACTAAGGATAAGCATATTTTATGACATTAAGGTAAGGGTCCACCCACACCAATTTTTAAATTCCTCCAGAGGCATAGTAAGAAGCACTGAACTCTCACTGTGTACACTGAAAAAAAAAATCTTCTTCTTGTATGTGCCCTGTCTCTTCAGGACGTAGGTGATCATGGTTCTCTACATCTCCCAATCACTTGTGGCTCTTCGTATGTTTGCTCCTGTTACACCTTGCAACCCCAGTTTTGTCACCCACCTGATCAGGCCCTGCAAATATGTTATCCGCTGCCTTCCTCTGTCTCTTTTTCCTTCAATCTGGCCTGTCAGTATCAGGTTCTCCAAGCTCTCCTTCCTTATTGCATGTCCCAGGAACTTCAGTTGTCTCTTCCTGATGCTCAGTTTTAATTTCCTTTTTGTGGCAGTTTATGACCATATCACGTTGAATGCACCAGTTCTTGCTTGATCACCAAAGTTAAGCAACGTTGAGCCTGGTTAGTACTTAGATGGGTGACCGCTTGGGAATACCAGGTGCTGTAAGCGTATAGTGACGGATGTGCGTTGTGGTGCAGTGGATATTGGCTCGGAAAGAGGAATCGGTGAGCCAAGTTCGAATTCCAGTTGAATACCCTACATTCACTTAAGCACTGGTATCCTTGGGAAAGGTATTAATCCATCCCTTACCTCCAGTTATGGGTTAAACAACAGGGTAGGACTTGGGGACCTTGCCCTTAAAAAAATACAAATCCCAATGTATCTTGATACTCAAAAAGAAAAAGTATTACAAGACACAAAACTTATATAAAAACAACAATAAATTATTGAAAGAAAAAGGTATTACCAGCAATAAATAAATAAAATTTAGTTGGCAATAAATGACCTGCCAAGGTTGATATGCCATAAAAACAAAACAACCAACAACCTTTTTGTTGCCATTCTTTCCAACACCTCATCGTTGCTTGCATGCTCAGTACATGATATCTGCAGCATCCTTCTGTAGAACCACATTTCCGCTGCTTCAAGTTTTGTTTTCATTTTCGATGATATTGTCCAGCATTCAAATTAAGAACAATAATTCTTTCAAAAAACAAACCATTGCAGATATAAAAAGAATATCCATTAAAAAAAAAAGGATACAATTATTGATACCAACACTTATATGATTACTTTTGATGCACTAGATCCACAACAGGAAATAATAATTGGATATACAGTTTCCAAAGTAGAAACATATATTCCAAACCCATTAAGATAACTCAAAGATATAGACATGGTAAGAATAAATGTGCAAGGAAGCAGATACGTGGGGAAAAAATGATCCTAAGCACACAGAGATCACATTCCTAAATAAAACCAAATGTCTTCATTGCAAAAAATCATAGGGCTACACTGAAGGGCTTTGAACCTTAGAAAAAAGAAAAAGAAATATTAAAAATTTCAACACACAAAAAAAATTTCATACTCAGGAGCAAGGAAAAGCATCAAAACAAACTCCAATACACCATCCTATGCAAAAATTACCCAAGCAACATCAAGCAAAACCTATGAAAATTTAATATCAAACAAATTTCATGAAACACTAGAACTGACATTTGTAATTCAATAATTAAAAAACATATTGAAAGCATTGAAATCAATTTTAAACTTGAGTACAACCCATACCACTGAACCAAAACTAACAACAATGTAAATCCAATACAAAATTCACTGACAACAAAACATTAAAAATTTCTCAAATAGAAAGCTGACACAACAAAAACTAATCAACACTCAGAATAAAACAAAATTAAAATTCAAAAAATGTAAGGAACAGAATTGAAAGCAAATAAACAGGACAACAACCCACATAAAGAAAATAAAAAAAAAATGAAAAGAACCCAAATAATCAAGAATATACTCAGTGAAGAACATGTTCACAAACAAAGAAAAAATGTAAAGAAAATATGAAATATATGGCAATAGATAACCAAAAACCAAAAAAAAACATACTCATCCTTAAGATCAACTCACTAAAATAAAATAATTATCACTCAAATGGACAAACAGAATGCAAGAATAAAACAACGGAACTGTAGAGGTGTTAAACCAAACTCCGTACATATTACTATCAAAATACAGTATGCTTGCAGGAAGATTTCTCAACAAAACTCAAAACATCTTTAAAGGATATGAAACTTAACACATAAAATATGTATCAACAATAAAGAATAGGCCAAGTTGGAGTACTGCAGTATTTGCTAAAAAAATCAATGCTTTATGAAAAACTACAATTAAACACAAACCTACAGAACATGACATTTAAAGTTTCAATTCAATGAACAATAACCATATGTTTAATTTATATTCCTCCAAGACACAGACTGAATAAGATAGAAATAGAAATGTTAAATGGCTGTCCACTCCCTTTCTACTAATACGAGATTTTATTGCAGACACCAAAATTGGAGATTGTAGGAACCCAATCAAACTGGTAAAATTATGGAATCTCTCTCAGAGCCATCTGATCTATATATCCTTAATAGCCAAATGTGCACATACCTACACCCAGATACCAGATTAACATCAGCTATTGACTTAACCATATGCTCCCTATTAATTTCCATGGACTTTTAATGGAAAGTTTGTGATGACTAATGTGGTAGTGATTATAGTGATGACTAGTGATCATTAATGATCATGATGACTAGTGATCATTAGTGATCATTTTTTATAGTGATCATAGTGATGACTAACGCGGTAGTGATCATTCACTTATTCTCAGAAATATAAACAAGCTTCTTCTAGAAGAAAAGAATCCAAAATGGTAACTATACAGAGCTAACTAATTAAAATCCAGTGTACTATGCTGATTCCAAATCAACATGGACATTCTTAAAAAAACCAAAACCAATAGTCTCCTTTACAAACGTAATATAAACAGAAAGAAATACATAAATCTTCCGTTAAACCACATACTAAATGAAAAATCTGCTTTACAGTGGAATGCAGAGAAGCAGTTAAAATCAGGAAAAATTTGCTTAGGATATCCTACACAACCCAACCACACTCAACCTACAAAACAACAAGCAAGCTCGACTGAAAGCATGCAGTATAATTAAAAAATTTAAAACAGAATCTTATCAAAACTACGTCTCCAGACTAACGGATATAACTCCAATAACTAAAACATGGGAAATAATAAGGAAAATTAATGAAAAATCATGACAAACTATAACAGTCCACTTCACCAAAATAAACAGCAATAAATGTACTCAGAAAAAAAGAAATGTCTAACCTAATAGCAACAGGATTTCAAAGAAACTCCTCAACAAATCACTACACTCCTAAACTTTAAAACTATAAAAGCATTAGAGGACAAGCAAAATTTAAGTTCACTTTAAACAATAAAGAAGAATACAATATTCTCTTTACTATAACAGGACTAAAAGATTCATAAAAAAACAGTATCAATTTGTAACTGGTTCAGATGGAACTCATTACCAGTTTTTTAAACACCTGTTAGAGAAGTCTCTTTTAGTACTTCTCCAGAGCTTCAGTGCTGTACATTGTTCAAACAAATTTCTAAAATTGCGGCTTGAGTCTGTTAGCATTTCAGTTCTTAATAGCCTACAAGACAGCACCCAAAAATCTCTATATAAAAGCTAATGAACTACCTATATATCTAGATGGGGAAAATTATCCTTCTAATACGCACTAAAACTATAATCAGCTAATATAACTTAGTATGCAAAAAAAACTTAACCTCAGTATAACCAGTTCTATAGCAATAAACCTAGAGCTGTTGCTTCTCTTGAACTTGAAATTAACAAAGCACTAAAACAAATGAGCAAAGATCCTGATAGCCTAACACCAGTCACAATAAATAAGGTAGCTCTATGGAAAATCTCCATCAGTGACACATAGAAAAAAAGGGAAACAATCAACAAAAGTATGTACAGAGAATTAATAGATAAGGATCATAGCTATAAACCATTTGACACAGATGGATCAAAAATCCTAGATAGAATAGGTACAGCAGCCACAGAAAGACAAATTCATAAAAAAAAAATCAGACTACCAAATAATGCATTTATCTATACTGCTGAATTACAAGCTAATAAAATAGCACTTTAAAAAAAGTCTTAAGATAGGATGTTTATAATATACTCAGACCCCCTCTCCTGTTTAACAATAATTAATAGATAAAATTCAAATTATCCCTCTATTCAAGAAATCCTAAAATCTTGTCATCAACTAATAAAGCACAAAATAATAATATTGGCTTCGATTCTTAGTCATCAAGCAAAATCATGAAGCCAACACAAATGAGGCAATGAAAATAACCAACATCAAATTCCCAAATGGAGAGGACAAAAACAAAACTACATAACACATGAAAAAGAAAATGGCAAGCAATTTGGGACATGTTCCTAAACAATAAACTATATAAACATCAGCTAACAATGAGAAAGAAAAATATAGAGCCATTGGCTAACCATAGACAAGACAGTGCTCAAGGGAATATGAATTGTATACATTGTATACACACACATGTTGAAGGCAGAAACAATATCTCAATGTACCCACTGCAACCAATTTCTTAATGTTAGGTATATCTTGAATAAATGCAAGAAGCCAAAAAAATACATGGCAACTATTACAAAGCACAAAATCTTAACATGCCCCTGAAAAATGTACCTATAGTTCAAAGAATAGGATCTCTGAAGAAAACAAAATAATTCCTACTTCTATAGAAAACAGAGCTTGAACTATAAAACTTACGTTTTGAAATACTCCCAAATCATATGACTTGTTATATTTTGAAAACAATTTAAAAAACATCACAACAACTTGAAATGCTTTAAACATTCCTGAATAAAAATTCCAGTTTAGGCATTAAATGACCCACAGTAAAACTAATAAACATTCAGTCAGTTTCTGCTAATCCCAACTGGTCTGTGGAGCATTGTGCAGGGAGAAATTTCCAACATAAAACATTACAAACCACTTTTGACATATTCAGTTATTCCCAATACCTTCTCCATGAACAGCACAATTTTTTTCTATTTGAGTTACGTTTTTTACCTTTTCTTCAGAGAAAACTTACCTTGCTGAAAATGTTTATTTTCTTTCATATTCACTGTTCATATAAAAAACAAAAATATGCTAGTTTTTATGTTTCATGAAAATACGCACATGCTTATATGACAGTTGTCACAATACAATTGAAGTTATCATTTTTTATTGAGAGACATGGTTGAATAACAGCAGCTCAGATTGAGGAATAAGAAAGCGGAGTTTGAATTCCAGTTGAGTTTATTACAGTATCTGCTAATACCCTTAGGAAAAGTATAAATCCATCTCTTCTTCCTCCACCTAAGAATAAATAGCAGGACAGACTGGATTCTATAGCCTTGGGTGGTAACCAGTCTAGGAGAAGGAAAACTGTAAAAAAAGAAACTATGTAGCCCTAGCCCTAGCACAGCATATACTATGCAGTTCAACAAAGGACTGTCTACTTTGATTTGATGATCCTGACTATGTTTGGCTCATTTGTTTTTTTATTGAAGTTAGTTGAAATTAAACATTTCTAATGCTATCTGATGACTAGAATAGAACAACTATTTTGATCAACCCAACACTAGGCCAGAAAGTATAACAAAGTGTAAGAAAAAATAATAATAACCAAAAGTGTTAAGTGACCCATTATAATACGTCACTCAAGAAATCCTGGGCCTTACTAATAAAACAACAACTTTTAGGTGAAATTCAACTTTATTCATCAACATAATCTCCTTATTGGGTTATTTCAATGTTTCTCTAACAATTCAATGCTTTTTTTATAAAACAATTTGTCTTTATCCTCAAAATACACCTCAGTTGTCGATATCACTTCTTCATTAGAGCCAAATATCTTTTTTTGGAGCATTCTTTTGAGGTCTGAAAACAATCAGTAGTTGCTGGGAACCAGCTCTAGAGATTAGGGTGGATGTGGAAGCAGTTCAAAGTGCAATTCATGTAGTTTTGCCATCATTGCAATTGAGTTGTGATATCGTGTGTTGTCTTGGTGAAAGATCAATTTTTTCTTCATTTGTGGCTGTTTTTGGCACTTTCTTCCTTGAAACACACCAGTAATGCTATATAATATTTGCTGTTGATGGTTCTTCCTTTCTCAAGGTAATTGATGAACAAAATACCCTGTACATTCCAAAATACGAAGGCCAAAATCATGCCTGCAGATGTTTGTGTCTTTGGTAAGCTTTTACCTGCTGATGTCTACTCAGCTGACCACTGATTTGACTCTAGAGTGAAGTGTTGGACCCATGTTTTATTCATTGTTACATATTTTTGCAAAAAATACTTCTTGTGTTGAAACAGTTGCAAACAACACTCTGAATTGCCGATGCGTTATTGTTTTAGATCGACTGTGAGCAAACTTGGCACCCACTTTGAATGCAGCTTTCTTATTGACAAATGTTCATGCAAAATGGTGAATACACTGCTTTTTGATATGTTCAACTCCTTTGCTAGTTCACGCAACTTCAATTTACAATCAGCTAAAACAAGTTTGTAGATCGTTTGGTTTTTCCCAGGACAGCTGCCGATTTTGGGGGACCTGAGCATTCAATAATATTTGTGTCAGTATAACAGCATTTAAAGTCACCATACCATCTCTCAACTTTGTTTCTGATGGAGCAGGGTCTGAATAACACTTAGCAAGCTATTGCTTTGCTTGAACAGACCTTTTTTTTTCACCAGAAAGCAATATTTTATCAACACATAAAATTAAGATTTTTCCATTTTTAAAAAATTTTCAGCAAGAGCTTCACTTAAATAACTGTAATTTGTAAACTAATAATCTCATTAGGCCCAAATTCTGTCAAGTGCTATTTGGAGGTTCGTAATTCATAAAGGTCATATGGATTTTTTTTATTCGTGGTGCCATCTATATGTCAGCCTGGGACTTACTGAGTGATGTGTTATTTGAAAAAATATTTATTTGGTTGCAACTATAAACAAAATTACTTCATAGACAGATAGCTGCCACATGTAAAACAAGAATAATAGGAGGAAAAATATAATTCTCTTGTTTGAATGTGTAAAATACTCAGCTACCAAAGTATGAAACTAACAAAAGGTGCTCCAAGAGCAAAAATACACATTCTAGAAAAATTTGTATCCATAAAAGAGTGATATCAATATCAATAATGACTTAGTAGTTAGGGTGACATTGTTTTTCCCTTCTTTACTAGAGAATGAAAATAAAGAGGTTTCTTAATAAATTCCTGGATAGCTTACTGAAGTCCTAACTTTTCAGCATTAGAAGATCAATATCAATGTTATTGATTGCTCATGTACATGCATACATACACAGAGAGTGAGTGTTAAGTCTCTTTCAATAAATTGGTTAGGTCTTTAATCATATTTGTAAAATGGTATGAGTTTATCTGAAAACTGACATCAGTGCATACACACAGATTTGTATTGGTTTTGCCCTTATATACTGCATATAGCTGGTAAATAGTGGCTATGTCGGAATCTTTTCTAGATTTTATTGACTCTTCTCTTTCATTTTTTTTCACTTCATATTCTGTAGAATATTTCATCTGAAATGATTTACTCAAATAAAATTGATTTAAAATCAGTCAACCTTTTTGATTGACTTCCAATCAAAATAGTTTTTTTATTATTTTTAGCATGACAGTGTTTCATCTCCCTGGTATTTGCAAAGAAAATATTTATTAGCTTGATTCTCATATATAAATATCATCAGTGGCAAATGGATAAGTTTGAGTTTGGGTACTGTTTAATGGCATATCAACCTCTGTGGGTTATTTAATCCCAAAAACATGAGGTTTTAAGGTATTTTTTAATGTTTGGTTATCGTGAAAAGGTTGATTTAGTCAGATTTTAATGAAATTTTTTTTTGTTTTTATTCTTTGTTTATTTTAGAAAACTGAAAGTGTCTTCTAGTTTTGTATTCAAAAAAGTTTTGCTGAGAATTTTTTTCTTTCAGAAATGTGTTGTGGTAATATTTTCTTCAAAATGTATTGTTGGTAATATTTTTCCTTCAAAAAATGGATATTTTTCTATAAAAGTCTATTTTTATGTATATATATTTCTATAAAAATGTCTTTATATACTTTTATAATATTTTGACCCCAATTTGAGGGGTAACTATTTGCCCACAGTTGGGACTCTAACAGGTGCTACCACTTCAAGTCAGGATGGACCTGAGAACAACAGTAATTAAGAAGTGGTTCCATGCTCTTTGCAACCTCCCAATCAGAGGCCTTGCTGCTGAATGCATGATACAGGACCGGATAATTTTGATGTTATTCCTTTAGATTAAATGAAAATTGAGACTTGTGATATCCATTTTCTTTTTTTGTTTTAATATAAAATTAAAGTTATCTCTGAATTGATGCATCCAGATTTCAAACCCAAAATGTAGTGTTTTTGAATATTTAACTTCAGTCTATAGCTCAAATAATAACTGTTACCTTTATTTTATTCAGTCAGTCAGTTAAGTGCCATATGTGATATACACTTTAAACAATCATGTCTTGAAAGAGACATAACTGACTAGATAGAAGATTATCCTGCAGTAGGTGGCCATTGCTTTCTGCAGTAGACTGGTTGGTAACCAAGATTATGGAAATTAATCTGTCTTATTATTTAACCCATAACTGGATGGAAGAGATAGATTAATACCTTTCCCAAGGGTATTTGTGGATAAGTGAATGCAAGGAATTCAACTGGAATTCGAACTCGGCTCCTCGTTTATTTTATTTACTATGACAAAATGACACTATCTTTTCATCTCAGTTATAAATACAATATTTTCTTTGTTAAAAAGACAGAAGAGTGCTTCAGTCCATTTAGCTACCTTTCTAGGAGATGCAAACATCAACTTAGGACTACAGGTCTTAACTGCAAATATTCCAGCAAGCTAAGCTATGACTCATAAAACCCTAATTTTTAAAGGTGGTGTTAGAAATGTCCCCACCTTATCACAGTTCTAAGGGACTATACAAACTGGTTTGGAAAGGCTGTGGAAAGGCTTGTAATATTTGTGTATAATCCACCTAAGTCTTTGTTTGCTTATCCCAACAATAATTATTTCCTCATGGTTGTATTAATTGTTTTTTTTTTGATTTTTTTACAAGGCATTTGTTCAAAATATATTTTAAATAAATGCATTTTGCTTTTGTGAAACTTGAATGCATCCATGATTTATGATGCTATTATATGAAGTGATCAGAAAAATCCAAAACTAGACATGAATTAAAAGGTCCAATGCTTCTGTGTGTAAGTTGTATCAATAAATAAATTTCCCTATCTTACATTGTTATAATAAAAAAATATATTTAAGGGGAGATTATTTTGGTTAGGAGGTATCAGCTAAGACCCTGCATTCATAAAATAAGTTAGCTTTAATCAGTCATTTAAACATTTAGGTAATTTCTGAGAAACTATGAGTTTTATGTTAACAGTTTGTTTTCCTCCACTTCTTACTTATGAAACTCTTTTCAAAATTTCAATGCAATTTTAATCGTTATTTTATGTCCTCTTAAACTCTATTCTTTTGTTGTTCTTACTCCTTAATAATGTTTTCCTTATATTCTTTCATGTTCAGTAAACTCCTGTAACTTACTGACTTTATTTCCTTGCTTGGGGTGTGATGATTAAAAAATTTAAAAATATAAACAAAATGTAGAAATCCACTAATTCAGTATAGTGACTGAAACTATTCAAGAGTAGCTAGCTACTTTTTTTAATTATCACAACATAATAACAGTTTCATAACATATTCTTTGCTTGCTCCTCTTCCAAATGTCAAAGTAATTCCATAAAACACACTTGTTGGGCATCCATATTTGATGAACAAAAAAAAATCTGTATGTTTTCCTTTTCTGTTTTTTGTTTATTGTATATATTTTAATTCTTTCATATCATCAGTAGAGTATTAATTTCCAGAAATATTAACCAAATAAGCCATTCATTTTTTTTTCTATTGATTACCAACAATTATTTGGAAGTGATGGAGATTTTGTTTTTTTTTCATAAAACCTTATACAACTCTTAATACAAAGACTAAATAGATTTCCTTTTGAACTGCTGTATCAAAATATCTTTTTGTGTCATTCTTCTTGATCAATAATCTTTAGATATTCATCTTAAGAAACCGCTTGATTAAATTTCTTAAATATGGGTTTTGTGAATTTATCAGCTGAGAAACGAGAACACCTTCAATTTCACGCACTCGTATAGAGTCAATATGCTGAATGCTCATATTTAATAGACCACTCTTTAGTAAGGTAGACATTACTTCAGTGTTCATTCTTGAATCATTATCAAATGAATTACATATGTTATATTCATCATGCCAAATCACTTGACTGATGATAATAAATTATCCATATAAATCTCATGAGACTCTATTGATGATGTGTTTTTTTTATGAGATCAATACAGACCAGCTTTGTTTATATTATCATTAGAATAACGCTTTCAAAAATTAATCATTTTTAATATTCAATAGCAGAAAACACATTTGACCACACAAAAAATGCACTAGAACACAACTTACATATAGTTAGAGATAATAATATGAAAACCAAATTTACACAATCTTAGAAAACACGTATCTCTAACTATACACTAATTTTCATTTAACTAAGTCATACATATGATGCACTCTACTCAAAACAAATTTTAAATCAAATGCAAACATACCATAGCGCTGGCCATTAACAATACAACTCTTATTTGTCACAGGTGTCTAATACAATGTCCACACATTTCTCTTATATAGTCTATAAGATAAGCTGGACAAGGAGAGAGAGCAAGAAACACTTGACATGCACACACTAACCTTGGATGCTAAGAGAGAGCATGTCTGACTGCTTGTCCAACTATTAGTCTGTGAAAATGACCACCTGTAAGCACAGAAAGAACAAACTTCACTATCAACACAACAAACCCAAACAGATAGCCAACAAGCAGTCAGCCATATTAAATATACACTCTTTCATGCTCTCATTTTTCCTCTCATATACAACTTACTGGAGACATTTTAATATTTTGTAAATGAAAATAAATCTTTCTTTATTTTTCCAAACCAGTGCCTAAGTTGTATATATAATTCAACCAACTTCCACCTATGATCAATTTTATGTTTTCTGCATTAACCCAGGAACTTTAATCATAACTTAAAGTTATATTACTACTAACCATGGGTATATCATACCCAATTTTGAAAATATAAAAAAAAATTAAATATAAATCTTTATTTGAAATATTTTACATGCAGGCACTTCAAACTTTGTACTTTGAGTTAAATTTAATAGGAACTGAAAAACATTATTTAGGTAAGAAAATCAGGTTCTGAAAATTGTAATTAAATATTTATATCCATATACCCATGGTTAGTGTTCTCAGGTTAATTATCCTTGTTTTTTATATAATTTTTCAGTTGGTGTGTCCTTCAGGCTTTTGCAATCACTTTTACTATATTTGTTTAAATAAATCATAGTTTCAGATTTGTAATAATTTCCTGATTGAACAACTGAATTTTATGCTGACATAGGAGCTACTGAAGATTACTGAACACAATATCAACTTAAAGAAGGCCGAAAACACATCAGCCAAACTATAATGATAAAAACAACAGAGATGAAGTTTCTAGTTCAAATAATTTATATAATAATACTCATAAGAAATTTTTTAATTTATATTCTAAAAATGGTTTTGTATGAACAAAATGATTCCTTTAAGTATCATTTTCTGATTTTGATATAAAAAGTACTTTGAAAATTCCTATAAAGATGTATCAATTAGCTCTAGATGCTTTCCTTTGGTACCAAAACTTTACCAATTCTATGTTATGAAGTCTGCGATACACAAGCAAATAGTAACTATGACTTTGTTAACAACTGTCTTATCAGTTTTCTAATGTATTATGTTAAACCTGTTGATTCCCATGTGGAGTATGGGGTAACAGTTTCACCACACTAAGTTTTGCTTCCAAGATTTTCATGATGTGGAGCTGCTAAACCCATAACCAACCACTTTTGAATTCACATTTCTCCATCTCCTTGTCAGGTTGCCAACTAAATTTCAAGAACCCTGCTATAAACTCCTAACTGGGAGAAGAAGTTATGGAGTCATAATTTTCTAAGAATGTTTGTGTGAAATTAAATGCAGTAGCATTGGCTGCAATTTAAACTCAACGCACAAATTGCACTTTCTGTGCTAATAACCACCATGTTATACATACACCTATGTCTAATGTGAAACTAAAATAATATATGTAGATTTTTTTTTATTTTTTTTATAAGCGTTTCACCCCGAGCAAGGCATGTCACTGCCACTACTGTGCAGGGGGCTACGTAGAGTGGAGAAAGGCTGGTTAAATATAGGAAATAACAGAGGGTGGGTGATAGGCGGGTGAGGATACCGAGAATGAGGGTCGGGTAGATGAGAGTGTTGTGAGAATAGTTGGGAGTTAGTGTGATAGGAGGTGTCTATTGACCCTACATTTAAACACCTGGAGATTGTAACTGTCGGGAAAGCAGACTTGTGGAAGGGAGTTCCACAGGCGGGAAGCGCGAGAAAAGAAGCTGTTGGAGTAGAATTTACGGTTACATCTTATTTGTTTAACTGTAAAAGGGTGGGACCTAGTTGCTAATCTAGTATCTCGTGTAAATTCGTGCTTGGGCGGCACCAGTGATCTAAGCTCATCGGAGCAGAAGCCATGAAAGTACTTGTAGAAGAGGCACAGGGAAGCTACATCATGCCGGTGTGAGAGCGGCTGCAGCCGGTCTGCCAAGTCAGTATCAACCACGTTACAGATCCTCCTTTAGAGAGAATGTGCCAATGATTCTGTCCACAGATCTTTTTCTGTGTGCCTTGATTTTTTTTTAGGATATAGGCGATCATGGCCTTCCACATTTCCCTATCCCTGGTGACTCTTATCACACTTTCTCCTGTTATACCACACAACCCCATTCTGCTATCCATCTACTCATGCTCATCAAGTATGTTTCACACTGTTTTCCCCTATCTCTCCTTCCCTTTATCTGGCCTGTTAGTATCAGATTCTCCAAGCCCTCCTTCCTCATTGCATGTCCCAGGAACTTTAGCTGTCTCTTTATGATGCTCAGTATTTATTTTGTTTTTGTTTGCATCTTTTTCAAAACTTCATCATTGCTCACATGGTCAATCCATGATATCTGCAGCATACATCTGTTGAACCACATTTCAGCTGCTTCAAGTATTTTCTCTTTGATTATATTGTCCAGCATTCCCTGCCATATTGAAGAACTGGCATAACATAGCAATCCAGTACTCTTTTGTTTGTTTCTAGCAAAATTTTCCTGTCTCTTAATACTCTACTCAGCTTCTGGAATGTGTCCTTCACCATGTCAATAGGCCTTTGGATCTCTGTGTCACACTTTTTGTCTCCTGTTAAAATATTTCCCTGGTATTTAATTTTTGTACCTGCTTGATTTTAGTATTCCCCTGCATTTGACCTTTTGGTGTGCTTTTTTTGCTGATGACCATGCATTCAGTTTTCTTGCAGTTTATTTGTAGTCCTTTTTTGTCACTCTCTTCAACTACCTTCTGTAGGTCTTGTAGTTTCCTTTTCCATGTCTGATTCAAATTAAGCAATGATAGTTCTTAATTATGATTGGTTCCTTATAAAATCTCACTTTTTACCATGGGCTTGAATTCCCAGGTTTTATTTTTTTTCTTATAGTCTAGATTTTTTACCATTAATGGTTTCATTTCCTGGTAATCAGTTAGTTGAGTGCCATATGTGATACACGCTTGGGGCATCATGTCCCAAAAGAGATATGACTGAATGGGCAGAAGATTATTCTGCAGTAGATTGCCATTGTTTTCTGTGGTAGACTTGTTGCCAGCCAAGACTATAGAACTCAATATGTTTTATTATTTAACCCATAGCTGGAGGGAAGAGACAGATTAATACCTTTCCCAATGGTATTTGTTCGTAAGTGAATGCAAGGAATTTAACTGGAATTCAAACTTAGCACCCCGATTTGTCGTTCCGAGTCAATATCCACTGCACCACAACGCACATCCACAATGTACATTCCTGGTAAACATTACCTAAAATGCAGAAAAATTGTTGATCAAAATTTTCTAAGTTCTATGGATAATATATTCCCTGATATCTCTAAACCAAATAAGATCACAGTCTCTGATCTTCAGGTAGATGACCCGGTTAATTCAAATTGGTATGTCATGATTATCTCATGTTTGGTTAGGGAGTATATATAATGTGATTAGTAAGTAAGCCACACAAAGACAACTCTGTATGTGACAGATCGATGCAGGTTTTCTACCAGGTTAGTTTCTTTAAGATGCAAGGATCAGGAGTTTGACCTCTTTATGGTTGAAATAAAATAAAGCTGCATTATTTAACTTGCCATTTCACTTTTTATTTTATACATGTGTAAAGGGAAAACTCAAGCAGAATACTCTAATATTATTAAAATTTCTTAGATAAAGCATTAACAATTATTATTATTATTATTATTATTTACTTTATAATTATTTTTTCCTTCAGTTTATGTCTGCTGGTTTTTATCTAGATTAATATTAGGTTGTCCCAAAAGTTCGTGAACACTTGCAAAAAATTGAAATTTTACTCGCAAAAACAACAAAAATTGCTGAGCAATTGACGGCAAATTTCAACTCGTCTGTTGGCTTGAGCTTCGGTGAGTTCATGCGAATCTTGGCGCAGCTTTTTGTGAACAAAATCAAGTTGCTTCAAATGTTGGTGAATTGTTGATTTGCCAACTCCAAGCTCATCAGCCAATTCTCGAGTGCTCAATGAAGGCGCAATGTCAAACCCGGTTTGCAAGTCTCCATCATCTAACTTTAACAGCCATCCTGAACGAGGCTTATCTTCAAGACTCATGTCGCCAGAATCGAAGTGCTTGAACCACTTTGAAATCGCTGCATATGCAATTGTTCCTTCACCTTCGGCAGCACAAATTTCTTCTGCAGCTTTTCTGGTTGAAAGACCTCGCTTTCAGCAGTAACAAATCAAAACTCACAGCTCAATTTTATCAATTGCCATCTGGAATACAAAGATGAAGATCACTATAACAATATAAATGCAAAATTGCATAAAAATTCAATTTTTCGCAAGTGTTTACAAACTTTTGGGACAACCTTATATTAGTGTTTTCTGGAGAGAAAAAAATAAGGCTTTCACTTATCTGTAAAATTTGTCTTTCTGCATTAACATCCTTTCATGTAAGGCTATAAAAGCTAACCAATTACAGTAATTGTAATCTCACCATATATCTTCATTCATTATTTTCCTGAATGTTTACAGACCTGAATAAGATGAAATATTATAATAAGCAGAAAGTCGAGTAGTGAAAATGTTAGCATTTCAACCATGATACCTAGGGTCAAATCTTGCCATCGTCAATTTGTCAAGGAGGTGATTTCTTAAAAATACTGCCCTGCAGTGACAATCTCAGCATGCATCACCATTAGGAAGTGCCTGTAAACATATGAACTGACCAAGTAAACAAAATTGGTTAAACAAAACTATTCAGAAGACATAAATAGTTGTGCTAGCATGAAGTCACAAATCATCATGACTGAGGGAGTGAATGTTCAACTACTGGTCATACCAGATTATGTACTCTCTCCCCCAAAATTCAACTAAGATCTGCTAAACATAGTTGCAGCATAAACCACAGGTTGGTTCTGTTAATATTAATGTTCCTAAGTAGGCATCTAGCTAGCCACCTGAGATATATGTGGAAATGAGAAGTCAGCCATTATTATCACAAGGCATAAAAAAAATTTCTCAAAAGTATTGATTCATACTTTGATATTAGTTTGCTTACTAAGCAACAAGATACAAGTGTTGCTCTGAAAGTAATCTAAACTTATTTATAAATGGAACTTTGTCTGTGTGTGTGTGTGCCCGTTACCTATAGATTCCAAAAAGGCTGAACTGATTTTCTTGAAAATTTACACAGTTGTACTATAAGCATCTGCGAGTGTTCTTAGCTAGGTTTTGTGTTGAGGCATACCCAATAAATATTGAAAATTGATAATTGAAAAAATCGGGTTATAGATGGAGTGGTCCGATTTTAATCAAATTTGATACACTCAGACAAAGACATAAGAAACAATATTCAGAAGTTTCAAGGTTGCAGTTCTTACAATAGTGCAGAAAATTTGATATGGATACCAGGAAATCAAAATTTGACTTACATCTATTCATTTTTCTTTCAGTCTATGGTTTCGCTTTAACTGGAAACAACTATTGCTTTTTAGTCTTTCGTGCCAACGTCCAAAGAGTCTGAGCTCTAGGACCATAGATTAGTTTTAAAGCTTTCATTACACCTGAGAAATGCTGGGCTATACTGCTAGTTGCCTAATAGATTACAATGTTGGCCCTTAACTTTGAAGATAATTATTAGAGCTCTAACTGAAATAGAACTTTACCAAAAATAATCCTTTTCGTTACAGAGAGCAACCTGAGTCTCAATGTAGAAAAATGCCTCCTGACATGAAAGAAACACATAAAGCAGAGTTGTGTCAATAAATTTTTTATACCAATTAGCATTCATCAATGCTTGTTGGCCATTTATAGTGATGAAACAGTGGATTTGAACATAGTTAGGCATTGGATAAATGCATTTTGATAGTGGTAACTGCAATTTGCATGAGAGGCTATATTCTGTAATACTCTGCAGAGCTGTCAACCCAGAAGATGCTCATGTATATCAATCATCATATGATACATGGTGAATTTAAGTTTCATTGCAATGGAGACAATATAAGCAACTTTGGAATATCAAAGTTTATGCCACCAATTAGCAGTCTGGACCTACTGAACCACAATGAAGCTTATGATGAGTTCTTGAATCTCATCTTCTTAAGTGACAAAATATAACATTCCTTTTAGAACTTTAAATCCAAATAACTATCCATAGAGTGGTAATATATAAATCCCCCATTAAAAAATATTCCAGATATAGCTATCAGCAGTGATGTAAACTTTCTTTTAGAATAGAAAAAAGGTAATCTTCCTGTATTACCTAAACCCTAGATGAACTGTCAACTCTGTTGCATCACAACACTGATCTGAAAGTTTGAAATTCAAAATTTTCATTCAAGAGAAGATGAAAATAGTGTGTTTGATATATGGTAGCATGAGTCTTCAAAGCAATTTAAAGACCATGAATTACATGACTAGATTAGACTTAATCATAGATGAAAACTTTTGAAACAACAGAAATGTGGTTCTATCAACAAATGCTTAGAATACCATGGACATATCATGAGAGCAATGGGGATGTCTTAAGAAAAATAGGAACAATATAGAAGTTTATGTGCAAATATTTTTTCTGATAGTGTATATCTGTAAAAGAACAATATGAAAAAAGACAAAAGGTAAACTTATCTTAGCTGACATATTTTGTCTTCTGAGAGATGTGTTTTCATTTTGTTGTTTTTTTATAGAAGTTTATACTTAAAACCAAAAAAAGGTCCCACATGATAAAAAAAAGAGAACCATGATAATTTTACACTCAAGGGAGATTTAAAAAAGCAGGGGAATTAGAGAGAAACAGCATATAGCTTACAGAATGAGTTTGTGCAAATAGATGGTAAACAAGGGTTAAAGAGAGACTGCAAAGAGTTAAAAATTACTTAGAGCAACAGAAGACAGGGAAGTTATAGATAGCTATGATGGTCTACATTGTTAAAGGATAAGGCATATAAAAGTAGTAGGCCTTGAACATTTATTTTATATCTTAATGTCTGACTTTATTTGTTTGGGCCAATGAAAAATGAACAGTACAAAGAGCATTTTCTTCAAAACATTATTGCTTTTTTAAGCTATCTGAACTGATGCAAATCTTATACAAGCACTGCATGAAGATTCTTGTTCATTGCTGAAGAAAATGACAACTTTGTAGAAAAAAATGTATGCAAATCTTTTACAAGCACAACATGAAGACTCTTGTTCATTGCTGAAGAAAATGACAACTTTGTGGAAAAAGTCTATGCAAATCTTTTACAAGCACAACATGAAGACTCTTGTTCATTGCTGAAGAAAATGACAACTTTGTAGAAAAAATGTATGCAAATCTTTTTACAAGCTTTGCATGAAGACTCTTGTTCATTGCTGAAGAAAATGATGATTTTGTGGAAAAACAGTATTTTGTAGCTTGTTATTGTGCTCTATAATATCTGTTGTATTTTCCATGGAAATAATTAGATATTAATTCTTAAGCATTCCTTTGTTTAGTATTTGTAAATTAGTAGCTCACTGATGCCTCAATTCTGTAGCCTTTAGCTGGATTAAACTCAGTTTAACATATATTTATTGAATAAATAAACTGGCAACAAACATGAAATTAATGATGGCATCTACCAAGATTCTCTTTCTGCCAAAGAGCCTTCTCAGATCATGAGTAAATATCTATACAGACAAAACTACAATTTATGGATGCATCTTCAAAAATCCAAATAACTAGTCTGGTAGCTGATCTTTTATCTGAGCTTTTACAGTTTGATGAGGAAAAAACTAGTGTATATGATTTAATACCTTTAAAACAAAACAGATTCTAAATCTACTCTAGATATGATGAGCAGTTGTACTCTAATAATCTGTGGTGATACCGACCAAGCAAAAGCGAGGGACCGGATGTTTGCTCTATATGGACCAAAAAGCAAATGAACAAAAGTCGCCGTTGCGCATCCGAGTTCGTGCAGATGTTCCAGTTGAAAAATAAAAATTAATCAAATTTCCATTTCGTGAGTCTATGCAAATTTTATTTACCAACCAATGGGAAGCCCAGAATCAAATACAAGTGTAAAATCCCAAAACGAGCTGCTTTTGATCCAAAAAGCAGATATAAAAAGCCAAGACAAAAAGCACCCAGCAGACAGAATAGCAGACCAAGGAGAAGAGTGTAATCAATATCCCCTTGACCTAAGTCAAGCGGTTACTACTACACTTGCCTCTTTCCTTCTCCTCTGTCTCAAAAGTACTTACTGACCTAAGGAGCGACTACTTCAAAGACATTCCTCACATACTTCTGCTCCCCACATTCCTAAACACTGATTATCTTTTTCAGCATTATATTTGTCATGAACATTTTAACCTTCATTGGACTTATATTCAAGTATTACTTTAATTGTAAAAACATTAATTGATATGTGTATATATAAATGATATTTTCTACTCAAATTGCTTCTCTTGACTTGATAATCATTTTATGGGCTATCTACCACAAGGCTAAATGCCGTTAACCTGCAACAATATACAATTACCCTTCACTAGAACAAACTCCCACTACAACTAGAAAAAGAATAGATAAGCAACCCACTATAAAGCCACATAACAAAACTCATCATCTTTGGATTCTGATAAACAGCACGCAGAGCTCAAACAGTGTGATTTTTTTAAAGATACTGGAACAAGAAATGCAATATTCATGCTTAAAATGCTATCTGAGAGAGCAATAGAAATGCAGAAGGAACTCTGTCTGTGCTTTATAGACAAAGTAAAAACATTTGATTAAGTATACCACAAAGACTGGATAGAGATGCTCGACAACCTCGACATTTTTGGAAAAGATGTTCGGATAAACAAGAATATATATTGGCAGCAAATTGCTTGCACATGGATTGGATGTGAATTCAGCAGGTATACAGAAATAGAAAGCTTTACCAGGGTTCATCATTGGCAGCCACAATCTCAACAATGTATGATACGCTGATGGCACAGTGCTGATAGCAGACACAGAAAGTAGAATGTAGGATTTCCTAAAGAAGGTAGCAAGAGAAAATGAGAAGAAAGGACTAAGCATTAACTTCCAGAAAACTGAATGTATGGTCATCAGCAAAAAGAAAACCACCCAAAATGCCACGTCCAGGTCAGAAAAATTAAAATAAAACATTTAAAGAAATTTAAATACCTGGGAAGCATGCTGACAGAGGATGAAAAGTGTGATAGTGAGATCCAAAGATGCATTGGCATGGCCAGGGATGTATTTCAAAAGCTAACCAGATTACTGAAAGACAGGAAAATTTTATTAGAAACCTTCTGTATGGCAGTAAATATTGGACAATCTCCTGAAGGACAAAGGAGAGGCTTGAGACAGCAGAAATGTGGTTTTATTGAAGGATGCTGAGAATACAATTGACTGAGCATGTGATTAATGGCAAAATGTTTGGAGATGATAGAAATGAGAAGAAAACACCTACTTAACATAAGGAAGAGACAGATGAGGTTTCTGGGACATGTAATGAGGAAGAAGGGCCTGCAGAATTTAATACTCCCAGAACGGGTAGAAGAAAAGAGAAACAAGAAAAGCAGTGCAAGACTTACTGGATGGCAGAGTGGGGTTTGGGAGAGATACCAAGAGGAAGAATTTTGAGAGCAGTAAGAGACAGAGCCAAGTGGAAGACCATGATTGCCTACATTCTAAAGAGACACAGAACATGAAGAAGAAGTCTGCAACATATATTGAGAGTTTGGATTATTCCAGACTTCATTTGGAACTTGTATATTTGTACCATCATTAAAGATGCTGAAAAAATATTTGGTTTCTTATATCACTCCAGAAGGTACCTGACACCCGCTACTTTGCTCTGTCATTTCAAGAGCAGTTCAGATTATAAATGGAGTATTACTACCATATCTAAGCTGTGGCACCAAGTTTTCACTCAGAGCCTTGATAGAGGTAAAATGTGATGATGTGGTCTTGTGGGGGATGAATTATATTCCATCCTGCACCTCCTTTCCCACAGATAAAGTGTTACTTGCATCTTGATACTCTGTTGCTATTTCCATGGCAAATGTTCTGATGAGCTACATTCTTTAGTTCAATCAGTTCAAATCTTCACAGCTAAGTGTTGCCATGTTAGGGTCAACACATCTTCATTACCTTCATATTCTTTTAATAAGGAGGTTAACCACTTCAAGTCTAGAGTCAATAGTTATCTATCCTACATAATCTCATAATATATATGTTCCTACCTTTATACTCTCACAACAACCTCATTCATTAAACTTCTGTCTTGTGGTGCTCATGGGCCTCATATTGTGAACAATAGTACGAAAATACTTTTCCTGCAGAGTTTAACAACACAATACAATTCAGAGATATAAAGAAAGAATAAATTTTAAGGATGCACAGGATATCTACTTTCAGAAAGTCTCAGTGTTACACTAAATGTTTAATGCCTTTTCAAAATAAATTCAGTTTTAGAACACTTGCTATGATTCATGTCCATCAGCACACCCCCTGCCATGAAAATAAAGACAAAGGCTTAAAATATGTGCCTGGCTTCCCCAATGAAGTCAGTGAATTGTCATTGTAAGCACTGTCTGTTTCTAACACAAAATCTGAAGGACTACATTCTGAATAAACAAACATGATTATATTGTTTTGAATGTGTGCCTAAAGTAGAAGTCAAAGAATCAAGAGTTGATGATGTTTTTTTTTCTTTTGTTTTTTTTTTGTTACTTGCAGTGAGAAATCCCTGCTGATGTGACCATGGTGCAGGAAACAAAATTATCAATATTTGATCCACGAAGATTGCTGCACATGAAATTCAAAACAATTCCAAAAAGAAAAAGCAATAATTTGTTTATATTCATAAGAGTGAGGATCAGATCAAATCAAAATTTCAAGTAGCCGATTCAAACTAACATTCACTGAGTTTTTTTTTTTCTTGTTTTATCTTTAATGTGCAATAATCGTTGGATGAGAAATGATTTTATTCGGATTGATGCAAATATTCATACAGTACACTTATTGTCAAAAGGTAATGGATATTGTTTCATGTAAACATGATTGATTTTTATGGATTTAAGAATTGTTTGGAGATTATGGTTTTAGTGACACAAGCTCTACTAATTAACTCATTGTGAAGGAGGAGAAGTAAATTCAGACCTTTTCCAAAGGCATTTTCACAGAAAGGAGTATAATGAACCTGGCTTTAATTGGAACTTAGCTCTTCAATTTATAATTCTTAGCTATTTGTATTTGCATGTAGTGTAATAGATTACACTGTCTGTACATTCAAACTTACAGCATCTAAGTATTCCCAAGCAGTCATCCAGTTAGGTATTGACAAGGCTCTATATTGCTTAACTTTAGTGATCACAAGAAAATCAGTGTTTCAAAATGATATGGCCATAAGTCCATTGGAACATATCACAAAAGGGGATTGTATGCTGTTAACAGCTACTATGAGTTGATTTCTTCTTAAGTACTGCTAAAAGAACAACATGGTATAACAACTACTGATATATTTACACATACCTATTGTTCAGTTACAAGATTTTTATCTAGCTGTCCTTGACAAAATCCAATGGAGAATCTGTAATGTGATCGATCCTGACTTGGCAGCTCAGATAGTCACTCTCTCATTGGCATAATGTGGCTTCCCTATGTCTCTTTTACAAATGCTTTCACAGCTTCTGCTCTGATGAACTTAGCTCACTGGTGCCCCCTATGTATGAATTTACTTGAGCCATAAGATTAGCAACTCGGTCCCACCCTTTTACTGTAAACCAATAAAATGTAAATGCAAATTCTACTCCATTAGCTTCTTTTCTTGCTCTTCCTGCCTGTGGAATTCCCTTCATTTACTTGCTTCATGACAACTACAATCTACCAGAATTTAAATGTAAAGTCAATAGTTTTCTCTTATCTCACTAACCTGCATCCTCTCTCTCATGCTCCTTTCTCCATCCACTCCACTCATATCAGTATTTTCATTCTTCTCTTACTCACTTCCTGACACCCCCTATAACCTGTCGCTCATTCTCATAATTTCCCTCCTATGTAATAACCTGCAAAACAGTGATAGTAAAATGCCTTGCTTGGGGTGATATGATTTTTTTTAAAAAAATTGTAAAAACACAATAACAAAGTTTTCAAAAAGTATAGAAATATTCAACTTTGGTGCATTATAATACTCAAATGGATTATGCCAAGGATAACAAAACTAATACCAGTGAATGTAATTGTAGAAATTCTAAGGTATGCCCACTGCATAATAATTGCTTAGTTAGTTCTATAGTTTATCTTTGTTCTATCTTTACAATTGAAAATCCTGATACTAAAAAGTTTTCATTATTGTTAAACTTAAAATTTAAAATTTGTGATAAAAATAAAGTGAATCTAATGGTCAATTGATAATGCTGTTTTTTATTTTAATCAAATATTAATATTATTACCCCAATAAATTGTATTTAGAGTTTGTTCTCATATTCTTCAAATTAGAAATAACTTTATTTTGATTGGTCTACTCTATGTAACAATGCCTTCCTGATTCAGGGGGTTTAGCTAGTCTTGAACTTTTTAAAACTCTCCAACTTGAAATAAATCTCATCACTTGATAAGACACAGATAGTGTCAAAACAAAATGGCTACTTTTGGAGTGATATTATAACATATTTATGTTATAAATTCTAAATAAGTATTATTCACTCTACTTTGTATTGAGCACATTTTTAAGAAAAATATTTCTTTGGACACAGAATTTTATTCCATCTATACCCACCCTATACTTGTGTGTGTGTGTGTGTATATATATATATATATATATATATATATATATATATATATATAAGATTTCAATTAGTTTAAATTAAACCAGTTAACACTTACATTAGAAAACATGTTTGAAAGGAAATAAAGCTTTAACTTGTAGAACTTGTAGATATTTAAGTTAGGGAGAGCAGATGATTGTGCTGCCATAGTTTTGACCTTTTCATCTTCATCAAGCAATTTGTAATGATTAATTGCTTAACAGTTAATGCTTTTATAAGCTCATAACTGGAAGTTAGAAATAAAGGAGTGATTTGTTATTAAAAATCCTTTCATCCGAATTCATATTAGCATAAAAATTATTTGCTAATGCGTTCAGATTTGAATTTTATTTTGGATCTTTCATTTAGTAGCATTTGTCAGTATGGAAATAGTACAATAGCCAACTTTTCTTCTTGGCACAATCTGCAGATATCTCCACTGTTGCAAGGTTTAGCTTTTTAATATTTTCTGTTTTCTATGGAGTTTCCCCGCTATGTTTTTCTTTTAATTTCTATACATAGTTGGTTAGTTTGGTGCTATTTTTAAGTTTTCTTAGTTTGAATGTTGCCTTGTAATTATTCTATCATGTTTTAAAAATTTCTTCAGTACATCCTGAGTATATTTAATCTTTATCTTCTGCTATACATACATATATATATATATATATATATTTTCAAGTTTTTTTATAGTAGATATTTGTCTTTGAAATTGATGCTGCATACATAATTTTACTTTAAACTGTGTGTATTGCATATGTTTCAAGTATGAGTATCTACTATAATAATGTTTGAAGTAATGAAAATGGTGGGTTAAAAAGAAATCAATTCGTTTTTTAGATATAGATATTTATACATGGTTAAATAAAGAACTAGCAGGAAGACTTACTAAATCCTGTGGTGAACCTGAACCTTTAGCTTATATATATATATATATAAAAGCCTGTTTGATTAAATAATTTAGACCTATTATGTATATTTATTTTTATCTTAATCCTCTCATAGCCACGAACAAGTTTTCTCATATGGTGATTAAAAACACCAAAAAAGTGCTATAGATATTTTCATTAGTTTTATTTTCCCAAGTACTATCTTATCCAAGATCATCTTCAGTGGATTGATTGTGAAGACATAATTAATATCATTGTCTGTTTTGAATATCTTGTAGTTTAACCATAACAAGTTTTGAATTTCACCAATTTCAAAATTGTATGCTGCAAGGGAGTTACCTAAATTTTATATTATTTAATAACTATAATAATTAAAAGTTACATGTTATAAACTATATTTTTTCTTCTGAAAGCTACCACTTAGATACTTTAATGACTTACTGTTATAGGCATTTTAAAACATTGTTGCAATACTCATAATTAATTTTGTTGAGTATCAGTTTTAATTTTTTGATAGAGATGACATAAAGAATTTCAAGTTTTTGTTTATTTTCATGGTGGAGTATGCATGTATTGCCAATTAATATTGCCCTAAATCATGAATGTGCACAGGTATGTTCATTGAAATGTTGTGCAGTCAATGATGAATCAGATATATGTAATGTAAGACTTCTTGATAGCACTGTTGTCATGTGACGAACACATGTATTTACTTTTTTCTCAGAGATAAAATCTCCTAAAGGACATTTAAATGGATATATAAAGTTTTTTTTTTTTTTTTTTTTGCAAAATGTTAGCTCGTGGCAAGGAAGTATTACAAATGATTAAGTTGGTTGTTTTCAATTTATTATATGATCAGTTTTATTTTTTACTGGTATCTGTGGGGGATGTATTTATATTATTTTATTACAATATAAAAGGTTGGTATATTTAGGGTTATTTGAGGAAACATGTTTTTTTTTTCATTGATGTTAATATTTCTAATAGCTTGCCTAATTTGTTTATCAATGATGTAATTAGGAAGATCATTATTAATGAGAGTTTGTTTAATGTTTTTTAATTCAGTGTCAAAAGTCTTTTTCATTGAGGAATTAACTTTTTTGTGGTTTATTAAATTTTGCATAGTCACTATTTCATAGTTTCTAGGATATTTTATCTTATAGTTGAGAATGTATAAGTTCGTTTTTTTTTATATGGGGAGGTAGTAAATGTATTATTAATGGTTTCAATATATCGGAAAAAAGAATTTCATTATATTTGTTAAGTTCATATATAAACTTAAGGACAGAGTTTTTTGTAGTTTGTGATTGTGCACAAAAGAAAAAGTCATCATGACTGAGGGTTTCAGTGTACTAGTGTTATCTAAACTGCTGGTCAAGCCAGATCATGCACTTTCTCCCAGAAACTAAGGTCTACAAAGCATAGCTGCAGTATAAAACCTCTGATAGATTATATGGATTTTGAATGAACACAAATTTGTCTGAGCAGGTGTCTGTAAGAGGGACTGGTTACTGGCAGACAGGTGTATTTAAAAATGAAGTAGCTGACCATTATGTATGGATAAAAGAAACAAGATGAATGGCTTCACGCATTGGTTGTGAAAGTAATTTATTCATTACTTGATGCTCTTGGAATATGCATTATGTAAATCAACTTTATGTAATTATGACTTTTCAAAGATTCTGCTTAAATTAAGAAGGCTTGTATGGAATATACATAATAAGATTAAAAAATATCTATCATGTAACTGGAAGATGATAGTTTTAAGATTTGTGTCAAGTGAACAGTTTTGGTTAATAGAAGTCTTTATCATAAACACCTTTGAGAAAAGTTATTTACACTGAGTAAATTAATACAAATTCTTTTTTAGTGACTCCAGAATATTTCTAGCCTCTGGGTCAAACCTGGAAGAGACCATTGATTTGAAAAATCAAAGTGAAAAATTAGAATCATTTCTGACACTGAATTTCCATTTCTTTTTATAATTTTCAATTTGAGTAAAACTTATAGGAATCCTAATTATAACCTGACTTTAGTGTATGGAATTAAATTATTGAGAGCAATTGGGGGTGCTGAAATGTTCTCAGCCTGACACAGAGTTTATTCCATATCAGAAACTTTGTTTCATCATGATTTGATCAGATTTTGGTAAAAGATAAATTAATATTATTTTAAGGGAAAAATATTTTTGAAATGAAAACTTAAATCAGGACTCATTATTGCTATAGATATAATTAAATACATTGAAATAAGTTTCCAAACTTAACAGAAAGGTAACATAATTCAACATTGTGATAAAAAAATGCTCAGTTAAAGTATTTAATTCCATCATTTCACTTGGTCATTACCAAAAAAGAGCAAAACAAAGAAAACTGGATTTGTTCAGCTTAATTTTAGAAAGATGTGCGTTGTGGCGCAGTGGATATCAGCTCGGAACAAGAAATTGGGGAACTGAATTCGAATTCCAGTTGAATTCCTTGCATTCACTTACGCACAAATACCCTTGGGAAAGGTATTAATCTATCTCTTCCCTCCAGTTATGGGTTAAATAATAGGACAGATTGGGTTCTATAGCCTTGGTCAGCAACCAGTCTAACGCAGAAAGCAATGGCAAACTACTTTGGGATAATTTTCTGCCCAGTCAGTCATGTCTCAAAAGAGACATGATCGCCCAAGTGTGTATCACATATGGCACTTAACTGACTGACTTTTAGAAAACTTAATCGAATAACTAAAAGAAAACTATTTTTTCACTGGAGACCAAAACAGCAGATATTTACATTCTTTGGTTAAACTAAATCATAAAATACACAAATCCTCAGCTGACCTCCAGTGAAATGACTACATTGATTTCCATATTTAAATCTGCTGCTAAGAAGGTCAGTCCACTTGTAGGGCCAGGAAGTTTTTCTTGTCTGAATTCATCTTCCACATACATAAATCTACCGTCCGTCTGTGCATTTAATACTGCTGCCACATATGGTCGGGTACCACTGCTATTAATCTCAAGGTTTTTGACAAAATCCAACATAGAATCTGCAATGTAATCGATCACAACCTGGTAGCTCAACTCCAGTTATTTTTTCATTTGTAATGTGGCTTCCCTCTGTCTCTTCTACAAATACTTTCATGGCTTCTGCTCTGATGAAATTAGGTCCCTGGTGCCCCCTCTCCAGGAATTTATTTCAACTTCTAGACTAGCAGCAAGGTCCCAGCCTTTTACAGTGAAACTATGTTGTGGATCTGGGGTCAGATCCAATAAATACACAATGCAGAGTAATACGATAGAAAACGCAATATATTGAAGAGAAATATGTACAGAGAAGGTTAGTAGAACTTCGTACAAAACGGTTAGTCGAATACAAGAGAAATGCAACATAATACAAGACATGAGACTTGGCAATGTTACCCTCAGAACTAGATCACTGGGATACACTACTGTTACACTACAGTGCTACTGCACTCTTGTTACACTATAGTCCACTAATGACTACTACTATATATAGTCTTAGGAAGAGACCATATTAATGTAAACAGGGAAGATGCCCCAATAAACTGTAACTGCAACTACTATACCCCTCAGCTTCTTTTCTCACACTTCCTGCCTGTGGAATTCCCTTCTATATACTTGCTTTTCTGACAGCTACAATCTCCAAGAATTTAAATGCAATGTCAATTACCATCTCTTATCTCTTTGACTCGCATCCTTTCCCTGACTACCCTTGTCTCATGTTCATCTCCCTTTCCACTCTACTCTCATGCAGCTCTCTTCACACCAGTGTTCTCATCCTTCTCTTATCCTTCTCTGACACCCGCTGTAACTTGTTCATCTTTCTTATCACTTATCTCTTATGTACTCCCACCCCACCCTGTGCATCAGTAGCAGTACTGCTTTGCTTGGGGTGAAAGGATTATAAAAAGAAAGAAATTGATTTACTGT